>CM074964.1:9686777-9713889 GCA_037577455.1 Pangasius macronema | reverse complement strand
ATTTTTTGTCTCTTGCTCTTGTTTCTTCTTTTGGCATTTTGAAGAAGTTCTTACAACCTGTTTACGATCCACCAGTGTGAAGTGTGAATACTTGTATTATTTTCCCTGGTCTTAAGATTTTGATCAGGAGTATATGAACTGTTACATCAAAGCATGACTTTTTCCTATTTATACTAAAATTGGGGAAATTCTGATTTATTTATTTATTTTAATTATATTTTAGATTTTTTTATGTATTTTTATTTATTTAAGCTATAAACTTTCACACTGACTGTGTTTACATGCACATCAATATTCCAATATTAATCAGAATTTGGCAATATTTTAATTTGTATTGAGTCATGTGTGTAAATGCTGCAATCCGATTGCCCGATTCAGATTAAGACAGTATTCTGATTCCCCAAATTCTAATTCCCACCCCTGGAATATACCTGTTTTAAACGGAAATTTGTTCCATGTAAACACCTTATTCAGAAAATCCACTGAGAGGAGATATATGCGCATGCACAGGCCTCAATGAATTGTGGGTGCTAACAGATGCTTAGCTGTAGTCTAGGTATGTAGGAAAGGAAACTCGGGCATACTTACAGCATCCATGTATACAGGAATATTCCGATGCCCGTACGCACGTAAACATCGTATTCGGAATATGGCTGCAACCTGAATATAGACCTTAAATGGAATTTGATGTGCATGTAAACGTAGTCACTGATTCTTAATGAGAGAGATAAATATTTTTAATGGTTTTAAATTGGATAGTCCTTCAAATTTATTTTTCAGGTTTACAGCAAAACAGTAAAGTTTATTTTATGGATCTACTCTAATCAGGAATAATAAATTGAAGTGACTGACTTTTAAGGTCTTGTTAATGGTTATATTGAATTAAGCAGAATAGAAAATATCTATCTACCTTAGCACATTTTATTACCTGATTTTAAACCTTTATACATCACACCCAGTGCCCCAACAAAATACGTTCTCATCTGTGTATCTTCTATCGACTGCAAATCTATTGCCTTCTCTTGAAGCACCTTTCTCTCTTTTATCAGTCCATGCATGAAGTCTAAATGCTGGAGTCAAGAATCTGTCTGTACATTTACATCGTCTCATGTAGGCGTGGGCCAATAATGGCCGTATGATGGTGTAGCTTCATAAGGTTAAATATTCTAGCAAAATAGTACTTTTGCTGCAGTTATATAGTACTTAATGTTGTGTGTAATGTGTTAATGCAAAGGCATTTACCTAAATATAATAGGCTTTCATGTACAAATTATTAACACGCTGAGAATTTAAGTCAATCTCTAAAATATCTGTGACATTAAATGTCACCTAATATTATCGTAATTTGTCTTCTTGCTGCTGTTTTCATCGCAATTTCTTACAGTAGCCTAAGAACAGTGTGCAGGCTTCCTGTGATGTCAGTTTGACTTTAAATGGCTGAGGAGGATTATCTTAGACCTGAGCAGTCTTGCAGTCGATATTGGTGGCCATTTCCTCTTTCAGCTTTCAGCCTCACATGTGGAAAGGTTAGAACGCATATGGAATTGTTAACATTATTTTAAAATTGGCGTGTCTGCTTTTATCATAGTGGCTCAGTGTTGCCTCTTCACAAGAGTTTCACATGTTATGTCCATGTCTGTGTGAGTTTCCTCTGTGTTCTCCGGTTTCCTCCGTGACAGTAGGTGGATTGGCTAGGCTAAATTGCCTCTCAGTGTGTGTGCATAGTGCCCTGTGATCAGCCGGTGTCTCATTCAGGGTGCATCCCAGCCTCACGCCCTATGTTCTCTTGGGATAGACTTCGGATCAACCTAGACCTTGACAGAATCTTTAGTAGCAGGTAGCATTGCCGCCTCTTAGCTCCAGGAACCCGGTTTGAATCTGAGCGCAGGTTGCTGTCTGTGCAATTTTGAATTATCTCCCCATGACGGTGTGTTTTCCTCCAGGTTCTCCAGTTTCTTCCCACCTCCAGAATACATAACAGCAGATAGATTGGTGATTCTAAATTAGCTCTGTGTGTGAATGGGTGTGTAAATATTGTGTTGACTAGCATCCCATCTGGGGTCCCACCTTCCTGCTTCACATTAATGACCCTGACCAGAATAAAGTGGTGAATGAAGATGAATGAATGGTATTTCTTAAGTAAAGAAATATGTGTTGTCCTACTGTTAGCTTGTAAGCCATCCTGCTAATCATATACTACGCCAGTATTTTCTAATCTGTTTAATAAAGAATAGTGAAGGAAAGTGATATGTGGATCTTCGGCTATGCAAATTAAAGTTGAGGTTTATCCTCAAACAAATGTCTCCAAACAAAGGCATCTAGATATCATTTAAAAATATACATAAACAAAGGTGATTATCCAAAGGCAGGGGGCGTAGTAAACACTATAGTATTGGCGTAATTATACCATTCCAGTCCTGCTGTAGTGGTAAATTTTATATTATGCATATAGTGAACATATGGTCATGTCATACATACGAGTGTGCAAAGCTGCTGAGAAAGTTGAGGAAAATGGATAGATTTGTACTTGCTTCAATTTTATTAACACACCCAGAAAGCATAAAATTCAATATGAGGATCAACTGAGTAAATAAGAGAGTTAATTGTGTGATTATCTGTAGTGCCAATAGCCATTCACACATTTTAATCAGCAGGGAAAAGACCTTAGTCCAGTAATAAAAAAAATAAAAAATAATAAATAAATAAAACACTGGCCTTATTGTTTAAGCCAGTTCCCAAGAGTGGGTGCAAAAAAGGTCATGCTGGGAAAAAAGGTGGAAAGAGCCAGCACATCGAGGAAAAGGGTGACGTGCAGTTGCTCCAACCTTTTCCATCAAAAAGAAATATGAATTAGTTCCTTCAAAGATCTACTTACAGGCCAGGAGGGAGGAAGTGCCAAACACAGCATCCAGCAAAAGAGGCAGAGAGCTGCAGCTAGAGGAGGAGGGGGTGTTGGAATGGCATTAAAATCATAACCAGCCCTACAGTCTAGCATATGATATGTGCCCAGTTGAGATTCTTCCACCAAGCAGTGCCAACACAGACACACACACACACACAGTGACAGGCTGTTCAACAACTTGCCCAGCTGACTTCACATGTTTTTTCCTTTCTGCTAGAGGAAAGAACAAGCTTGTATGAAAGCAAGTCAGGCAAGTGAATAAATTTGTGTGTGTGTGTGTGTGTGTGTGTGTGTGTGTGTGTGTGTGTGTGTGTGTGTGATTGTGTCATTGCTTCTGTCTTTCCCTCTCATACACATCCTAGCCAAACCTCTGTTTCCAAGGAGACACGGGTATAGCAGGATGACCACTGGGTTCAGTACAGTGTGCAGATTCTCTGATAAAGGCTGTGTTTGAGATGTCTCTCTCTCTCTCTCTCTCTCTCTCTCTCTCTCTCTCTCTCTCTCTCTCTCTCTCTCTGTCTGTCTCTCTCTCAGCTGTTGTTAAACAGGCATGTCCAGCATATGTCTCCTCTGCTCATTAATTAGCCTCATTATAGTACAAAAAGGAAAACTTGATAATGAAGCCTGTATTCTCACATCACATTGTTGTCACTTTTGTTGTGGTGTTAATAAATGGTCATTTTTGGTTTTAGGAAATTATTAGCATTTGGGCTTTCACATTTGTCATTTTTGTCCACGCCTGCTCCAATTTGTAATTTTGGAACAGTGACTTTGCGTTTAATTTTTTTTCTTGCTTTCATACCTGCCTCATTTGTTGCAAACCAGACAAAGTTGTCCTTTATTTCACTTCAGGTGTGAAAAGGTCTATGCCACATACCCTCATATCTGATTACTGAATTTCAGAATTTCAGAAATGAAGCCTACTGGATGTTAGCACAGTAATCATGTTATTCAGAGCATGTATGCAGTTACTCAGATCTTTTGCAGTTATCTATGTCTGCGCCGTGAGGGCAAAACATATTTCACTTATGTTAGTGGTGTACCATTTATCAGCATTACTTCACTGCTCAGTCAATAAAATAGTTAGACTATCTTCAAGGAGCTTGACTTAAAAAGTGGCAAAGCTCCAGCATTACAACTAGAACCTGTAATTAAACTAATAGCATCACTCTGGCAAGTGGGTAGTAACACCCTTTTTTTTTTTTTTTTTTTGGCTGAATCCAAAACATCATTCCGTTAGAAACATATTGCACTGCGGCTTTTATCCTGAGCCCAGATGACTGTTTGTATGGAGTTTCTATGCATGTTCTCTTGATGTCTGTATAGGTTTCTTCTGGTTTCTTCCTCCCACCTCTCAACATATACCAGTAGGTGAACTGATGGATTGGTTACACTAATTTGCAATTAGGTGTGATTGAGTGTGCATGATGCCCTTTGATCCCATCTAGGTTATGTTCCATCCTCATACCCAGTCATCCATATCTTCCTGATCTGCTGAGACCCTGACCAGGATGAAGTGGTTACTGTAGATGAATAAATGAACTTATGTTACCAGAGGATGAGTGTGTCTTCAAAATGTATGGATGGCCATCATAACAAATGTCCCATGAGTACTAGGTAGGGAGTGTGTTAGGGATCGGGGCCACAAGTTCACTCAAGATCATTATTAGTTCACATGCCCATAAGCCATGAACATATATACTATACGCTCAAGAAACATCCAACTAAAATGTTGTCCATATTTTATTGTTCTATGATTTAAGTTCAGTTTGGTTTTGGCTGGAAATGATTCTGTCTCTATCCTGGAGAAAAGCATGAAAAAAAAAAACACATTACTCCACCTCCACCTGTAAAACTAATTCCATCTAAATAGGGCTTTTACTTTATTTTTTTTACCAAGCACTCATTTGGATAACTATTTTAACCTGAGTTTTATATGGGGGTTTATGGCTCTACTCTTTTCTGTTCATTACTTTAGAAAGACTCATGTAGACATTATCAGATTACTGAAGTGCCTGTTATTCCTGTTCAAACACTGGACTCATGACAGGCACTGTTATTTTAGCAATAACATATCTAGTAATATTGGCAGATGTGCAGTAAATGAATAGTGACATGATATATCTGAGAATACATTAAGGCACTAATGGGCCAAACATGAAAGTAACTGAGTGCTTATGTACTCATCTATCAAAAAACACCCACGTGTACAAACAAGCTGTGATGTGCTTGAAAATGTAGTGTACAACCAAACGAATCAAATGAAAAAGAACAGTATTTAAAAAATATATTTTACAATAGAGCTAAGTGGGAAAACAGCTTTAATTCTTATAATGGGTGAACCACACAGGAATTAAAGCTGACCTACTGCACTCAACAACTTGATATTCACTGTTTCACTGCTTGTTGACTGAGTTGATTGAGTCTCTCTGTTGTGCTCTTGATTTGAGAGTTTAGGGCCATCACCTGGAAGCACAACACAAATGACCATTTTCTGAAACAAACAAAAACAAACAAAGAAACAAAAAAAAACACCCTAAGACAATCTTTGCATATTAGCTGTCCTGGAGCTGTCCTGGAGCTCTCCTGGAGCTGTAACAGAGCGACATTCGCATGTACATGTGTGTGAGATCATGTTGGCATCAGGTCGTGTATTCTAAGCCTGAGCAAATGCACACCACACTGGACAATATTGGAGCCGGATTAAGTTGTTTGTTTCTTTAGGGAAATGGTTGTTTTTAATAGTATGTAAATGCAAGCCACATAGTCACTTTTAAACCAGTGTCCTCAAACATAAATATATTATAATAAAAAAACCAACAACTGGGTGTCCAGAATATCCAACTCTTTTACTTTATGGATGGAGTCCAGCAGATCAAGACTAGGTCGAATGCATTGTCTGAACAAGCCACATTGGCTTGTGTTTTGACACCTAAACTGACTCGTGACCATAATGAGATTAGAGAATTTGTACACATTTGTAATAGTGTATTAAAAAAACATAATAGCATTATACATTTTTTTCTCACAAAAATGCTGACATGGGGGCTTCCGACTGGGGCAACAGAAAAGCATTTGCCCTATCGTCCAGAGATCCTGAGTTTAAATCCTGAAGGTGCCACAGCAGTGAATGCAAGAGAGTAAAATTGGCTGTGCTCTCGGAGGGGGAGGGAGGGCATACTCTCTCCCCTATCAATCACAGCACCATTAGCCAATCAACAGCGTCTGTCAGGTCATGCATGTGGGCGGATAGTGCTTTCCTGTTATGCTACCCCCTGACATTGTATGAGTGGCAGTTCAAAAGGATGTGGCTGGCTGCCTTCATTTGCCTTCGTGGAAGCACGGGATAGCCTGCACCCTCTCTGGTTGGTAGCTGCTGTGTGATAGGGGAGAGGGTGGGAATTGTCAAATTACGGAGAAAATCTGGAGAAAAAAAATAATATTATTATTATTATTATTATTATACACAAAAATGCTAACATGGCCTGGGCTGACATTTGGTTTGACACCCCTGATTTAAATAATCATTGTTGGGTTGTAGATATTTTGACCTAATCCCTTGAGTAGTAGGAGCTATAGAGCAGCCACTAAGCCTATACCACAATGTCACGATGTGGCTGGTTGAGTTAAGGAGCAGATATTCAGCAGCTTTGTCCTATACATAATTATGTGGTGCCTCCCCATCATGTTTTCCTATCCTTTGTGTGAAAACCTAAACAGTGTAGGTAATATAATTGCAGAATGCTATTTCCGTCAGTTAGAGAGCCAACATGAGCAAAATGAATCCTAATGATTCACATTGTTGTTTAACATCAGCATCATTTTGTGTTGCTCTATTAGGAGGAGACTAAAGCTGTGTACAATACTACTGTCAAACACATCACAGGGATGCTTCCTCCTTTCTTTACCTCCGCATTATATGGTTTCCAAAGAAAAAGACATCGTCATAGAGCACATTTCAGCCTGTACTATGGACTCCCCACAATAATATTCAACACAGTGCTGCCATTTTTCTGGCCTCTCCTTTTTATAGATGTCAGGCTGCTTTGCCATCTCAGTGGAGCCAAAAAGCCAACCTTTACTTATTTGTTTATTCATGAAACAGATTATCTGATTGTGTTTGTTGATATGGTTCACAACTTTTCAGCAGAGTAATTTTGAGGTGTTGGCCAAGTGTGTGGTGATGTGTGAAAAGATTGCCCCCTACTGGTTATCTTTAACTATGTGGGGTTTTTTTTTTTCCACATTGAGGATTGACAAGGTTCATGTGAAGAGTATAACTGATTCTTCCTTTGAAAGAAGTACTATGGTAGGGGTTTTTGGTGTGATGTGAGATATTGTCTGTATGCTCTGTCACAGTGTCAGTTATTGTCTGTATGCGCTGTCACTGTCACGATGTCTGCTCCATTCAAGGAATGAATGAAGCAGATAGCATACGCAGACCCTTACATGATGGTAAGAAAGAGAATTCAGCATAATTTCAGCATTCCTCTGAACAGGCTGATCTTCTAAACATGAGTTTAACACTATTGTACTTAAAGTTGTATTCAGAGGAGGAAGAAATTGTATAGCAGACTAACATGACTCCTCCCAATCTGACAAGGGCGTAACACATAACCCATAGGCATGTATTTCTGTAGCCGTTTAAAGCTTCTAAAAACTTCACAGTTACAATGTCTCAATCTGTGACTCAGTAAAACAGACTTCATTGGACCAGACGCAATTGAGTCACGTGTTGATCGACTCGTCTCAGAGTTACACTCGACTGAATTGCAATTTGACTAACAAATCTCATTTTAGAATTGAGCCAGATCTCACAGTGTCAATTAAAACCAGCCAATGATTGATTTGCTTCTTAACTTAATTACACTTTTAGTATGGATTTCACCTATGAAATTTTTCATAGTTTTTAGTGCTGATGTAAAATTCAAATCCTCAGTGTTAGCAGCAGGCCTGCAGTACTCTGCAGGATGGGCTACACTGCTTCAGGAGCTCAGTAAGATAAAGTAGAACTACAGTCATTCAGAGCTTTAAACACCTTAATCAGGGCTTTGTAGTCAGTGCAGAACTTAATAGGTAATTAAATGTAAATTGAATAAAATAAAGAAAGTATTTCATTGACATTAATAGCATTGCAGTGATCATCTGCCACTGTTGTCTCAGAGAACACAACTGTGACTGATTGCAGGGTTTCTCCAAGACACAGTGCATGTAGTTGAGCGACTCCTCCACTTAGACAGTATGTGCGTGTGTGGAAGGGACCACTCCAGCACAAGTGCATGTGTGTATTTGTGTGGAGAAGAGTTGGAGAGACTCCAAAGGGGCATGTTGCTTGAGTGGATGCTTAGTTCAGCGTACTTTCTGCAGGGAGATGTAGAAAGGGATGGAAGACTGTCTGGCACACTTTAGGAATGTCTTGGCACATACATGATCATGTGCAAATCAACCACCAGGTTCGTTTTCCCAGATAGTGAAGAAGTGGTGGTCTAATTGAGCCTGAACCGGATCAGAGAGATGCTTCCGTCTGCTGCCTTTCTTTCTCAGTGCTTCAGCTCAGACTCTGTAGAAAGAGAGAGCATATGCATGTGTATGCACTTTTGTGTGTGTGTATGTGTGTCTGTGTGAGACAAATATTACCAAGCCATTTGTCAAAACTGCCAGACTTGAAAGCATGCTGGGTTCTGACAAGTGGCTTCTGATGAGTGGCTCCAGCTGCGACAAACTTGGAGATGCTCCCTGTCAGAGTTTGGCATGGAATAGAAAGAGTCCTCAACATGGAAATAGTGCTGACACATGGTCAGTACTGTGTGCATATGTCTGTATGTGTCTGTTAAACTGTAAGCAAAGTTACTTTGTGATGGTTTCTGACCACTTCTTTCAAGGTGTGATTGAGTGAGGTATACCTGCACGTTGCATTATGGGCTGCGCGGAGTCCTGATGACTCTCATGGCTTTGCACAGGTTCACTAATGAGAGTGCTTGAACAGCAGTGTACAGCCTGCTTTGTATCATTATATTTGAAATATTCTGGACATACACATTTTTATGTGACCTAAAAGTGACTTCAAATATAAGTCTTAAGGTATTGTATGTGAAGAATTACTTTTTTAAATTGAAAAACTCATGAAACTGCAGGGAAATTAATGAAAAAGAGAACATAAATAAATAAATAAATAAATAAATAAATAAATAAATAAATAAGCTACAAGTGCAAATATAGCTTAATGTTTTTAATAATCCCATTCATTTTAGAGTTGTGTAATTCACTCCACACTGATTATTTCCGAGCCAGTTCTTTATCCTCATTTTATTTGTCATGTGGATTTAAGAGACCAGCTGCTTTGTGTTACTAAATGGTAGATGAGCAATGATGAATAATTTATACTTGATGGATCTGTGGAGTCAAAATGGCATAATCATGGTGTCACTTTGGTGGTACATGTCTGACGGTTAACACCTGATTCAAGTGATATTTTTTTTAAATAAGGATGTGTTAGAATACTTAATGGTGATTGTAAGAATGTCAAGAGAACTGACGAATTGACGAAGGGCGCTCACAACACTCAATGCCATAAGCATACATCAATTTCAAAGCAGCTTGAAGACCTTTCAAACAGCATTTCAATATATTGACAAATTTCTACCAGTGTCTCATTTATATCAGTATTCCTCTCACTACTAGCAGCCTATGCACTAAAAATCCCTCTGGCAAGGATGCCTGGACTGCATAGCAAAGCCAGCCTAATGACCATAATGACTACCCCAAATCATGAATTTCATTACCAAATATATTGTACAATGTAAAAAAACGAACAAAAAAAGCATTAAAAAATAAATATTAATACTGCCAAACACAATGTTAAATGATCCTAAGTAAACTATAAGCACATTCATTCCTTAACATGAGTCTACTTTTAAGTTTTATTTAATAAGCATTTACTATAGCTACAGTACTGATGCACCAGTACTGATGTTTGGCTTGCAAAGCATTCATCCAGTCCGAAAACCTTAGCCATAGCCAATTCTACTGGGAAATCACAGACCTGGCAACACCGTCAGCAGGTGAAGGGGTTATGTGCAGACTAGGGGTTGTATAACTACTAATTTTTATTTGCAAGTAATTCAGAAAAAGAAGTAGTCTGATCAAGCAAAAAAAAACAAACAAAAAAAAAAAACATTATTTTAGGCTGTTCTATTTTATGCAGCGAAAAAAGATTCTGAAAATGAGAGTGCGCAACACAGCACAGAAGGTCATTATGGCTTAATGATAGCACATTCTCCATCTATCTATATCTACAACAGCATCTTGGAGATTTTTCCACCATGTTCAATTCTGGCCTCAGTAGCACCCAAAAACGCCATGCACCCCTGCTCTCACTATAAACCAGAGTGGGACTGGATAGTGATATGCAGACCAAGGCTCCGAAAGCGTGAACAACGAAATGGATCTTATTTAAAATTTACTTGGCTATGAAGGAAAAAAAAAACTGTCTCTCCTTCACAAACACCTCAACTTTATGAAAAGTGTTAATGGTCCATTAAAGCATAAGAAAATTAATGACGTTTCCCAGCATATCCTTGTGTACTGTAGTTGAATATAGAATTGGTTTCATCTCCTCCACTAATCGACATCACCACAGCGGTGACTAGTGAATATATTAATCGTGTAGTCTATGCAACCCCTAATGCAGAAACTTTTTTAATTACAGGGTGCACGTTGTGATTTTTGGATGACTGTTGTTATTACGGTGACACCTCCAGATGCATACCTCCATATCGTAGTGGCAGGGTCTGCCAGTGGCCTCTCTTTGGCACTTACCCGCTGCCCTGACAAGTACAATGATGCAAGGGACTGTATCTCTACTTGAGCATACACACGCACTGTCAACTCATCTGCTTGTTTATTCAGGAAGCCTGTCTTGTGCCAATGTTGAGTTGATATTTGCAATTCTAATGTTTCCTGGAAGAGCATTCCAAGAGTTTAGGGTCATGCTGTAAGAGCTTTGTAAGCAAAGCACATCTGTAGATGTAGGTATGTCCTATGACATATATGATGTCAATAATGCAAATTTCAGCAGGCATCGAAAATATGTATAAACATTCCATGCACTAATCCTTTATCTGAAAACTCCTGTCCAGGTCTTTTTTAATGGACACACACATACAGCACTGAGTTGCTGAAGAACAAGTGAGCATCACACACCACAGTAAAATGCCATCTGACATGTTGCAGTCTTTTGAGAAATCAGAGGAGACAATATGTACACTGTTTGCAAACACTGTCAAAAGAAGCTGCTTTGTGTTAACAATTCGAAAAGGCAATGCCCTTAAAATGGCAGCATCCTTTCTCTAAATCCTGGAGTAAAGTAGTACGTTTTTACTGTAGCAAGTGTCATGTTGATATTTCAGACAGGATTGTGGGTATTGCAATGGATGGATACCTATTAACTTAGTGGAGAGAAAGTAATTTAATCATAGCATATGAGAATAGATCTTTGACACATTCATTCTTTTTCTGGACAAAGATCCTTAGTTATGGATGACAAAGATGACAAAGGGAAAGTGACAAAGATTTTCTCTTTTGTCAAGTAATGCTCCTTATAATAAGAAAGAAAGCTGTGACTCCTGAGTTTATTTGTCTAAGGTATATAAGTTTGTATGTCCAATGGTTTTTGGTTTCTCCTTGAGCTCCACAGTGCACATGTCTGGCTGTAAATTGCTCTTTGTGCTTTTAAGAACATGTTTTCCATTTGGTTGAATGTCAATCATCATAACTAATGCTCCTCTGGTGCTGTGGAAGTGTAAAATACCTGATTCAAAATAATTTTAAAAAAATTTATTTTTATGGATCATTTTAAGTGAAGTGACATGTGGTGTGTATGTGGTGACCCATACTCGGAATCTGTGCTCTGCATTTAACCCATCCAAGTGCACACACACAAACCCAAATTGTTTGTTGTTGTTCCTTTTTCAAATTTGCTTGCCACTGATATCAACAATGTTATGTTCAGTGCATTTAAAGCTATATTTTCAAATTTGAATACATATTTTACACCTTTGCTTTACAGCCGATAGACTTCCAGTGAAACATCTAGTTTCTCAATAATTCTGTGTAATACACCAAGATTTCTGCAGTCTCAGTTTATTATTGAAGTATAATATATTTACATTACATGAGATTTCTCTACATGTATGACCAGTTTTGTGACTGTAGTGATGTTCATGACCTCAAAAATCCTACATATATGTTTTTAACTGATGACCATTAAAGCTCCCACTACATTTCACCTGAGCAATTTTTCCCAGCAGATAAACCTCTTAATGAATTGTGCCTGTTCTGAAAAGCCTTATTACCATGCACTTGCCAAAATCGCTCACTTGAGTCAAGCACCATCTGCCAGGCTCCCAAATATAATTATACTCTCTACCTGCCTGTCTATTTGCACAATACTTCATTAGCTCTTAATGGTTCATCACGTGTAAATGGAGGAAAAGGTGGGATGTTCTGATGCCGCATCACTTTCATGCTGATGGGACCTGCCTTGCAAACAGCCTCTGTTGCCATGGTTACCAGCAGACCTGACAGGTATCGGCATCCTTGGGCCATAATAAAGTTGAGATGCTAAGCCATAAACAGCCATTAAAATAAAAGACCAGGGCTACCGTGAGTGCACAGTGTTGTATGCCTTATTCTGAATGGTGTAAGGATGAATTGGAACATTGAAATCCTTCCTGCCACGTTTTACTCCAGGATGCTAATGTTACACCTCATTGAGTGGTTCATCTGGTTTCCTGTGTCGTCTTGGATGCTGATGTTGCATTACACACCCACACACAAACACACTCATGAATCTCCGCCCCTCCATGGTTAAGCTTGAATGAGCTAGCTGAGCTTGTGAGAATGTGAGGAAAGCTGTGTGTGTGTGTGTGTCTGTGTGCGTGCATGCATCTGTTTGTGTGAGCGAGCAGCGTGCACTACACTCAGCCCCTGTGTTTTTCCACAAACGGCACAACGTCGTCATGGCTAACAGACTCTACTACCTGTGAGTACTGTAGTTCTTTAAAGTAAAGTGCATGTGTTTAGTTTAACAAAGTAATGCACATCACATTTAAATAATTAAGCTTATTACAAATGTGATCTCAACAGCCTGTATTGAGTGGTGTGTGTGTGTGTTAACATGTAGATATGCTGTTTGCTTTAACAGCGACTGATCTGTTACAGCTGTTGCCTTTATTTTCTGGAATGTACACACCATAGAGATTTAATAGCATGTCACTGACATGATTAGAGGGCTTCAAACTTATTAAGTATGATTTATTCCTCATTGTGTGTATTTTGATGTTCGTTTATTTCTCACCAAGTGTTGCTGTGCAGCTTAATTCAGAAGCAGTGTGAGAGGAGGACGTGCCCTGCATGTCTCGAATGTTTACCTCGGCTGAGCTGAGCTGAGCTGAGCTTCTTTGGGCTGCATGCAGTGGGATAAGACTGGACATTGAGATGCTTCACACATTCAAACCAAACACTTTGTGGACAGGCTTTTGCGTGGCACTGATGATGTCACACTTTCTATTTTTGGAAACCATATAAGCCTGTGTGGTTTCAAAGCTTCACTGCTGACAGACTGCAGAAATGAGACTTATTCTGCTTCAACTCCTTTTACTTCTGACACAGATAATGCCCCAATCACTTTACATAAGCTTATTAATCTGGAATTATTGCGTTCACCACTGTAGTGTAGAGGAATGACCATCAGCTCACTTCAGCTCCCCTAGAAACTGCATGGCAGTACTTGGATTATGCTTTCCTATGAATTCAAAATATGGGAAATATGAAAAATGGTGGACATTACATAAATCCAGAAGGTGTCATGTTAGCACAAGAATAAAGGTCGATATTAGAGCTATTAGAGCTACTCCTGTATATTCATATTGATAGTTGTGATCACTTATGGTTGAAATTAATCCTTAAAAAACTTAAATGTTAGAAAGTTTTCTCAAGTGGTTTTGTATCTGGATACTATAAGACAAACACCTTCGGTCCTATTCATATTGCCCCAAAATGTTTAACGTTAGCATTTCCTCTTATGTAATGTCACATGTTATGTGAGAAAATCGTTTATCGTGTGTTAAGCCACAGCTGCCTCATAGGCTGATGTCATCTGTTCTTGAGCCCAGAGTAGCTCCAGGTTCTCTAGCTCTTAGTTCGATGTAACTCTACCTGCAGAGTTCTATCCTGGGGGAGGGGAGGATTGGGACTGCCTTGTACATCATGTGATCATCCCTCAAGGTCATTTTAATCACCCATTATTCCTCCAAAGCAGCCCATGACTAATCACTCCCTCTTTCTCTAGCCAGTCTTTTTTCTCTCTCAAACCTATGCGATAGCTCGGAATGGAGGGTGTGAATGCTGGGATCAGTGTTAAGTGGTAAGAAGGTGAGCTGAGCGCACATGATTGGAGGCCACTATCCAATGTGAGTTAGCACCAAGCCACACGCACTAACAAGCAGGCCATCAGAGCCCAATTCAGTGGGATGCTCCACAGTGATGTTTCTCCATCGTTAAGTTGGCTGGTAGCAGTCCTGAACCCATTCGTCACATTTTGTGTTTGTCACCACTGGTTGGTTGATTATGCATTAAATCTAACTTCAAAGTGGAATGATGTCTGGAAAGCACCCACACAGATTTGTATTCAAATAAGATATTTTTATACGTACAAGTATCTATAAAAGGATGGGTTCGTAGAGGTGCTGAAATCATGCATCTAAATCGTTTCCATGATTTCCACAGTGGCAAATCATTTTGAAGTCTGGCTGTCGAGGCGCCCTTTATCCTATCAAATAATTATAAATGAGTGCTGATTAAATATTTAAACACTTGTTTTTAATATTTGATGCATTGAACACTTGGTTGGACTGCAATATCTGTGGATAAGATAAGATATGGTTGGCAAACACTTTAAAAGATTTCTATGAGGTAATTATTTAATAATTAGTTTTATATATTATAAAGTGTCTAGTTTTCCTTATCGAATAGTGCCTTACTCACAGTATTTTTCAGCTGTGTTGTGGTACTTTCTGTTTCTTGAATCTCTCAGATGTAATCATGGTCTAAATAAAGCAATAAACCATGAGAGAGCATGTATTATAGTGATTTTATCACAGTTAAGCATGTTCTTAGGCATGACGTTAAGCGGAGGCTTGATGCAAGATTAAGGTAAATGCAAGCAATTTTCAAAAATTCAGTACAAACAAATTGAGACAAAGCTATTTAAACTTTTGTTCTTCATTCTGAAGCTACACCTCTCATCTGTAAAAACATGCATTCTCACTATGCATTTAAATATTAATTAGCTTTTAGTTTCATATTGACCCAGACAGGAAGAACATTAGCAGTAGTGCTAATGTTTTCCATTGTCAATGTTTTCTCGTAAAATTTTATGTTTCAGATTTATGTTTTATTTATTTACCCACAGTGATCTGGCATGTTCAACTCATGTTCATGCAACAATCATTTTTCAGCCCCTTCAACACACCATTAGAGTGAATCACAAAGGACTTCCTTTTCCTCTGCATATCGCTCTACCTAGAGTATGACATAGCAATGTTCTTGGGAGCCCAAAAAAAAAAAAAAAACAACACCAGTGGGGATGACATGGCTCAGTGTAACACTGTAAATGTACATTTTGTCTTTATTTTATCTACAGAAAATTTACAATTTATTCCAAAAGCTGTTTTAAATAGTAGGGGTTGGACGACAACAAATCTTTACTATTCAACCACTGATTTAAAAAAAAAAGTAGTCGATTAATAGTAGTAGGACATTGCTATGTTTAGACTGTTTATTTGTTCAGCACTGAATGCATCAAACCACACTTCATTTGCCAGCTGTACACAGTCCACACATTACATTTCCAGCTTCAGTGCTTTTTTTAGGTTACACTGATAATGATAAAAGTAAAACAAATCATTGCAACAAATGCGCAAAATAATAAACCTGTGTATCACATTACACCTGGTTGCTCAGCTGAAATCGTTGATGCTGAAACCGAGAGCGAATAGCACAATGCGGAAAATCCTTATAGCTTAACGATAGATGGAGGATGCGATGTCTACAGTGGCATTTGGAAGGTTTTTCTTGCCATGTTCAACTCCAGCCTCACCGATGCTGGCATGGACTGCTGATCCACCTCTAATTTAGCTGAGTGGTACTGGATAGCGACATGCAACCTGTGACTCCAAAAGCATTCTTTCACACGGCTCTGCCAGAACATGCCAGAATTCAGTCTGCCGCAATGTAAGGATTTTAATTTAAATTTATGTAGCTTTAAAAGACAACACAAATTGCTTCAAGCGTGTGGAAGAATGTAATTCAAAAACAGCTGTTCTAGCAGCAAAGCCTTTTAAGGTAAGACAGTTCCAAATGTCTTTAGATAGAATTCCCGTTTTAAACTTTCCATTACTTCACTCACTGCTACCATCTGCAAGCAGTCTGGCCACAGGACATCCTGGCCATCCTACATTTACCCAAACAGCTGGTATGTCTGGAATTTAAATACAGTCGATGACTCATATGAGTCAATATGCGATTGCTGATGCAAAAGATATAGGCTTAAGTGTTCTAATCTCAGAGTTATATAAAACTCACAAGCAGCACTTCACTCACAACTAACGAGGGAGCTTTTGCTTCTTCACAAAAGCCTAAATGAATCCATGATGGCTGATTTCGTTTCTGAACAGCTCTGATTGCACACGACTCTCCACCGTAAATAGAGCAACAGTCAAAACAGCAGGAGACTGGTGACATTTCATTCACCTTTCATTTTTTTTCTGGATTTGTTTTGTTCACCTGCAACAGACGGCAAAGGCTCAGCCCACTTTTTCATGAAAGCTTATTTGAAATCGTCACTTGAATGTTGCTATATGTTAACTATCAACTTTTGCTTATCCTGCAAGGGTGGACAGCTGGAGCGCTGGAAAATAGAACAGTTTCTCATGTTCTGTACGGCTTTTAAAAGTAGAAATTGGTTGCTCATTTGTTTTCATATAAAGCTGTGAGATCTTGAGGACATAGAAAATGATTTTTCTGCTGTTAATTTATAGTATAGTATAGTATTTAACCCTCAGTGTAATTGAGTTGCCACTGTTGCTTGTGCAGTTTGGATTGAACATTAGGCCCCGTAAGTGCCACTACTACTATACAGATAGAACTTAGCACAACGAGACTCCTAGAGGAGGCCATCTACCAAAAGTTCATGATCAGGTAGGGAAGGGAAGCAACAAAGTGCCCTCTCAATATGGGGCTACCACCACCATGCTTCACAGTGTGGATGGTGTTCTCAGGGTGGTAAGTAGCGGGCATCAACCCAGTTCCTTCACAGTTCCTGGTCACTGACTTTTGACGGATGGCCTCCTCTAGGCATGGTTGTGGCTGTCCCATAATCTTTCCATTTGATGGTGCTCAAAGAGATGTGGGATCTTTTATATACCCTGATTGATACTTATATCCCTAACTGGTAATTTTGTCCCAAACATGTTTTGGTAGCTCTATGGTCTTCATGATGCTGTTTAAGTGTGTTCTCTAACAACCTCTCAGTCCTTCCAGGAACAGGTGTATTTTAGCACATCATTCTTAATTACATACATCAGATTTTTGATCCAGTTGTTAAAACCCACTGATCTGACTAATGGTATGCTTCTGTATTAGAATAAGGCATGAGTCAAAGTAGCTTGCTAAATACTTCCAGATCGAAAGGCATAGTAATATTTAGTTGTAATGTAGTGGTTGTCTGCCAATGCCACTTTTCTAGTGGCTTTAGAAGACAATATCACTTTTTCATCATACAGTTTTATTTACCCGCAGTAATGTTTCCTTGTCACTAGCATGTAGTTTGATTTACAAGCAACATAAAGTCCACCAAGATTTCCTTTACCAGATCCCAAATGGCTTCCTCTTTGTTATATAATACTGTCTATATAGGCTATAACATAATGGCTTTGTAGAATGAATGTAGTGGTAATGCTTTTATATTAATGTTCCCTTAACTCAGTTATTTAGTTAACATGAACAAATCATGTGGTTCAGCATTTATGTTTTTTTTAAATAAGAAACCAAATAAATTGAATAAAATCATAATACCATCAATGAATAAAATTAAGCACAAGTACAGAACAAGTACTTGGCCTTGATACTTTTGGATGTCTCCTGGAAGAGTGCTAGAGATACAGAGGATACCAATGAATGAAGGGAGTTTGAATAAAGAATTGTGTTAATTCAAATCCACTAGAGGGAGCACAGTTCCAAGGCACTGTGACCTTTTCATACACATTGAATATTTGCAGAGATGTTGCATATGTGCAGGGTATAAATCCTTACATCTTAGGGGCTAGAGTAAGTACACAGAGCTTAGAGTTCTCATTTTTATGCTTGGAATCTCCTTTTGCTTTTATTGTATCCATGCACAAGAAAAAGGGTCCAGAGTTCAGATGGTCACTGCGATGTGAACATAGTGAGCATAATCAAATAGAATATAACACTGTTGATAATGTTAACTCATGATAATTGGAATGAGAATGTTAAGAGATGACATTGTTTATACACTTTCTGGTATTTGAGATTATATATAGCAGTGTCTTGACATAATTCAGAGATGGGTGCGAGAATCACACCCATCTCTTTGTTCACACATGAACCTCAGAGGAGACTACAGCTATTGTTCAGAATATGAGCCGAAGAACATGGGTTTGTCCTGCTTAAATGAAAGACCTAAGAATATCCTGATCTTTATCCTTATCTTATTTTTATTATATGAAGCACCTTTTTTGCTTAGAAATGTTCTCTTACCTCTGGATATTCTACTGGTTTTCTCTATCCTCTCTTTTAAGCATCAAAAACTCAACAGCCAACAAAATTGATTTAGGAATGAGCTCGATCGGGGGAAGCACAGAGACTAGATATATCTTCACACCTAAAGCCTTTGCTCAGCTTCCCAAATGGAGACCACGAACACACAGCCTGTGCTCATCATTCCAGCTCTGACCTCATCTGGCCCCACGTGCCCCGACAATAACTCCCAATTACACACCCATCTGTCCTGACCAAACTGGCAGCAGCCTTGTGAGGGCCTTTAAACTCGGCCACCATGCTTGGAATAATGTCTGCCTCCGATTAGCTCTTATTGCCCCCTCCCCCATAAGGTCAGAGAAATAATGGTAATGCCAGAATGACCTTTCATCATCAGGTCATATCTGGACAGGGGAAGCGGATATGAACTTCCTCCACACTGTGCTCCAACTGCTGATGTGTTAACTTGCCATTTCTGACAACCAGCACAGGTCTGATAAAGCACAAAAAGGTGCTTCACAGGGAATATAATATATTGTTTTACATAGATGATGAAAGATTTCTCCTCTGTCTCATTTACACCGCAGTTCCTTTGTTCATATGGACTCATATTTCTACCTAACCAAGCCTTTGTTCCAGAGTCTTATATGTTTTATTCACTATATTCTCTATTTCACATGTTAGAGATATACATCGAAAGAAAACTTTTATATTTAAGTAAATTGGTTTGCTGGATACAGTATACAGTGAACGCAGTATTAATATAATACTTTTTGTGTGCAGTTAGTTCTAGCTTTGTTTTTACAGCTGATATCTCAATCTGAAATTCTCTTTGGATTTTTTTTATCCTTGATATATTTCAAAATGTGGAATAAAATACTGTAGAAACAGCTGGCCAAGAAATATAAATATATTTTATAGCAGGGCATGGTATATATGTCGTAACTCAATAAAAACATTTCCCTCTCTCATGCTCTGGGCTCTGCTTTGTCCCTCCTCACTATGTAACAGCTTTAACAATGGCACGACTTTGTATATTACAAGATATTTGTACAATCATGAACAAACTATAACATGGTATCTGGTAGTGGATATTTCATAAATTTCATGAATAAGGTCATAGTTCCGCTGGATAAATGATGGTACGGCTCATGTTTTGGATATTTGTTCAATATAATGATTCCTAAAATTCACACTGAGAGAGATCATAAAACAGCCTGTATGAGTTATAAGCATTCATGAGCTCATATCATATCCATTTTTCTGAATACATCTTTACATGCTTATGATAACCAGCTGTGCAGTACAATTACCTAAATTTTGATTCACTTAGATTCACATTCTTAGTTTTGGGAGCTTTTAATCTAACATTAATACTGTTCCAGGATCTTAAATTTGGAGAGTAGGAAGTGAGGATTGAAAAGTAATCATGCTTTGCATTTAGGGTTTTATTCTTTTGCTTTCCATTTTCAATGCTTGAGTAAATGGTGATAACATCGTCCAATTAACCCATGCATTCAATATATGCCCTTTAATTAATTGGTCTCTATGTATTTCAAATAGCATGCAATTTCCCATGAGGGACATTCAAGTTACGATGTGCTGGTATCATGAAAGTGCCAGTCATGACTTGAAGGGATCGATTCAGTAGGCAGTGAAGGTTGGAGAAGAAGCCTGTCGTAGTAATAGTGTGTGTGTGTCGTGTCCTTCCCCAGGTGCTGAATGAGGCCATTAGCACTTATTGGCCTTGGAGCTCATTCACTGGGAACTGTAACCCAGCTGGGCCCTAAGACTTAACACCTGGTGTACAAGTGGCTCTAATGGCTGAACACTTGAACAGCCTTAGTGGCTCTCCTTAGCTTTGTTCTACAACTTTTGCTTGGCTTTGTTGGTTAGAAGATAAATGAGGCTTGAATTTTAAGTAAATAATAGTTGTCGTTGTTTTATCTTTCAGTGTTCTGGCTTTATATTTAGGGCACAAATACACAAAGACATAGACATATCTCTCTTTGTCTATTCCTCTGTTTTCTCTCATTCCTATTGCTTCCCCAGTATATTCATTTCTTTTATAAACTCTCATTTAAACTCTGGGTTTTGAGATGCACCCTGGGTAAAATGTTGTGATTCTGTATTCTAAACATCTCCATTCTGACTCGGCTCAGCCAGCTGGATGATGGATGTGTCCTGGTTTGGCAGCAGCGTGTGTTCCCGGCTTCATTCCCCTGCCCCCTCTTGCCAAGATGCCCCCCCTTAACTGCCCCACAGACAAAAGAGTTGTTTGCAGGGCCTCATTAACGAACCAGTAGGAACATGTGTGGCCACTCCGTATGCTTACACATTTATGGGCTCTAAACATGTTAAGGGACCACAAAATGGAAACACTTCATGGCTAAATTGCAGAAAGACTGAGTTAGCGGGTGGTTTAAAGTGAACTAACTGCCTGCCTTCTGTTTGTGGAATGAATTGGGCTTTGTTCTTTGCACAAATTAAGTGCTTGTTATGGAACAGGGTTAGAGTTAAAGTGCCCTTCTGCCTATAGATCATGTGTAAATATAAACCTTGGCAGTAACTGGATAGAATGTAGTGGTTAGAGAAAATAAAGACATTTGTATAAATTTAGCCCCTCAGCATTTCAGGATTTTACACATTGTTCATTAATCACATATGTTGTAATTATTTAGATGGTTTTCTTTTTTTCTAGTGCTTTTGTTGAGTCTGTGGGAACCGCAGCATCCCGATTGTATCTCTTTACTTGGCAGTGAGAGTGAGCACATTTCTCACTGTCCACTTGCACAAAAACAGTCTTTACTATTCCAACAGCCAACGCTCAGGCACTGTCACTGTGTGTGTGTGTGTGTGTGTGTGTGTGTGTGTGTGTGTGTGAGAGAGAGAGAGAGAGACTGTGCTTCAGTGTGCATGTGTATGTTTGCTCTTAGAAGTGGCAGCCTGTGAATATAAGAGCGTGAGAGGGAGCAGAGAGATTTTAACTGAGCTAGAATAATTATATTCTAGCATAGTGACCAGTGTCCACACACACACACACACACACACACACACACACACACACACACACACACACACATACACTTTCTAAAGACAAGGAAGGTTTGTGCTGTTAAACTAAAAACAATATAATTGTTTGGCTTAAAGATATAAGAAAGAGTTAAAATTGCTAAATGGGAAAAAAAACAGTTGAACATTTCTAAAGGTTTTCATAATTAAAATAAATAATAAAAATAAAATACAGAGATTTCAAAATAAGGGTGTACAGTTCTTTATAGTGACTTTTAATACAAAATCCAAATAATAGTATACAGTATAGGAAACCATATTTTTCTATATCGTTATATTGAATTATGTTTTGACAATTAACTGCGTTTAGGAAACACCCCAGTCTCTAGTACAGAGCCTTTTTTGTTTTTGTTTTTTTTGGCTTTCCACCTCTATGTACACGGTTTTGGTTTGGGGTTTTCAATCCGATTTAATAGAAAAATAAATCACACAGTACATAGTGGTTTCTAGACAAAAACCTCGTCCTCAGTGGGACACCCCTCCCTCCTAATCTCTGACCAATCAGAAACCTGATCATCAGCCTTCCGTTTAGTATTTTAGCGTCAGGATTGCGTTGCTTGGCAACCAGCATCAGCAATTTTGAGGGAGGCCTTGGCTGGGGTAGGAGCATGTCCTCACTGAGCACCATGTGCTTCTTCTGATTATCTCCACTCACTGTCCACATGGCTGCTGAAGGGTGTGCACCATCAGATACGGAATAATTATTCCGAGCCAGGCCATGGGGGGTTTGTGAGCCTAGCTGCTCTCATCGGCTCTGGGGGACAATAACAGAAGCCCAAAGATCTCTGGGAAGAAAGGAGAGGAAAAGACAGAGAGAAGAAATCATTTTCTTCTGTTTGTCCTTGAGCAAGCAGAAAGAAAAAGCAAGAGACCTACTGGATGAGATATATTGGGGAGGAAACCATCTTTATCTCACGGTTCACTCGTTCACACAGACGTGCACACCAACATGCTGTTCCATGGAGGAGAGAGAAACAACTCACAGCTGGCCTTTGTGTATGTCTCTTAACATGTGTGATATCTTCATTGCACAGTGGAACAGACATGGAGAGGGACAGTGTTTATGGCATGTTCTGTCCTTGCTAAGTCTCTGCATTGAACACTGTGGGTTTCAGGAGATGCTTCTCCCTTCTCCCATTCCTTCTGATCAGGTGCTGAGATGAGAGTTCAGTAGTGTTGAACAGATTCAGTAGTGTTGAACCATGTGGATAGTTCAGCACTGGACACTAGGATCGGCTAAGTTGCTAAAGTGCTCATTTTTTTGCTGTCTCCTTTAAAGATCATGTTAAAGTTTAAGGCATTGTGTTTGGATTACTGGCAGTTCTTGTGCCTGCAGCCCCTCAGTGGCTTCTACAAAAGGTAAGAAAACTTTCATGTTAGTGTAAGAAAACACTAAGGAACGCTTATTACATCATCTAGACATTTATGAAAATATCTGAGAGTTTTATTTATTTATTTTTGCCTAAGGGGTACTTTATTTTCACTCAGAACTGACCTAGATTTGGCTGGATTTGTAGATAAAATCTGATTCGTAGTAAACCGGATCTGTATTTCTTTCAAGCAGTATGATTGAGTAATATTAAATGACTTGTAGTTTCCGGGTGTAAATTATTGCTTACTGTGTAACTGCTCTTTACTTTTTGCAGCCATTGCTTTGATAACCCAGAGATTGATCCCAAATCATTAAGCAGAGGTAGTGAATGGAAAACAGTGAGGGGGTTAGCAGCTGAGGTGACAGCAGGTTAGGATGATTTAATACGAGGGATCCATTGTGCTCCTCTGACCTGACTAGCATTTGCACCCCCGCTTATTTGTGTTCTGTGCTTCTATCATGGCCCTGGCTTGACGTGTGTATGGTCTGGTTGTGAGCATGTGCAGATAGATATGTGTAGATATTTCAAAAGCATTGACTCTATTTTTTTCTAGTTCTGTTTCAACTTAATCAGCAATTTTTGCTCTTCTCTAATGCCCTAACACTTCTGATTCATCAGTTAATGACAGTGTCAGAATTTTTTGCTTAACCATTGTGTTGCCCAAAATGTCAAAAACCTGCCACCATGTAGAAAACGAGTGTGTCCTCTGATTTAATGCAGTCTTTCTGCACTGTGCAGAGGGAAAAAACCCAGATATTCACAAAGATTGTGATGACAATAAAAATAGATTTGGGGTTAAAAATTCAATTAAGATGATTTATTTTATGGGTTTAGTGAAGGCAGGCCATTTTTGAACCCTAGAAATTTTGAAATGTTTCTGTTTATCTGACAATCAGAATGTAGTAATTTTCATTTAATCTATTCTATCGTTAGAGAATGAAGTATATAAAATCTGACATGAACATATCTCAGTATGTTATAGAATTCAATCAAGATTTTATTGATCATCTCATAATGTGACCAGTGATAATCTTAAAGACCTCAGAAATTGCACAGCCAGCTTTAGTCTGTTCTTTAGAGCAGAAAAATCTCCAAACTATCCTTCAGTATCATTATATAGTGCATTATATAGCATTGTTTCCCAGGACTGCTTATTCAATTCATTAAGCGCTTAGTAATTACCTGAAGAGTTAATGAAGGTGTATGTGCATCACTGAAGACAATACACCATCCCAGTTGTACCTCTTTTGTGTACTTCAGGGGTACTAGAAAATTTGCAAAGCTCTGATTTAAAATATCACTCCTTTGGACTGGTTTGAATTACATGCTCGTCTCTGCCCTGGGGGTAGTCATCTTTCTTTCTCATTATAGCATAGAAAGTCCCAGGGGGATTCTTTCAGCTGAGATCTCAGTAAGGTAGAGCTGACCCTGGATTTTTATCAAGGATTGTGGAAAAGATGCGGAGAAGTCCCACTGGTGGTGATGACATCTATCTCAGCTGTGGATCTGTATAAAACCTGCAGGGACTGGCACTCAAGAGCTCTCCCTCCCCCCGTCCTTATGGCACATGTGTAAATGGGGGATCTGAGCTGAATTCTAGCAACAAAAAAAACCCAACAACAACAAAAAAAAACATGTTTAACCATTTTATCATCACCATTAACATTATCCAATAACCTCTCACTGCATAAAAAAGTATGGGCTGGAGTAATGACCTTATTATTTTAAACAGAGAGGAGTTATGTGACAAGTCTAGAGACAACTCTGTGTGTTTCTGGCAGGATTTGTGGGTTTAATGTGTTGTTTTGTGTTATACAGCATTGTGTGGTTTTTGTCCTTTTGCCTCTTTTGGCCAAATATCAAAAGTGTCAAAAGTGTTGACCATTTTCAGCCTAAATTTTTTGATGGTATTTCTAATAATTGTAGTTAACTGATGTCAGATATATACTTGTCTAATGTTAGCTAAGTCAAAAATACACTGATAGATTTTATTTATTTATTTAATTAATTTTACCTTGACAGAAATCGAGGACACTTCACTAGTTCAGAACACCTATGCAGCTGTCAGTTATTCCAGATTCTTAGGTCGAATGTGCTCCTGTGTAAATGTGTAAATGATCGCAGGTCTTGTAATGTAGTATAATCTGAGTAGATGTCACTGAACATTGTGGCAGGGTAAGATTGTGTAGGGTTATATCGTAATTTTGCACAAGCCTGTTTTGTACTTTGTTTTGAGTCTGGTTGTGCCAGGGAAAATCCCTTATACTGAGTGTGAACTACAAGTTTTGAGATGTTCCATTACTTCTGGGCAAATAATGGTGGTGTAGGTGGTGTAGTTTGAAGAAATGCATTGGTGGGACTGACTGCAGTAGCCATGGTGAGGAACAGTCTGTTAAAGACCCGCTTTAACAGGTCACTGATGTGTGATTTCACTGCCTTTCAGATGATTATGTATTTTATGTATTAAGTTTGGTTGTTCATCATTACCTAAGAATAAAGTTTATTCTTATGCATTGACTTTCAAGCATCTAGATGAGAGGTGCTGATATTAAAAGGCAAGTACCAGTTCTGATCCATTTCACATTTAATGTGAGTTTCACAGTGATTATAGGACAAACACAAGCACAACCAATGGAAATGTATACAGCAGGTCATTAATATTCTCCCCAGCTAGTTAAGCAGTCTTAGACAATCTCAGCTGCCGTCCTTTTGAAGTTAAAGAAATGAATCCCACAGAGAAAGGGAGGTTGTAACTTTCATACTTTGGTCTGTAGCATGGTACTTTTTTCCACCACAGGCAATTGCAAAAATGTTGAAAAGTGTTAATTACTTTGATTTTGAGGCATGTGGGATGTGTGAAATTGCTGACTGATCATGCATAAGCACAAACTGATAGTCTGTAGCTAATCACCACAGACATTGAATAGTTTCTCCTTGTTCTCTTAAAGTAACTGCAATGTAATTAATACGCTGTATGATAAGAATCTGCCTGGTCCTATTTTACCTTGGTCTTTCATGGTCACTGTTTCACTGTTAAGGGTATGAATATATACCGGGAAAGCTATAGAGCACGTAGATCAAGAAATCTGAAATGACGATAAGCTGGGCATACTGATGTCGATGCCACAAAAATGTTATTTCTCTGTGTGCATGTCCTGTGAAATATAATACAAGATCATTCTTTGTTGAGCAGTGAAGAGAGCATGTAGGGAAACTGTGGCATTCACTCTGCATTGTCTACACTGATCATGAGTCAAGTTTAGTCAAATAAAGGTACTGTGACCTAAAGAAAAAAGGTCATTTGTAATCTTTATTTTTAAGTATTCTGTTTAAATAAAAAGTAGAACAAATTCATTACACAATGCATGTTTACACACAAAAAAAGTCATGGCCCCCTATTGAAGCAACAATAATCAGATAGACTGTGGCAATCAAGCAATGCTCAATTGGTATTCAGGGGCCCAATGTGTGCCAAGAAAATATTCTCCACACCATTACACCACTGTTGACACAAGGCAGGGTGGGTCCATGGATTCAAGCTGTTGATACTAAATTCTGACCCTACCATGTGCATATAGCAGCAGACCAGGCTATATTTTTCCAGTCTTCAACTGTCCAGTTTCAGTGCAGACCATAGCCTCAGATCCCTGCTCTTGGCTGACAAGAGTGGTACCTAATGTGGTCTTCTGCTGTTGTAGTCCATCTGCCTCAAGGTTTGACATGTTGAGCATTTTGAGATGCTTTTGATTGAAGCTCTTGACCTGTATCTGCTTTTATGCATTGTTCTACTGGCATACCATTGGAGCAGGAGTAGGGGTGTTCCTAATAAATCAGCTGGTGAGTGTGTGTACAGTGCCTATAGAAAATCATCATACCCCTTTGAAATAGTTACTTTATTTGTCATACAGCCTGAAATCAAACCCGA
>CM074964.1:9671488-9686677 GCA_037577455.1 Pangasius macronema | reverse complement strand
ACAAAAGGTAAAGGTTTTCACAGGGTATGATGATTTTCTATAGGCACTGTATGTATGTATGTATGTATGTATGTATGTATGTATGTATGTATGATTTTCTCATACCCATGAAAACCTGTGAGGTTTTTCTTATCGTCTGTACTTCCATACACAGTGAACCATTCATGGCCATTTTTAATAACTGGTTCATCCTGGTCGGGTTCACAGTGGTTCAGGAACAAATCCCAGGAGCACTGAGCGTTATATAGGAATACACTCTGGATAGAATACCGGTCCATTGCAGAACACCATGCACACATACATTTACTCACACATCCACACCTTGGGGCAATTTAGTGTAGTCAGTTCACCTACTGGCATGTTTTGGGACAGTGGTAGGAAACCAGAGAACCCAGAATAACATTCCAAGCAACCCAGGTCTCAGCTGTAATGAATTTCATGTCCAGTATTTTTGCTGAGATTGTTAATCATTATTAGGCTGCTATTCATAACAGAAATGGTGCAGTCCTATAGTTTGTAGAAATGTTGTAGTTTTATAGAAACTGTGTGTGCGAGTGTGTGTGAGACATCAGGGGAAAGTATGTTGGCAGGGTGTTTGTGGTCATGAGCAATTTTTTCCCCCAAACTGTCTTCGGCTGCCAAAAAATTATAGGTTTATGAAACAGGAAAACTGGACTGTGTGTGTGTGTGTGTGTGTGTGTGTGTGTGTGTGTGTGTGTGCATGCGCCTGCATGCATGGGAGGACGTGGTGGAGGGTGTTACCGTGTCAGACTCACTCAGATGGAGGAGGCTGTGCACACTTTAGCAGTTTGTCTCAGCACACCGCATGTCACTGAAAAAGCTGTCAAACATGTCAAATGATAATGAGAGTGTTAGATTTGGTATTTTACAGAATCTTCACAGTCTAAATGTTTTGTCAGATTGTGTGTGTGTGTGTGTGTGTGTGTGTGTGTGTGTGTGTGTGTGTGTGTGTGTGTGTGTGTGTGTGTGTGTGTGAAAGAGAGCATTTTATTGTCAGTTCTGGGTGTATAGTATAGTCAGTCAGACTCAGATCTACACAGAGACATCATAAAGTACCAGGGTGGACTTTGGGGAACAGTTTCTTTGCTGAAATGTGTTTGTCTCATGAAACACACTCCTGTGCTCTTCCTGTTTCTTTGGGGTGAACAGTTTCAGAATTTAGCCTCAAGGTACCTATTCTTCTACCCAAGTAACATGATGAATCAAATAAAGGCATCACAGGGGGTGGGGGTGCTGGTGGTAACATGCTTTCAATAGCAAAAAAGCATTCACCCTAAAGCAGCGTCTGATATTGCTTTCCCTTCGTCACATATCCTCACTAATATTACTCTCCTCCTCATACACTTGTCTTATTTCTTTTAGGCATTCCTGTGCTTTAATTTTCTTCACAGTGCTTTTTTCTTATTGTTTCCTTCTTCTGAGCTCCGAGCTCTGAGTCTGCGTTTTGCTTTCCCTCTGCTCCATTGCCTTCGTTCCATGGTCTCTTCAAGGTTCCTGGACTATGCCTGTGTGGCTTTAATTTACATGTATATTTAATTTGTCATTTCCAGTTGTGGATATTTTTGCCAAGTTTTATTGACTCACAGCCCTGAATGATGACCTCATACTCTCCATAACAGGACTGGTCTTTAAAGGCATTTCTCAGAGTGTCTCTTGACCACAAATCACACTCGGCTCTATTCCATTACGACACAGTTTACTTTATTAAAACTGATTACATTAAGCAGTGTGTCATCTCAGAGCTTGAACACTGGTCAGAAGAGGATTGGCCTGATCTTCCTCAAGAAGATATGTCACTCCTGGCTTCAGTCTTTGTCACATACATCAAATACAAAAAAAGGGAGCAAAGTTTCTCCCAACGGATGAGAGAAACTGTACTGTAAAGCTGGAAAAAGTGATGACTGTTCAGAGGAAAGGCTTTAAATTAGAAGATACAACATTCCATATCCTATATCTGACTTTAGAGAAGTAAGGCATGGCATGTCTGAGTTGTGCTTAGCTGCTAGCCTTACTTGGTAATCTTAAAGCCCTGCCTAGCAACCTCCCAGAAGGGAACAGTTTGGTTTGGCTACAAAATGAAAGCGAATTGAACACACCAGTTACAACAGCAGTAACTGGAACTAGTTTGAGTTCCATCTTTTCTCTCTCTCTTTCCTTGAGACTTCTCAAGCATCAAACACTGTTTGTGGTCAAGTGAAGAAAGGCGTGGAAGGAAGGGATTTTCCAAATGCCAGAGGTGTTGATGACTGACTACACAATGCAAGTTAGGTGCCTCATACAGTATTCTAGCTTTCATGTTCTTGTTTTGCCTTTGGATTAAAGGAATCAAAGGAAACATTTTCTTTGGAAACATATCTGGAGCTACTGGGTCAATAATGACCTGGCCATGTTGAATCTGATGTGGAAGTACTGCCTTTCTGTTCGAACAATAAGGTAAGAGACTGTATCATCAGATCGAGGTGTTTTTTTGTTGTTTGCTTGTTTGTTTTTTCCCCTGAGGGAGGAACTCTGCCATGCTCAATGACACCTGTTCTCTCAGTCACACCTAATAGAATGTTCTGGGCAGGGTAAATGTTAAACTTTAGCTAAATTGTAAGGTTTGGTTCTTTAGCATTGGTTCTGTCTTGGTGGCATGGGGGGTAATTTGCTATTGCTATTGCAATTCAAGACATCTGTAATTTTATTGCATGTTGCTATTTTTGTAACCTTGTCTGGGCGCTGTTGGTTTGTAGGGGGTTTATGTTAAGGAGGAATAGAAACTTAGGTTATAAGGGTCAGCATGAAATTGTGTTTGTGATGTTGGGGATATTTGTATCACCTTCACATTTCTGAATGTTTACACACCCAGTATTTCCTTCTACAGTGTTACTACGTACAAAAGAGCTGCAAAGTTTCTATATGAAGAAACACACTAATTCAGTCATTCTGCTAACCAAAGTGTGTTGTGACTGCTTAATTAGTAATAAAACTGTTTTTGATTAATTGACTCAAGAATCTGAACACATTTCCACATGTTTGAGTAAGAGTGGAGTCATGACATCAATAGTAGAGTTCTGGCCACTTCCAGTAGACAAGGCTAAAATTAGTGGCAAGGGGCTTTGAGTCAAGCCACTAGACTCAGCAAAGCAGTCAGTCACCATGCACAAATCCTAAGCTGTATAATTTTCTGCCTAGTATTTGAGCAACCACAGCCTTAGCTCTGTTTTTCAGCTTCAGCTCTTCTTTCTATTCATTCTATACTAATTACATTGCATCTGCATCTGGCATATGTACGTTTTTGTATAACTGATCTCTTTGGGAGAATTTCCATCCCAATTCCATCCCCAGACACCCAGCCTCCTTATGCTATTTTTCCTCAAGTCTTAAATTTGGAGTTCCTCATTTTCCTTTAGCAGCATCTAATGGAAAGACAGTCTCAGAAGAACTGCAAAGACAGGTCTTGAAATGGTGGTTTAAGTGCCTGGTTAAAATGTACAAGTCCAAATTCCTTCGCTCTTTCAGGCTGTTTGAGTTCACGGTATGATTAATTTACTGCGTTTGTGAAGCAAGTAGCCTGTGGTTTAGTACAAGGACAAGGATGTGGTTGTGAAATCCACAGTTATGGCCCAGCAAATGTTTATCTGATCCAGCTGATGGTAATAGAAAACGCTCCACTTTCAGCAATATGCCACATGAAATCTGCACCTCAGGCAGTTCTGGAGTCATTCCTGATGGCTGTTCTGTGGCTCTCACATCTAGATATAGCTCAGTTTCTTCCTGTATCACCTCAATGCATTTTTGCCACTGACCTCTGTGAGAGTTTACACTCTTTCTTACTTCATGGGAGCCAAAAGGTTCTTTTGATCCTCAGGGTTTAAAACCAGGCTAACTGCTGCGAATACCATTCTTGCTTCACTGGCAGTATTTGTATTAAATGTATGCCTTTAAAAGGCTGCTGTCTTTTGGCATGACAATTGACAATTGTTAAAGGAAATTGGGTTTCAGAAGCTTTGGCCTCTGAATACTCTAAATTCTTGAAAAAAAGAACAGGCATGTAAGAGTAGAGGCCAGGCAACCCGATCCAGCCACTGAAAGGAGCAGGCTGTTTGAGTTCACGGTATGATTAATTTACTGCGTTCGTGTAGGCTTCACTTCAGCCTGGACATATCCTGTCTCTCCTGGTTCAGCTTGCCTCTTTCTTTCATTCCCACCCCTTGGACAGGGAGCTGTCTTTTTATTGGGGCACTTCACAAATCTTCCAGATATGCTGATTACCAGTTGTCTATCTGGCACCATTCATGAACCTCCTGTTTGTCACTAAACAATTTTTTTTGATGTTGATGAAGATCTTGGTGTGGACTTCTAGGAGTGTTCTAGGTGTGTATTGGAGCCTGTATAATACAGGAAAGTCACGTTCATTGAAATAGTCGCTAGGAGACTACACTTGGAGAACAAGTTGATTATCTTGGGTTCTTGAGCTGTACATCAGCCTTGCTTGCAGGCAGGACTCTACTGTGCTTAGATTTAAGGACTCAAGAACAAAGAGCCAAAGGTGCTCTGCTCACTTCAACTACATATTTAAACATCGTTCTGAGAAGAAACTGGAATTTCTGACAGACCTGGCTGATTACATGGAAATGTGCATGTGTGGAGTAGAGGAATCATCCAGATGAACAAGTGATTCCATGGATGGTGAGTAATTCATTCGGGCCAATTGACTGTCTGTAGAGGAGAGACATAGGGGAGCCAATATGTCATTTTGGGAGAGGTTACACAGATTTTAAGAAAGATCATGTCATTTGCAACCAATTATATGAACATTTATTTCCCATAGTCTGTGGAAAGATTTACCTACTTACTTACTCCTGGCTGTTCTTTAGGGATGAGACCTATTTAAACTCTTACTCACAGCTTTTATTTTGAATGATGATGTCCATTTTTTCCTGTCAAGTTTGTTGTTTTTCCCTAACACTGGTTATTTTCCATGTATATGCCTTTTCCTTGGAAGGAGAATAACATGTTTCATATGTCCAGTTCCTTGTTAGTTTCTTTGCCACAGTGCCAGTATTGTAATTAGTCACTATTAATATTTCAGAGCAGAGTCTCCATTTCCAAAGTATAGCTGGATCTTATTTCGTTGTATTTTCCATTGTGTGGTGGTATGTTGTATTAACAAGAATATATGGTAAATGTTACAGTTGTGTTTCTTGTTATGAATAGTTTTGCATTTTCTATTTTTTTTTCTAATTTCTAAATAAGAATATGACAAACACATTTATCAGTTGCGTAAACTGATGAAATGTTTTATGATGGAATTAATGGCCATTGCTGTTTTTCCAGTAATATGATCTGTTCCAGGGTTCTTACTAAAGTGAATTCAGTTCTCACTAAAATGTACTGCCAGTCCTTTCATAAGCATTTCATCACCATGCATCTTTTCCAAGTTTATTATATTTAAGCTCTGTCGTTTCTCAGAACGCAGCATATTATTGTTGATGCATTTCATTAAACTGGGTTGTAAATTTATGGTACGATATAATAAAATGAATTTGTGAGCGTACAGGTTTCAGTTCAAAGCTAGATTCACCTGAACAGTACGAACTCCTCTATCTGGGTCTCCATGTTTTATTAATTCTACCCTTCGCTGGTCAGTACTCATCTAATATTGATGACATAATGTTGGCTCGTCCAGGAGGAGTGGCGTGAGATCAGTAGTCCTTTGTTGTGTAAGGTATATTGAAAAGAATTTATTGATCATATTTGTACCATATTTGTCAGTTCTTGTTATGGAAAACAAGTTCATGGCTTAGTGCAAAAGATTCATCTCACAGACCTTTTGTCATTCCAGTGTGATATTTCATTGACTCCTTCTGATACACAGAGGAAAGAGAGAAGGGCATGAGTGTGTCAGTCTCCTGTCTGTGTGATGATGATAATGCTAGCAAACTGATAGCTGGCAAACTTCATCATACATTGAACCTACCTATGTTAACTCGTGTTAATGCATATGTTAATCCATCTCTACATGAAGTTGCACCCTCATCACTGGCCACAGAACAGTAGTGTTTTGGCATGGTGACTTGGTACTTGCTAAGTCTCTTACTTTGGAAATGCAAAGGAAATTATATTTGGTCAGTGGTATAATCATAAAAAATATTATGGTGGCACAAAATTGACCATCTGGTGAGAATCATCTGTGATTTTAAGTGAAGTGTTTGTCAGACATATGAACTCTCTTTTTTCTGATTTACCTATTATTGTGTGTGTGTGTGTGTGTGTGTGTGTGTGTGTGTGTGTGTGTGTGTGTGTGTGTGTAAAACCATTTAGAAAATTTAAATTTTTCTTGTCTTGATGTATCCAGCATTGACAACAGAAGATGAAATACATTTTAAGCCAAATTTTGATGGGTTAATTCTTAGATGCAGATGTTGTATCTATACTGTACTAGGATATTTAAAAATATATTATTGAATAAATGTAGTCAAAAACTAAGTGACCAAATGACCAACCACATGGACATTTAATTTACTTGGAACTAAATGCTTCAAAGACATGACACTGTTGTTTTTTTTGTTTGTTTGTTTGTTTGTTTTTAAGTTTATTTTCTCCTCAGAAATCACTGTAGAGAGGTATACACGTATACACAGAACTGAAAAATAGTGAATAACACACTATATACATTTCACCTGCAAACCTTTCAGAATAATTTAAGGTACGTAATTGCTCGAATTCCTCCTGATGTATTTGTGATGTGTACGTGAAAGATTCCATTTTCTACGTATAATTTACATTCTTTCTTTCAAAAAGTCCTCGTGATGGTACCACCCCAAAAAAGGACAGTATGGTCCCTTGTTTCTGAAAGTGAATTGGAGTCTGCAATATTCTGAAGCTTTTGGCCAGCTGAGTGTATCAGACTCTTCATGGGCTCGGGGAGGTGCATCTGAGGCAGAGGCTACGCCTCTCCTACAAAGAAGCTATTAAAAAAATATTGTTTTGGAATCAATATTGAATGAAGCGTAGTCATATGAATTGTCATACATGGATCCTTAAACTTACTATGAGCAGAACACTAGAACCTAATCTAAATTTTTTAAAAGAGATGAACGTAAACTTTTTGGATTGAGGTCAGTATCCAGCAGCAGGCTTTAGCGACCCTGCCTCAGTCTAAGTAATAATGTAGCACTAAAAGATGGCTTTCTGCAAGTCTTTTTTTTTCCATTTCCTACTCTAGCTTTTTTCCCCCTCTCTATGTGGCTGGCATGAGTCATATTATTTACCATTTACCACATTTTTTCCAAGGATCACTAACTGCACACCATCGTATTACAAAGTATATTATTTTCTCCACAGGAACCTCCCAGTGATTCTTATACAGTCATTCAGCTTAATGGCAGCATCATCTGTGGTACAATTCCAAAACAAATGCTGGTGTAGTAGACAGGAGCAGGGCTAGCAGTAAATAATAAAAAAGTGTGTATATATTTTTTGAGTATAATACTTTGTATTTGATTTAGACCATCTATTTACCATGGCTTATTTTGTACTAAAGGATTTATACAGGTTGGGGGGCACAGAAAAGCAGTGAGAGAATTGCTTTGGAACAGCACCATGAACATCAATTGCCCATCAAGAACACTACCTCTATAAGCAGGAAATTCAGCATTTGGAAAAGCCGAAGGTCCATTTCATGATACAACAGAATGACCCTGAATTTCACCTGATGTATTTATTGAAAAAAAAAAAAAGAAAGAAAAAAAAAGAACATCACTTACCTATTTACTTCAGACTAGAAGGAGTCCACTTTGTGCAGATCTCTGATGTGTACGTGTATAGCTGCCTTTCTTCGTGAGGAAGATGTCCATAGGGATGCTTATTTTAATAAGGTTTGTTTTCACTGATTTTGGCACACGAGTTATCGCCTCCCACTGTGGATGGGCTCATTAAAGATGCAGGGTTCTGCATATCTATATCGGAATGGCAAAGCTGTGTGTTTTTGATTCTGATTCTAAAAACAAGAGAGGAATTTGAACACCCCCAGAAAGAAGAAGGCAGAGTTTGATATCTCTAGCCTTTTCACCTTGTGTTATTCAAACTCCATTAGATTAGAACAAGCACATCCCTGTGAGATATATTCACAAGACCTCAGCAATTTCTTTCAAATCACAGAGCGAGCTTTCATTGTTCAGATTTTTTCTGTATACTGAAGCTGTGGCATTTTCATAGCGACACCTTCTTGCCACACCTTAAAGAACGGTAATGAAATGCCTTTGCCTGCGTTTTGAAGCAGAGAACGTGTAATTCAGTCATCTGTGAGAAGTAGGACGTACCAAAATTCAGCTTGCCAACACCAAACTCTTTCTTAAACTAACACAAACCCCATTCTTCCTCTGGCACCCTCTCACTATATCGAGAACTGAAGTCACTTCCGAAAATTAAATCCGAATAATAACACGTCGGGATTCGGACTGTCTAAATCCTACGTCTCAGCAGAGTGTGGTTCACGCGCAAATCTCGAGGAACAGTGCTGGTTTTAACATGAGACAACTGAAAGGCTTTAGAGACGTTTTTTTAGTTTGCCTCTACTTCACAGAAACAAGTGATGCTGTTGTCAAACCTTTTTGGATGTGTGTTTAAACAGTAAGCAGACATGTCAGGTTGCAGTATACTTTTTTTTTTTCATTACTCTTTGTAAACAGTACTAATTGATATGACACTCTTCCCAAGATAGAATGCTTTTTAGTCTAAACATTCCCTTCTTCAACTGTCTTTATTATCTGCCCAGCTCTCATCTTCCTGTTATTTTTTTAATATCATGTTAGCCACAAGGGGCCGCGGGAATAACACAAGAGCCAGAGATCAATTACTCTGTGCTGTGCACTGGCCCAATCAATTTCCCCTAATTTGCAATTCCTTCCTTTAAAAAAAAAAAAAAAAAAAAAAGGCATGTCTTTAAGAGAGGCAGGCATAATTATGCTGGAAAATGAGAAAAAAATAATTTATATTCAGGACTTGAATATAATGTGTATGATTCCTTCAGCAGGAAAGACTGAAATAGCGCTACATTGTAGGTTCTTGCATCTTTTCTGGCCTGTTTGGCAATGAAGTGAATGTTAGGGACAAAAATAAAGAATCGCACCTGTATCTACATGCCTCATGTTAGCCTTTGCACCCAACACATGCTTAGATGTTGGAGAAGCTGTGTTGCAGCTGGAAGTGTTCAGGGGTCAAGATCCCTACGACCCTGACAGAATACGCTATGCTGTATACCTCCGTTTCTTCCCTATTCTTTGTGTACCAAACCCAGAGATGCTTTATTAGCATAAATTAAGTCTATTAAATGCATTTCTTTTTTTTTTTGGTCAATGTACTTGATGTACTAGGACTTAAAGGTTAGTCATTTCTGTGGAAAAACATACAATGCTTTAACATCTTTCAGATAGAAAGATAAACTATAGTACATATATTGTAGTATTGTATTGTAGTCAGTGATAATTATACAAAATGTTAATAGGCTTTTCCAGATTCTGTCAAAGGCACCCAATTTTTTTTAATACAAATTTTATTTTGATGTTTATTTTATGGCTTCTGCATTATTGAGTCAGTAAAAAAAAAAAAAAAAAAAAAACTGATTTTCAAACTTTACTTTTCCAACCAAACATGAAATTTTACAGCAAAACATGTTTGTATGTCAGTAAAGTAAGTAACATATTATGCAGTAAACAACTTTTCAGACAAAAACACAATGAAGACTGTCTGGATTTACTTGTGAGAACAGAAGCAAGTCTTCAGGAGAAGTGTCTCAGATTCTCCGAGATGACCAGCCAGTATACACCTGTCCAGCTAATATAAACTGTGTGAAGTGTGAACCTGAGACTACTCATTTAAAAAAAAAAAAAAAAAAAAAAGCTAAATATTAGTTTATTATTGTTTACTGCTTATTATTGTATTTTTTTATGTAGAAACATTTAATATCAGTTTGCTTTTTTTGGTTGTTTTGGCATATAATGTGAGACTTTCAGAAAATTCTCAAATAGCATACAAAAGAGATAAATACACATTTGACAATGACATTAGACGTAATTACCATAATCCGACCATGACCTGAACGCACTATAATTATCTATTTAAATATATGGTGCTCTATTAGGCATGGTAGTGCTGAATGTACATGCTAGTTATGTGAATAGGTAAATAGTGAATAGGATGGCAAAAAAAAGATTAATGCAGATTATTCTGCATTAAGATTTACAGGTGGATTTTAAGTAGATCCTATGTAGCATATAAAATGTAAATTCTACATATCATTGACATGAAAACATTACTGTGGGTAAATAACCTAATAACCTAAAGAAATCTGAAGCATTACAGCTTATGATTAAGTTATTATAATGCCTTCCCATGGTAAAAGCGACAGTATTCATCTTCCATTGTTCACGTGATATAAATGTGGTGCTTCTGAACTTTTATTTTGCTTTATCTGTTGCTGTTGAAAATGAAGTCATTTTTAAAAGCATTTGAATACGAATTCTTTGGTCATTAACGTTAAATGACTTAACAAAATTTCCTGTGTTCGATGTAAAAGACGATTACGTCAGATAAGTCAGTAATACCCAGTCCTGCTGCTCCCCAGTAAACAGTTCTGTAGTAAGCAGGTAGTGAATGTGAATTCATGATGAGGCTCTGGAGACAGGGCCTCTGTAGGGTATGTGTATCTGGATGGGGGCAGGTGGCGGTGGTGGTCCTCCTCATCTCCTTTGCTGATTTATCTAGTGAAATGACAGCTTGACTACCATTCGCAGTGGTCCCCAAACACCAATCTGCCTCCCTCTGGCACTGATGAAAAGTAGCTCCTGATCAGCTTTTAAGGACTTAAAGGTGACAAGGAAGGGCACATGTCCTGTGTGGATGCATTTCAGTGTAACTGTGTATTGTTCAGGTCCATATCAGAGCACCTAGTTACCACCCAAATCCCGTTTCTGTGCTGAGGGTGAATGATGAATCACATTATGCCATCTGACACAATCAGGCCGTTAGACATTCATGGCAGATTACTCATTTGATGTTTGGCAATAATGGCTGTCAAGATGATAATGAACAAAACAGACAGGAAGTGTTAGTAGGTATAACGGCTATTTTTTATTTATTTTTTTTTTTTTTTTAAGTGAACAGTTGCTCTCATGAATGCCAACAGTCAGTTCATAGTATTGCCTGTTGAACTAAATCTTTCAGGAACCAGTGCATAAAAGGGAGGAAAATAACCTTTAATGTCAACCTGTGGTGTTCAGATGAAAAAGATTTTTCTCAATTTTAGACACAATGCAAAAAGGGGAGTTCACTGTTCACAAGTTTACCGTAAATAAAGTGTGGGGAATTTCCCCACGTACTTTTATGAAAGTAAATACTGTATGTGACAGGTTTCTCTTTGAAATTGCAGCTCTTCAGTTTGTCATTGAAAGCAAAATTGAAAACAAGGGAGTCTGGAAAGCTTTGATATGCTGCAGAGTGTCACAGAGTTAAAAGAGGCCTTGAAATACATCATGTCAAATAGCTAGCTGGCAGCCCCGGATAGCACCTGATAAACTGCTTTATCACTGCTGACTGCGCAAGTCTCGTGGAATGTTTTGCTCATCACAATTGAAATGGAAGTCATTTTCTAAGGGTTGACATTTTGCCAGTGGTGCTGTCCCAGTGACTGCCTTTTGCTTACTAGATAAAATATGGACAAAAACCTTTTTGTTATTGAAAGTTACGAACAGACAGCCCTCACACTTTGGGCCCATATATCATTAAGTCTGCCTAAGGCCCCTTTCTCTGATTTTCCTAGCAGAGGAACCCCCTCTCCCAAACCCCCAACCCGCATTAGCGTGGGTTATCTCATGAACGCTTGAGGAAGTAGCAGGCAGTGCTTTGACAGCTGTGTGTGGTACATGGAGCACTGCAGCTCGTAAACAGTCATTAAATCCTGCCTGCACTGCATGGCACAGAATAAACAGGCTCACATGCAGCCTTAGTATGATGGAGACTGATGGAGCTCAGCCAGACCTTCGTATTTAGAGCTCTGATTGTTTTATCATATATTTGCTATTTCTGTAGATTTTTAAAAATGATCATTTCAGTCTCTTTAACAGGACTTTGGCCATCTCATTTGTATAAGGAAAAGTTTCAGGATTGCAAAGTGATGGCTGCCTTCCATAGTGTGTCATCTAAATGTACTTTTAGCCTCATGACTTTTTTATTATTACTGTCTTTTTGCAGCATTTCTGCTTCAGGTTGAACCGGAATATTGAATGTGGACCTGCATATTGCCACAATGCAAGCATGGGATTAAACCTGCATCAGAAATTGTGCACACTCACTGTAATGAGTTCCCCTGAGTTTCCGCTCTGCATTAAATTGTTGGAGATGTGATGTGGCCTTTGCAGCTATGATGCCAGCATACTTTAAGTATGATTATATAAGCAGAAACAAGGAGGATTTCTTTTTCCCAGATATGAATTTACACTTACAGTAAGAAATAAATAGTTATCAGTAATCATTGATAGTTCTTTGTGGAGAGGCCTGGCTCAAGCAATAGAGATGTTTTGCTTCATTCTACATTCTCTCGTTCCTTGTTGTGTTGGTTGTGTAGTGAGGCCCCCTACTGGCTGAATGCTGCACATTACATCAAAGCTCACTACAGCGTAAAGAGATGAAAACGATCCATCATTTTCTGTGAATTCGTGGAATGCATTGTTGTGAATTTTCAGCTGCTCACATAGCTGATGACAGAAAGATAACAATGCATTGCTCTTTCTCACTTTGCCACATGCATCAGAACCTCTAATGGGATAAAACACCTTGGGTAAGATTGAGATTAATGTTTTCTTGACTAAACCAGCATTTAATTTTTTTTCCCAAGTAAATGCATCATAAAAGAGACAGTGAAATAGCACAATATCACACGGTGGAGGATCACTGAGGACTGATGTATAAAGAAGAGCATGAAATTAGGCCACATTGTGTGATCACTGGAAAATGCATCATGACAGAATCTCACAGCACTGGTAATTGCTTTGTAGTGGTTTATTGGTTTGACAGCCATGGCCAAGAGCCTGTCCCTATGAATGTTAGATCCATCTTTCTGCATGCATGTGTATTCACATGTGAAGTGCGTGTGAGTGTAACTGTGTAGAGACAGCCATTTTTATCCAAGGTGCCCAGGAGGGTCTCAGGCACTTCACACAGCTCAGCCAGTCGCTCTGAGGAGAAGAGATAGCGCTATTTGCAAGTGAGATTGAATTTTGTGTTGGCTTGGAAGAGCAACTCCTCAGAGAGCCAAGTCCTCGCTTTCACTGTAAACATGACAAGGAACTCTCTCACGTCCGAAGGGTTCCCGGTGTGAAACTTCCTATTATGTATAAGAACCCGATTTTGTAGACGTCTAATACCTGGGAAACAGTTGCTCTTTTGTGGCTTTTGTTTCACATTTAAATGATATACATGAACATATACAGAATTAATGTTGAAACAAATACAATTCTATATGTATAGCACTTTTAACAGTTGACATTGTCACAAAGCAGCTTTACTGAAATCTGGAACTAGATTTAGATCCGTACTGAGATGCGACATTGGTGCTAAAAAAAACTCTGTGAGATGAGGAAGAATCCTTCAGAGGAACCTGACTCAAAAGTGAAGCCATCCTCTTCTGAGTAGCACTGGACAGTGAGATTATAAATCAGTACAGTATGCAGATGTAGAAGAGTAAAGACGAACATTATTAAATAGGTCGTGGATGTTTGGTATGAGTACTGTATATCAGCACAGCACAGTCTTTATGATTATAGCAGCAGTTCTTAGGGACAACTCAGTATCCAGGTGAGATTATCCACTGAGTCAGTCATGGCAGAAAATGTTGTAACTAATGTGTTGCCCTCTTATGAAACAGAGAAGGGAAAAAATGCCTCTCTTTCAACCACACATTGGTTGTACACTAACCATATGCATCATTGTGCAATGACAGATCATAAAGATATATTCTTCAAATACTTTTTTTTCGTTTTTTTGTTTTTCAAATAATGGCATCTGTTTTACATTTAATTTTCAAACTTTTATGAGAACCAGAAATACACAGTGTATCTGTAAGAATATTATCATCGCAAATGCAGATTACAGATCTATGTTTTAATACATTCTAAAACGTTAAGGTTTCTGGCACCATGTTATTAATGTGTTAATCCTGGAGTTAGTAATGTGCTTCGATCCTGGAAATAGAAATCTCAGTGGTAGTGGGCTCAGAGTGGGATGTGCAGTTATAGGCAAAGTTTTTAGCATGTCTTGACGTGCACTGCTTCCACATTGTCCTTATTTCAGTTTATTCAGTTTTATTTATTTGTATAACGCTTTTAACAATGGACATTGTCACAAAGCAGCTTTACAGAAATAAATGGATTAACAAAATGTATATTATAAATACTNAGATGATATGAGGAAGAAACCTTGAGAGGAACCAGTCTCAAAAGGGAACCCATCCTCATCTGGGTGCAACAGATAGTCTATTATTGTGCGCTTATTTCATTACTTGTTGATAGGTAACTGGTGTGTGTGTGTGTGTGTGTGTGTGTGTGTGTGTGTGTGTGTGTGTGTGTGTGTGTGTGTGTGTGTGGATGCTGATCTACACAGCCATCCCAGGTGAGCACAGGTGAGAGATTAAAAAAAGGGGCAAGGGTAGAGTGTCAGTGTCAGTAGTGTGTGGCATCCTGTGTCTGGAAGCTTCTCTCTTCTCCTCTGGCTGCATTTGACTCGTCCTCACAAAATAAATCCCATTTTCCTTACCAATTGTTATTCGAAAGACTAGATGAGTAAAAGATTTCCAGTTAGTATGTGTAGGGCGTAGCATTATCTATCTACAGTTACACAAAAATCAATAGAAATGCTGTACCTCACAAAGATAGTAAGACCAACGAGTGTGTGTATGTGTGCACCCCCAGAGAGGACTAACATTTTTCACTTCCTTTGTGTGGTTCACTGATTATGAATCTATTTGACTAAAGTATCAGAGAACATAAACAACCACAAAATCAATAACAGTCCCTTAATGGTCTGTTCTTCTATAATGAAACGTCTGTGGAACAGATGTGACTGCATTCTGCTGGTTTCTGCATACCCCACCTCTCAGTTAGGAGGCATTTAAGATGACCTCACTTATTA
>CM074964.1:9614351-9671388 GCA_037577455.1 Pangasius macronema | reverse complement strand
AGAGAACCTCAACATCTTCAGCTCTGCTACCTCTAGCTCTGACTCCTGTCTCTTCCTCAGTGACACTGTCTCTAAAGAGTACTGACGATTCGCTTGATTAAATTTGGCAAGGTTTTACACCGGATGCCCTTCGTGACGCAACCCTCTCTATTTATCCGGGCTTGGGACCGGCACAGAAGTCACTGTACTGTGATCCCCATGGCTAGATTGGAGGGAGCCTTGCACCTCTGTATTCAAAATCCAATAGAACTCAATTGTCTTGGATTCTGGTGATGTGCAGTAGGTAACCAGAAGATCTTAGCTATAGAACATATGTATGAAACTTGATTGCTGAGTTCAAAGTTTGTTTGCTAGCTAGCTAATGTTAGCGATGAAAAAATGGTGGTTTGGCTACTTTTAAATAATTTGCTTAAAATAGGACATGCTTGAGAAAAACATATAAATCTCGTTTGTGTCCATTTCTAACAAATGCCAGCTGCCACATACCAGGCGTGGACATAATGTGGGCTTCTTGCAGCAGCACTCTGGATATCTCTGTCTCTAATGTCCATATTCATGCATATTTCTAGTCGTTAGATTTTTTTGACAGTAAATACAGAGTTACTTCTCATTTCTGCTTTATTATTCAACATAGATTATTTTTAATGTTTATTTTACTGTGGAAATCCTCATGAAATTCTAGAAATCACGAACTTTCAAGAACCTGTACAAGAACGCAGTGAAAGTCTAATCCTACTGAATATTATTTTAATGTTATACTGGCTGAGACTCATTCAGAATCCCTTTGTTAGCCAGAGGGCAAATATTCTCAAATCCACTGCAGCAGTCATAAATGCCTGCCATTCTGCATCAGTTACACTTTCCACCCCATGAAGTGCTCTGAAAGCCTCATTCAGTTAGTCCTTCATTTGCAGGATGTGCTGCAGGATGCAACATGCAATCTCATTTGTGCTCAACTGCCCCTTGAATAGTAGGTTAGTATTAGCATGCACATGCCATTCTCGCACCCATAATATGTAAAGTACATCAGCTATGTACTGGTGATACCTCAAAGTGAGTCAGCTTGCAGAGAGCAGTGTCACTGAGCACAATGGGAGGTCGAGGCCACCTGATTGTGGCTGCTGACTGCTGATGTGGTGGTAAATCAGATTCTGGCTTTAGAGACATCTGAACTAATTTTTTACATTACAGGTAAAATGATTTACTAGAGAATTCAGTGAGTGTTAATAGATAGCAGCAGTAGAATGCTTCTTTTGCTTCCATTCATATTACTATGACATTTGTGATGCTTAAGCTGCATGGGTCATTATCTGATTTAATGAGGGTCATCTTAGGTCACTAAGATGGCCTCAAGCCCCCCATGCAGGACAACCAGAAGAAGCTAAGAAAACAATTAGTTACTTAAAATACACACAAAATCCTGCTCAATTCTGCATTAAAACTTTTCATTTTTAATTTGATTAGATGTCATAACAAAACAGGCAGTGACCTGAGAGCTATAGAATGGGGACTGAGTTAGGGCAAAATCCAACGTAGATGAACGTACGCTCGAAGTAACGGTCGTACGTGACATGTTCGATCATCGTAACACAGTAATATACATGCACACACACAAACACAAAAAGCGAACGTTAGCCATTTACAGTGGATATAAAAAGTCTACACACCCCTGTTAAAATGGCAGGTTTTTGTGATGTAAAAATTAAACCAAGATAAATCATTTCAGAACTTTTTCCATCCTCAGTGTGAAATTACAACATAGAAAAAAAATAAGTGAAAGGTAATCAAACATTTTCAGGGAAAATAGGAAAAATAAAAAAGTTACAGTAACCTAGATGCATAAGTGTGCACACCCCTATTATTACACCACACCTCTTTTTTGGTAAGAGTCCATCAGCGTGGCACATCATGACTTGGCAATATTTTCCCAATTTTTCTTGCAAAAAATTCTAGATCTATCAAATTGTAACGGCATGTCCTGCACACAGCCCGCTTCAGGCCACTCCACACATTTAGGTCTGGGCTTTGGATAGGTCATTAAAAATGTGGCAGCTTGGACTTCTGCTGCCGCTGCTGGGTCCTTGAGCAAGGCCCTTAACCCTCAACTGCTCAGGTGTATAAACGAGATAATTGTAAGTTGCTCTGGATAAGGTTGTTAAAAAAAACATTGATCTTCTTTTGGTTAAGCCATTCCTTTGTTGATTTAGATGTACGCTTTGGGTCATTGTCATGCTGAAAAGTGAAATTCCTTTTCATCTTCTGCTTACTAGCAGACATCTGAAGGTTTTCACACTAAAATCAGCTGGTATTTGTAGCTATTCATGATTCCCTCCACCTTGATAAAAGCCCAGTTCTGGCTGACGAAAAACAGCCTTACAGCATGATGCTGCCACCACCATGCTTCACTGTGGGTATGGTGTGCTTTTTTTGCACCAATCATTCCTTTTGGATTTATGGAATTATTATACTTTTGGAATTGGTCTCATCCGATTATAAAATATTTTTCCCCTAAAATGTTTATGATTGTTTTTCACTTAATTTTTATACGTTGTAATTTCACACTGAGGGTGGGAAAAGTTTTGACATGATTTATCTTGGTTTCATTTTTTACATAAAAAAACCTACCATTTTAACAGGGGTGTGTAGACTTTTTATATCAATTGTATACACACCGATCACCCATAACATTAAAACCACAGACAGGTGAAGTGAATAGTGTTGATCATCTCATTACAGTGGTACTTGTCAAGGGGTGGGATATATTAGGCAGCAAGTGAACAGTCAGTTCTTGAAGTTGATGTGTTGGAAGCAGGAAAAAATGGGCAAGCATATGGATCTGAGTGACTTTGGCAAGGGCCAAATTGTGAAGGCTAGATGAGTGGGCCAGAGCATCTCCAAAACAGCAGGTCTTGTGAGGTGTTCCTGGTGTGCAGTGGTTAGTGCATTGCTTATCTGGGGAAGAGATGGCACCAGGATGCACTATGGGAAGAAGACAAGCTGGCAGAGGCAGTGTGATGCTCTGGGCAATGTTCTGCTGGGAAACCTTGGGTCCTGGCATTCATGTGGATGTTACTGTGACACGTACCACCTACCTAAACATTGTTGCACACCAAGTACACCCCTTCATGGCACCCTAATGCATATATGTTTGTATGTGTCACACACTTCTGGTGCAGTGAAATCTAAGTACAGTGGGTCGGCAGTTTCTTTGCAGTTACCGAACATTCCCAGTAAATTGCCAGGCGCCATCACACCCACCATCACCCCTGCGGTCACATGAGCCACCACCACTGTAGCATTAGCATGACTTTTTTTGACATTCTACTCCTCAGCTCAAGCATCAGCACCACAGACTTCAGGTCAGAAGAGTTCGGTTTCCTATACCTGTGCATTATAATGCGGACCTATAAACCAGTATTTATATATTTATATATAAATACTGCTTTATAGGTCCACATTATACAGTATTCAGTTAGTGTAGGTAATCTAAATAAAACCAGTCTTGACCAGTAAGTGCGGGTGCATTTTAAAGCACATTGGCTATTGATAGTTACAGTGCTGTCCATGGGTTGCATCATGTCTGTGATTTGTGTGATGACTGTGTGGGAATTATTTTTAAAGAATTGCGCAGCTTGACCCAGGGCTATTACTGGAATAATGCTGTTCTATTTTCACAATTCCAATCACACCAGTAGTGACTAGTGTCCACAATAAATGCTTCAGGGCGGCCTACTGTGTGCCCCCATACTCCTCGATAATCTGTCCGGCAGCATTGTTCTGGAGCTGAGGCTATGATGGTAGTTTGATCTAATAATTTAATCAACTGGGTATTAAAGCCAAACTGTACATTCTTAGGGGGAAAAAGCATCCAGATGGTTCTTCAGGTTGTCCCACTCAGGGAACCTTTATACAGCCTATCAAAATTTCTGACATGCCAGAAACTCATCCAGTCATCCTCATTTGCTTCCCTTCACACCTATATGACAGTCAAAGTGCCTTGTCTGTTGTGACTTTCCCCATTTCTGTTTTCTCACCTTTTCATTTTATTTCCCTTGTAACACATCATACATCTGATTTGCTTTTCAGACAGAGTGCATTCAAACACATGAACACACTCACTGAAAGTATTTGAGAGAGAATTAGAGGGAAGAAGTGAGGAGGGGAAGTGAGATAAGGGGAGGGGCTGAAGACAGACAGAGTAACGAGAAGAGAGGGAGGAAGGGAAGGAGGAGTGGACTTAAACAGTGCCTACGTCACTCTAGGTGAAGCTTGCAGACTGCAAGATTGGAAGCTTGGTTAGACTGCAAGCAGCTACTCTGTTTTTGGTTATCGTCACAGCTGAGCCTGTCTGTCCTGCCCCCCGTCGCCCCTCCCATCTCTGTCTATCTGTCTCCTGCTGAAGAAGGACATTCTCAGTGCACAGAACTGTTTATCTTGTGGTTGTTACTGCTCACATGGTGTTCATTGCGAGCCGGTGCGAGCATGGAATAAGAGGTATGTATTTGATGTATGTATTTGTTTGTGTGTGTGTTGAGACTCTGCAGCAAGCAGGCAAGTAGCTGACAGAGAGTACTGCAGCAAGCATCCAGTTCTTTCTGTCTCTCTCTTTTCCTTTCTGTTATAGTCTGATGTCATCCTGATGCAGACCAGGTAGACAGCAGTTTGCTTACTAAGCTAAAGAAAAGCTGCATGGAACTTTCTGAGCATATACAGCTGATCCAGCCTGTGTGTTTATTTTTGTTTCTCCTCTCCTAAGAGTAATGACTTGTGGCTGAATCACCATGCAGTCTGAATGCAGTTTATAGCAATGGATTATTTTTAAACAGGATTTTTCTGTCCATTAAGATCTCTGCACTGCTGTCTTAAATCTGCATCAACTTCTCTTTCGGTTCAGTGTCCTTGTGTCCTTGTATGCTGTTTTTTCCATAACGGCAGATTAGAAGGGCTCCTCTGGCGAGTCACTGCCACTGATTTGGCTTCCATGGTGTCCTTGTGGGGAGGGATTTTCAGTTAGCGGACGATTATACAGCATTAAGCTGCTTGCTATCAGTTAATGCAGCAGTAATCAAATCCCCTGTGTTTATTAACCTCGAGAGCCACTCGTGTTCCTGTTTTCATCAGCATCACTGCTCCTGAGGATGGCTCAACATTACTGCTGCTGCTGTCAAAGTTTAATTATGTGCCATCTTCTTGGCGTTCTACCATTATACGAGAATTATTAAAGTTTGTATTGTAGCCTGTACTTCCTCTGTATGCTAATCTTCTCAGTTGCTGGTTTTGGGTGACCATTATTTAATATGATCTGATCCAGTCTGCATATTATGCATTTTGATGAGGGACGTCTGAATCCTCCCATCATGTACTTTTGAGTCATTTCTCTTTTATTCCACGGACTCAATGTGAGTGCTGGAGGGACAGTCATAGGCACGCATTCCCCAAGTCATCTGACCTGGCATGACTCATCACAGATATTTTAGGGCAGTCTTAGTTTACGCACTCAGAGGACCACATTAACCAGCCTTACCAGCCTCCCACATGTTTATTTTTACCATGTTAAAGGTGAAATAAAGTGACTATGTCAAAGCAGATTATATTACACTGGGGGGTCAGGGTTGTGGTTGGGGTGAGGTGCAGGAGTGGGGTGGGGGCTGGGTATTCCCTTATCAAAATCAAACATTGACCAATTTGCCTCCTGGTAACCACATCAGGATCAGTCTCTGATGTCATTTTGCGGTTATGGTACTTGTTGCTGTCCTCTGACAACTTTGGATAGATCACTGGAATCTGTACTATGAGGGCACATTGGTGTGAACCAATCACAGGGTTTATATGGCAGTGTAGGAAGCTGTCTGTCTGCAACATGCCACAGTGCTGCCATAATGCTCAGGACTATCCGAAGTTATCCTTAGAGGTAAGGAACATAAAGAATGTGATACCAGCCATTATACATGTAGATCTGAAGGTCTATATCTATTGTCAACTGTAGGATCCTCTGTGGAATTTAATAATCAGAGACATTGAAGTTAGGACAGCACATCTGTGTATTCGCCATGTAATGATAATGTAAGGTGCTCTTTAATAAAGAACATCTTACATTGTCATTACATGGGGAATACACATATGTAAGGTGTTCTTTATTAAAGACTTTATTAAAGGTCTTATAATATTAAACTGTTTAAGGCAGAGATCATTGCAAGCAAACACACTATGTAGCTGTATAGTAAACATCAGATCAGCTCAGTAGTGATTTAATGGTAGTTCTGCATTCAACACGAGATGCATTACACTGATAAACACTGCAAGTAGCATTTCCTTTAGCAGTTTTTTAAATACTTGATTAAAGATGTTCTCGGTGGAGTATGTGCAGGGAAAATCCAGCCTGTTTTTAGACATACCTGATTCTCCAGTCACACATGTGAACCAGAAATCCAATGAGCCAATAAGCAGCAGATATTCATGTGTCTCATTATCATGGATAAGGCAGTCTGCTTGTGTTTTCACAATCTACAGTGTTGAAAATGTGGCTGCAAAAAAAGCGTAGGACCGTTATTTCTTTGTAGTATCTAAGACCTGTGTATATTTTGTGATTTGTTTTGCCCTTTGAGGGCCATAGATGGCCTGTGGGCCACACAATTAAGAAGTGATATAGTGTTATAATATACAGCATCGAAAACCTACTGTGCATGTGACAAGCTGCTGTTGTGTGTGTGTGTGTAATTGATTAATAGGTGAGTAATGCTATAAAGTGAAACATATTAGAGTGATGTAGTGCTCGCTGTAATGAATTGATCCTTACAAAGGCCAGTATTCCGTAAGTGGGTAGTATCTTTTGCCAATTCATTTGGCTTCTTAAGGCAGAAAACAAATACTGAGTGTTTTTTTACTTGTACAGATGACTTCAGGAGACTCCTGGAGAATTTGAATGAGGTTGCGCTTGCTTCTCCTGAGATAAGGAGACACTGCAGCACTGTCCTGTAGTTAGTATTCTGGTTTGTGGTCTGAGTCAGTGGTTTGGAAATGTAGCATCAGGACTTAGAAAGACAGGGTTGTCTTCTTAAATCTGCTGAGTCATTCAGGCAAGGAAATATTCAGAAAAGGACGGAACATGGCCTGACTCTCATTTCAAGCTCTGATTTAGGGATGGAAAAAGTAAAAGACTTAGGAAATGCTTGATTTTGCAATATGAGTAACTTACTGTGTATCAAGTGTTTTTTTGTTTTTTTTTGTAATATTGTCATTCTGTAAATACTCTGTCTTCAGTGAAGGCTCCTCTTTTTTGTCATGAATTAGTTTGTACTCCCTCATTTTAAATAAACTCAGTTGTTCTGTAGAAGTCCTGTTCATATTTTTAAGCGTTTTCTTCCAACCTGTGAATACTTTGGAATCACACACCATCCTAGCCAAAATGGCTAACTGAGCACTCTTTCTGGCCTCTGTAACCCTGAGACAAAAACACTATTTGTATTTTCAAGGCATCATTCCTAGAACAAACCAGCTGGCTATGAATGCTTATTCCAAAAAAGGTAGCATTCTAAGGTTGATGACTGCATCTCATCTTTTAATACTATGCTAGATACACCCTTTTTCAACAATGAAAGTTTGTCAGAATGTGACTGACAACAGCAAACAGCCCAAATATAGTTATTTATTTGTTTATTTATTTTAAGTTTCATGAGTATTCTGTTGTTCTAAGATCCAAATTGACAAGTGCTAATTTGTGTGTGCGAAAAGCTCATTTGTGTGTGCTACTTGTTCTCAGTTCTAATTGGATTTCAGAGAGACTTCCAGAAGAGTAAATTGAACTTGACAATGTAACACTTTGATTTAGTAGTGAGCCAGGTCAAAAAAACTATTTCTATACATAGAACATTACAGTGAGGTATGTTTGTAGTACAGTATACGAACACACAGATACGAGCAAAACCAGACCATATGAACACTTAAATATAACTGATGCCATTGTACTAGGCAGGTAACGAAATACACAGTCCCCAGTCACATTAGATAGAAGATAGAAAGCTTGCCAGTGAGGTAGCATTGCATTACACCCCTACATTGTACTACATTTTAAGAAAGCAAACTATCCATGAATTCCAGCATTTAGGACAGAGCAACGATTGCAGGATTGGTAGGTGGAAATGATACCAGCATTCTTCATGCAGTTGTTGCTGTGGAATTCTGAAGGGAGAAATTCCACTCAAATGTTTGTGCTGAAAACAAGGACGATTAGTACTTGTTTGGGTTTGATCAGCAGAGTACCCGAGTCACCACCCCATCGTGAAGTCGCGCGCTTGCACGCATGTGCAAGTGTGTGTGTGAGTGTGTGCATGCCACGTACACACAGGAACCGACGACAACGTGTAGAAAGAGTGAGTCTTCACTGTGAAGGTCCTTGACGTGACGACATATGATATAAATGCGGACTGAAGTATAATGAGGAGGCCAGTGCCTCTTTTAAATTCTTATACAGCCCTGTTTATGAAAAAGATGACTCCTTCATCATGAAATCAGCTCTCATTGTATTTCTTTTGGCCTCTTTTGCTCTTTTGATTCTTTTCCCCACAACAATATTTGTATCTGGCCATTAATGTTGTTCACTAAATATGCCCACATTATTTATTATAGTAGAAATTACTAGTGGATCTTTAACTAATTTGAGTCTAATTTTTGTGTATTTAAAACTGTTGATGCTACATGTACATAGGCCAAGATACCTTTTTGTATTTTGAGTATTGTTTTATTTATTTTTGGCCAAAGAGTTTACAATTGGTGTCGGTATTAAAGTCAAAATTCTAGTGTCTGGTAACATAATCCTACTTGAAATGAAGGGATCACTGTGGCTTGATATCTCTGTATTTATTGCGTATTGTTTGCAATTCTTAGTATTGTAATCTGATATTCGTCACATTGACCACCCGTAACTGAAATGTATTTGACTGATGTCTTTTATTTAAAAAATAAATCAGAGACATTTAATTAGTCTCTGATGTAGAAAACATTTGATTACTTCTGACGGTTTTTGACTGAAAGCAATTTACCAGTTTGAGAGTCATCATGTGCAGTCATGAATTAAAATCACAGACAGTTATTATATCAGCACCTCCACATCTTCACATGATCTCAGGTGTGAAGAGAAAAGGAAGAAGAACAGAAGAAAGTGCTGGAGGGATGGGAAGAACAGTGAAAAATTTTTTAAAAAGAACAACTGCCATTCTGCTACGTCAGCACTGACAAGCCCAATCAGGCCTCCTGTGTTTCTCTGTGTGTGTTCAGCCTGATAGAACCACACGGGAAGTCATTACCAGCTTGTAGAAATCGCTAATCACCAAAAAAAAAAAAAAAAAAACCTGACAGCCTGTATTTTCCAAACGCTCCCAAAAACACTCCCAAATCATGTTCATCTAATCTACACTGACAAGCTGACAGTACTCCAGTTCACGGAATGGCAAAGAGCATTACAGAATGAGATGGATGACCTTCAGTGCGTCACACTTTAAATGTCACAGTCTTCAAACAGGGCTGATTTTTACTCCTAATCTCCTGCGCCTGTTGAAATTGCAAGCACATTTCAACCAGCATTACAGTACATTTCCTGTCTTTTCTTCCAAAGTCCTGCATAAAACAAATGCATTTGTTTGAAACAACAGAAATGACCATGTAGAGATTTTTTTTCAGGCTCCAGTACTGCTAAGCCAGCAATGTGACTAATCAAAAATATTGCTAATCTTATCCTACAGTCTGTAATTAACTTGTTCTTTTAGCTTGACCTGCTGTTACATTGTACCACAGGGTGTTCTTGGTGTTCACGTTTTTTCTTTTTTTAGAAATTTTGTTCTTAGAACTGTGCATTATCAGCAATGTGTCACACCCTGTTGGTCAGGAAATGAACTTCCTTGGTTACCGTGTCTTCATGGCATGTGCTCCTCTGTCTCTGTTTCTGTTAGGATGTAGGAAAACACAGATGAGAATTTGTCTAATGTGTGATTGGCTGGGTATCCTCAATGGAATGGATATTTTAATCAGGGACCAAAACACTACAATGTAATCCCCAACCACCCCTGTGGAGAGAAGCAAAGGAGTAGAAGAGGAAAGGAGTAGCTGTTTTATTCTCAGTGGCCTAGATTATACCAATACTCCCACAAAAAGCCTCCACTGATCTCTAAACATGAGGAAATGAAGGGAGGTGTTTTGTTCAGTTGATGTGTGTTTATATTTTTTTAGCTTTGTTCAGTCTGTTCTAACAGGACTATCAGATTTGTGAGTTAAGCCCTAATTTTAAATAGTGACATGGCCTAAAAGCAAAGCTGTTAAATCTGCATTCCACACAGTATCTGTAAGTGGGTATTATTACTGTGAAGACAGATTGAGGAATTTATCCATCATTCTGCAGAAACTGACAAGAGAATACATTAAAACAATGAGAGAAATTACTGTCAGGTTTAAACCTACAACTACCAGATTTATTCATTCTATTCTACCTAGAATGCTTGTCTAAATTCCTGTAATTCATTTCTAGAGGGAGTAAGTCTGTAAGTGACTTTATTTATTTATATAGTTATTTATTTCTTTTTAAGAACCTCACTACTGCTAGCTCTTACAAACACTCCTGCGCAATCTTACCTGCTCTCCCAGATAATTTTGCTTGTATTAGCCCCCAAGGTTCAGATTTCCCAAAGTATAAAAGAAATACATCATTTCATGGACAGAGACACTGACCAGGCTAAAGCAGATGAATGAATAAATGATTGAATAAAGCCCAGTCTATGCCAGAAACAGTTGTGCCATGTCTGATACTCACATATGTTAATCAGTGTTAACTTTCATTGTTCCTGCGAGAGAGTAAAAAACATCCAACTCTACAACTCTTTTTGAGTCTCAGTGCATCCCTCTAGTGGGGAGTGAATAAACTGGCGTCTCCATGTTGTCATTACAGTTTGCTGAAGGTCAGTGCTGTTGCTGAAAATTGGGTTATGTTGGAATCAAAAGTGTTGCTGATATTTCCAGTAGGTTTCTGACTTCACTGTCTGCAAACCCTTCCACTGAGCCAAGTCTGTTTAGTTTATTATGCAGACTCCTGCAGTTTTAAACCACACACCCCCAACAATCCTGTAAACAGCCACCTTGCAGTGTATCCAGTCCTTTAAACGCTTCTCCCTAAATAATGATGCTGCGATGATGCAGTCAGCTGTGAAATGTCAGTTTGTGTACCTTTGTGGTCTTTATAGGATTTTTGTAGAGGGTTTATGACTTAAAAACACATTAATACTCTGCTTCAACTGAACCGTAATGCGGTACATGTGTGTGTTGGAATGCTCGGAATACACATCAGCTCCACTTACCGCCTCTCGTAAATGTTAAAGCTGACGACTCCCTTATGTGTCGCTCGATTAATGTTTACAAATACCATTATAGCAGGTTCTCATGAGCAAATTGCTTTAACATTTGTGGCAAAAACATTATTGGTGCTTGTTAGACGTTTTCACTGCATGTTGCTTAGCATCACCTTAAGAGCATTTTGTTTATATTGATTCATTATGTTTAATGAGGATGCAGACAGACATGTTAGGTAAGTGAGGTAACCAGTACCAGGCTTTAGAATACCGATTTTCTCAACAGAAAAGTATTTGTTGAGGCGAATTCCTGTAAGCAGGTTCGGATGTTTTTCATTGTTTTCCATTAAGAAATAGATCGAAACCTCTTGACATTATAGAAACCCCATTTAATATTTCGTTCTTTATTTCCAAACAATTATTTCCATCTGGAGCACAATCTTACACAACAAAGGTGTATTTGATATTGGATTTCCATAATGCTTTATATTTCTATGTGTAGCAGCAGTGAAACAACAATGTGATGATACCAATTGAAATTCATGAGCTGAACCTCACATACAAATAGTCATTTCTCTCCATTGCACTGACCTTGGATTTCCAATTCCTCCTGTCAGTCAAACTTTGTGAATGAGGCTTAATGTTCAGCATTTGTCTCCAGGCAGCTTGTGCTTGGCATTGTTGTGTCTCTATCTGCTTCTATTATAATCTACTGTCAACTGCAAATTGATTGGCACCCTTCAAGAGAATGGGCAAAAATATAAAACATTGTTATTGTTTTGTTTTTGTTTTTTGTGCTGAAAAAAAATTGTATTAAAATAAGCCCATGCAATCTATATATTTAAACTCAAAATGTCACAGACTGCATGTTATTCATTATGTACCCTGATTTCCATGAAGGGTGCCAGTAATTTTGCAGCAGACATACTTTTAAAGTCTATGTGATGGTGTGCGTGGTTTACTGGAAGGCTTGCATGCAGTTAGGGATTTCCAGTGTAAGTTCTTTTTATTCTATTTTTTTTTCTTACAGAAAACAATTATCTGAATGAATTTGAATTCTGTTCATGTGATGGAACACTGGAGCCCAATCTCATGCTGAAAACCGCACGTGCATGTAAACTGTAGCAACTGATCTTCGGTCTGGAATTGTTCCAGAAAAGATGGCCTTATAATTCACACTCTCATGTAGACATGATTATGAAAAACTGTTGTCTTGTCTCTGAGCCAGTAATGAAAATGATTTCTTATCTGCCGTGAACAGAGTATCATTTATCAGTCAGGAGGAAGTTCAGATTAACTTTCTTGCCTATGAAAAGAAAAACTGATGTCTCATCAGTTGTCAAGGACTTGTGTGTTATCTTCATGGTGTGAGATGAATCGTGCCTTGTTAAAAGAGCAATGTGATTTATTTAGCTAATAAACATTTTGCACTCCAGTATGTATGGAATCCTCATTGCCTGGGTTTTATGTAGGTTTAAATATGACTGAGATTCATACTGATGACTGGACAGTCATTGCAGTAGTGTATTGCAGGTCATAGGTCATAATGAAGCATAGTTAGTCAATTCTATGTGTCATAATGAAATCACAAGTGGTTTTAAGATGCTATCTGCCTTCTACAATTAGCCCAAAATCACCAAAGGAAGTCAGCTGTGGTACACTCACCACTCCCTTCCTGTAATGTAGCCACAGATACACACCCACACACACCCAAACTCTCACACAGTGCACTCTCTCTGTCTTTAGTATTGCTTAAAAATTAAAAAAAAAAAAAAAAAACACACAGCAGTCTAGGCAGCAGAAAGGTCGCTGCTGTACAGGGTGCCAAGACAAACCGTGCCCTCAGCTGGCAAGGTGTACATGGACTTGGCTTCACACAACAGCTGTATTATGTGTGCTCAGTATGAGCCCGTGCCATAGGGCAAAGGGGTTGAGGAGAGGAGGGGCAGGGGCACGGGCATGGAGAGACATGAACATCATGCACACTCGGATCTAGTATTAGGTACCAGAATATCTTGCTGTACAAACACTGCTTTTGGACATCGTTTGGGTTTTATCAGCTTGAGAGTGGTATGTTTATATGGCTCAGTTTATACCCTGACTTTCTTGTCGCTCATTCATTCTGCAATTTAATGCTCATTGAAATAATTGTTCTATCTATTCTATTAAAAGAGTTACTAAATTTCAGTTTTCTGCCTTTTTCTGTGTGTTGGTCTGATTTGGGTTATATCAGATGGTCCCATTTATGAATAAGAATTAGCAATAGAACATCAGTAACCAACTTTAGCTCAGCTGCATAAACTAAAGTGACGTTTTTCCCTATTCACTCCACCACTCTTCCCCACGATTGAACGTGAATGGACCTACACATAGGTAGCATATAGTATGCATAATTTTTAGCGCCGTATTTCACACCATGGCTAGTAATTCTACCTTGCATTTTATTCAATTCAAGGAACTTGAATTGAAGTTCATTGAAAGGAATCCGAATGCAGGTTGGTCTAAAAGAATATAATCACAATTTGTCACCCTGGATGTCTACAGCTAGTGCTGTAAAAGAGAAGCCTGTGGTTAATTAGTCTGTATTTCGCCTGAGCGCTCACCATTTCTGCACCATTGTGGCACTATGGATGCTGTCAGTACTGTGTGTACAAAATTTGACTCATGGCTTGGGGTAAAAAAAAAAGAATTTTGTAGTATTTAACTAAAATTATATTGGAGACAGATGTTTAGCATCATGAATTTTTCTTAAAATTAAATATGGATGCTTTAGGTGTCTTAAAAGCACAGATGAACAGTGATACCTGAGCTCCAAACAAGCACTGTAAACTGAATATATTTATTCATATCTTTAGAACTACTCTGTTTTGATTAGTTTCATGATCTGCATGTGCACATTTTTATTTATTTTTTATTTACATTTTATCCCTTATGTCTTATTTATTGTTAATAAAAAATAAATACCCTGAAGCTGTTAAGTGTCAGATCTACATCACCTATGAGTTCCTTCTCTGCGCCATCAGTCCAAGTTTCTTGTTTCATACCACATGGTTTGAGATTCTTGTTTCTCATCAAGATTCTGCACATCTTTATGCAAGCCCTTCTCTCTTTTTTCTCTTTTTTCTCCATCTGTCTGTCTGAAATGATTGCTGACTGTGGCTTATATCTGGAATATGTGTCAACCTCTTGCCTCTTCCAGTCTGCAGATCTCCATCTAGACATCTGTACGGTGAAACACTGCAGCATACACAGCACATTTCCAACCCCAGAGGCACTCTTCTGTCCCTGCTGGGTGAGAAGAAGCAGGAAGAGAACTTAGGCATGTCCACATCTTTCTGTTTAGACTGACTCTCTGAGGTCACTTTGCGCAGGAGGGACCATGTGGAGTCTATAAACGACTGAGTGTGTTCAGTAGCACTAACTCATCCATGCTGGAGCTGTCAAATCGCTGCAGAGCTCCTCTCAAGTGGAGCTTTTGAGGCTGAACCTGTTGAGGCTGAACCTGTAGCATAAATATGAAGGAGGTATAGATATACAAGCCGCATTTCCACTCATGTTCTTAACAAATTACAGAATTCATCAGAGAAGCTGTAGACCATAAATGATGCCACACTTCTAAAGCCTTACTTTGTTATTGCGCAACATATGTTTCTTTCAGTAGGAAAAGTTCTTTTACTTTGTGGTTTCTTAAATTTTCCCTGAAGACCCAACAAGGCCAAGGTTTCTGCAGTAGCTCTTGAAATGTTCATGGAAAGTTAACATGTCATGTTTCCTCCCTGGTCAAGTTAAAATGCTGAGTAGCATTCAGCAAGTGCTTTGGCGTCTCAGAGGGGCTCAGAAGATAAGTTTCCAGACTTCCTGTCTTTTCAGTAATGAGGTACAGCAGATGCAGTTCCAGATTCCTGCTGTGAGATGATGGAAGCAAACTGGAATGAGACACTAGAATATCTCACATCTGAATGCAGATGCAGTGCCGATATGGTTGTTGGTTTGGATTGACATAAATCTTGTTCATCTTCAGTGAGGACTGGAGTAATTGCCCACCAGCTCACTCTCTGACCTCTAGCTTTGAGCAAATCCAGTATGTGGGTTTGTCTCTCAGTATCTGATGAGCCCCTGTGGTGTGTTTATGCTCTTGGTCAATGCCCAGCTTCAGACACAGCCACCGTCAGTACTTAAATCTGAGCTGCCAAACAGGAGCTTTGGAGATTTACAGCCTGAGCTGAGCAAGAATGAGCTGCAATCTCTGGACTCTTATCTGACATGTTTACAGAGTACTGCTTCATCTGCTTTCTATAAATTATTCTACAAACCTCTTGATTGAAGAGGAAGAGTACTAACATTGAGTTAATTTTTAATTGTCTTTTTAATTGTCTGATGGTTGGTATAGAGTTTATAGACCCTATCTGTTAGTTTTCTAAACAGAGCATGACAAAAGTTTTTAAAACCATTTCAGCTGATCATTATCTGCACTCTTGCTAAGCGATGCAAAAGCCAGACAGTTGTTTGATCTGTGTGCTATGGTATGTATTGGGGCGCAAAGCTAAATCTCTACTCTACTTGGTATACAGTATGCAAAGGTTTTCAAGCTTCCATGTCACATTCAGACATTTTGGCACTCATTTGAAATCCTTCATCAGGTGATCAGACTCAGATGAGTGGCAAAATATCTTAACAATAAAGACCTGTTTGTTCAGGCCCAAAACACAAGCTTGGCCACTTCACTAATTCGAAGCATAAAGTCACTGAGGAACCAGGAACCAGGGGACATTGATGCAAGTCAAGATACCAGGAATTAATTACATTTATCTACAAACAGGGAGCGATTTTTAGTCAGGAATCACTCAGAATTAGCTTTATTGTGCTGTAGCAACTACAGTGGAGCTTGCATTTCAACTGCTTAACATTAGCTCTGCACATAATAGAGAGTCTTTGGGGCAAGATCGTGCATATTAAGAAACACCATTTATTATTTAATTAAACTCACAGTTTACCTTTTTTATGCACTGTTTCTGAACATTTTGGTGTTAGAGAATAAAACATGTTTGCTGAGTGTAGTGCTACAGTTAGCTAGACTTTTTATTGTTCCAGCACTGACTGTTAAATACACAAAACTAGGAAGAGTAGGGTGCACTTAGCTAAATGGTAGTGTTAAACTGAGAGACCCTTGATTATGTAGAATGCATGCAGCAGGCCCTGTAGTTAAATATGTAACTTGTGTGTGTCTGTGTGTGTGTGTGTGTGTGTGTGTGTGTGTGTGTGTGTGTGTGTGTGTGTGTGTGTGCAGCATAACAATAGAGGCTAGCGGGTGAGGTGGAAACCTGTGTAATCACATGAGAGATTCAGGTTTACTGTAAACCCACTTTTAGTGTTTGAGGATGGCAGTTACATTCATTTTGTGCTATTTGTAATTGTAATCGTTCTGTAGTCCTTTAGATTGCATATTAGCTGCTAGGTATATTGTTGGCATTAAAAATTGGCAGCAAATGGAAAATTAAAATTGAAGCAAATTGAGTTATTTTTTCGATCTGAGTTCATCATCATATGATTTCTTCAGTTCCTGTAGCTCAGTGGTTATTTCATCAGCTTTACAGTACAAGCAGTAGCAGATTCGACTAAAATTAAAGATTAGGACATCCCATGATCTCACATTTCAGGGTTTTTACCTGCTTACTGGAGACCTTACAGGAAAAAGTCAGTTGAGCTCTGTGTAAGGGACTCTTCCTAGCCAATCCACACTATCTAACACACGCTAAAAGATTGTGCTGAACTTGCTCTTACTCTTTAGAGCTCTAGTCAAGTTTAGACAGCAAAATGAGGCAAAATTGGTACTAAAATGACAGCAAACACATTGGCACCAGCATCTCCCCTGGGCTCATGGCAGGCTGCATGCCATCTCTCTGTCCAGGCAGCACTGTCAGAATGACATTGAGACATGCAATAAGTGACAGCTGCCGGGATTGCAAGGTTGAAAGTAAGAGGTGGTTTTTAGAGTGCCCCCTCCCCAAAACAGGTGTCTGGAAGATATTGGTAGAATGAGAGGAATAGGAACTCTGTCCTACTTTGTCCTTCATAGGGGAACAGATGAGAGTCTGACAGACAGAGAACCCAGAAACCTTGAAGAGACAGATTTTAATCGAACTTGGAGCATTTCTCCATCTTAATGAGAATTAATGTAAAATTAATACCTTTGCTAAAGGGAGCAACAAAGAGCAAGATGAATTTTTCTGTTAAAATGTAGTGAGTAACTTACCCCAGAACTATGGAAATAAAATTGTTTGGGCCTCTCTGTCAGCTGATTGTGATGTACGCAGCCTTGAACAGACCATCTCCTACAAATTGTTCATGCTGGTCCATGAGAAGCCTTTGACTGTAATGGAGCCCTTATTGAACTGCAGACCTTTCAGCATTTGATTTGATGTCATCAGTAGTAAACTCTGTCAGGTGGCTCTCAGAAGGACGAAGTCACAGTGTCCTGCTTTAAAAAAAAATTTGTATGAATGCATTGTGTATTTTCATTTATTTTTAATGATCAACTGGCATTGGTGAAAAATACACACAGAGGAATCTTCACACCACCCACACATTTAGACTTGGTGTGGCAAAACATATAAATGTGTTCGACACACCCTTGCTGTTAACCCACGCACCCTGTTATGTTTAGTCTGAATGAAGCTGTTTGGATTAGCATGGGTTTTATTGATTCTGTAAATGAATCACAGCAATTAATTTGATTTCTTTTACTGCTCAGGGTGATTTCATTTATTCTGTGTTTGCCCTAAGGCTAAAACTGACTGCTTTTTTTGAGATAATAATAGGAAAGATGAGAGGAAGATCCCTACGGCTCCCACAGCTGAAGTTTTCTTCCTGTCTAGAATGAATAGATGTCTGCACGATATAGAGTCCACAAATGTTCAGTCTGTCCTTTCCATGAGATTGGGTGTATTTTCATCTTAGACTTCAGGGAGTATAAGCTCTGGACAAAAGCAAGAAATGAAAGGCTTCACTCTTGGGAGCGACTGAAAAATTCTAGTAATTACAGCCACACTGTCACCTCTCAGTGACTGCTTGCACATAAAGCTGGATGGTGCTGGAGACTCAGCTACCATTATGTGCTTTTTCCAACTTTGATCACAGACCTCCTGAGGGCTACATTGCTCTAATTTTCCATTAAAGATTGATGCTTTGTTTCATCCCAGAACTATACATTTCTCACAGCACAATGGGTGATGGCATCTGGACTCTACTCCTGCAACACCCATTGTTTAGGTAATGATGTCAGCAAGAGGAAATGTGTAAACCCGCCTTATGTAAGGAAATGGGAGGAGGGAAAAATGGGGGACAGATTATAAAGATGTTATTCAAGGCCTTGGTTATAAATATGGTGGGGTGTTTTTAGTCTTCTGTTTTACAAGCCAACTCAGCCCTGCCTCTAAAACATTGCAATTCTGGAGCTTCTCAGAGTCACAGTGGGCATTTAAAGGACGTTTTGTACATTATTTTAGAAAGTTGTGTTTGACCATTGAATGCATTTGGAAGAAGGACCAAATCTAAGATATCAGAAGTTAAAAGTATACCAAGGTGTTCTATAGTGAAATGGCTACTCTTGAGTGGGGCATATGGCCCTTTAAGAGGACTCATTCATGTAAACTGTGGTGTGAGGACAGAATAGTGACGGCCATGTTTGTCTGCACCTCTCCAACAGGCCCTGCCGTCTGGAGCACGTCTGTCACACATGTAGGGCTCAAGTTACTGCCAAGACTCAGTCTGGCCCCTTGGAACAGCAGCTGAAGCCTTCAAGAGAGATAGAGAGAGATGGAAAGATAGAGAGGGAGGGATAAAGGGTTCCTCCACTTCTTAACTTCTCTAACAGCCTGAATCCATCCTGCAATCTGGCTATTATTAGACCCACTTCCTCTCCTGGTCCAAAGGGGCTTCCCACTCTTTTAGCCATCATCTCTTTCAGCTCTTTGTGCTCTGCCTTTACTAGTCTCCAGATGATAAATTACCATGCATATTCTTCACTCTTTCATATAGTCTAGGCTGTACAGGACCAGGTTAAACACTCCTCTTTGGGCCAGACTCGTTTATATTCCTGCCATCTAATTAGATTGCTGGACGAAGGAATTCCCTCCCCTTTTAGCCACAGTCACTGGCACGCACTCTGTTCCACCCCCTGTTCACTATCCACAGAGCAAGAGAAGGAAAACAGAGATCTAGTGACCACGAAGTCCACAGTAGCTGGATGAAGACTGTAACACTTTGCTTATGACAAAGAGGCTTTGCTTGCCAAGGAGATGGGCAGCCATGGATCAATGCAATGCTGCTATTTGTAGGGATCAGAAAGCAACATGTGGTGTTTGCAGTGTACGTCTGACAGAAGCCAGTCCCTGCTGGAGCTGGAGCTGGAGCCGAACAGCTGGTAAGCTTTTAGCATGTGTGTATGAGGGGGTGTACATTACTCTGCGTAAGAGGACTCGCATATACCTAATGAGTATGTATTAAAAACGGAGAGAAAACACAGTAGGAAAGTTCTCTTTGAAAGTCTGGATGAATAAGCTTGACCATCCTTTTTTCCTTTGTACCGGTTTTATATTATATTATAAGGATCTCTTTAACTCTGTTCCCGATAAACATTTGTTTTACTGCCATACTAAATATGTTTTGGTGGAGTACCTCTGATCTCATGTAAAACTCTAATGAATATGGAGATAAACAAGAAATGCAACATTTGATTGCATTTCATTTGGTGTCTTATGAATGAAGTCACGTAAGAGATATGTTGTAATTTTTTCATCAGAATTTTTCTTGTGTGAATTCTCAAATTTGCCTAAGTTCATGTTGGTGTTTATGTAGCACTACATAAACACAATGTCCATTTCATCTTTCCTGGAGTGGCTTACTCTTTAATCATATTCAAACTGCTTCTCTGTAATTATTGCAAATTACAGGAAAATCCCACAGATTCGGAGGTTATCACATTGGACCTATCATGTGTAGCATTTATTTGGGGGGTGGGGGACAGTGTATGTATTAGTTCAAGAATGCAGCCTCCATACAAATACAGCTAGTAATTATTGTGAGACACACTCAGTGTTATCTGTTTGTGGTTCACAGTCGTGACTGTTGCTTGTTTAGGGCCCAGCAAAATGCAGTTAAAGCTAAATGCAGGTTCAGCTTGGCCATGCCGATGAAAGCCAGGCTTTATTTGAACTCTGTTGGCTTTCACACTGTGGCAGAGGATTTCTGAGGCATTCAGCCTGCATGCTATGCTTTTCAATGTGCTGCAGTTCTTCCTGTCATACCTTCACACTGGCTGGCAAAAATGCAACATGCACAGTGTACAGTTGAACAACTAATGAGAAGGAGTGCCATGGAATTTTCTCATATGGGACTTGTGGGATTTGGACACTTTAATTTTCTTTCACCACATGTCTTGCACCAGCTTAGTGTTTTGACCTCTGATCTGCAGCATGGTAGAATTACTATTGTTCTTCATGCCAACAGATACAAACCCAAGCTTATTCAGTTCTCCATTAAACCAGTGTAATGTCTGCTAGACACACTGGAGTGTTATAGTATAGAGTCACTGTAGGTATAACATGCCATCTCATTTTGAACCAGTGATATAAAGCATGTTTGTTGAATAGGCAGAGACATAACAACAGATATAAGCACCATTGTTGACTGTCCTACCATGTATCTGAGGCTAATGATGATGCTGGCAGAGAAACATTTAAGTATGCATTGGCAAGAATTCATTTCCACCATCATGTTTTTTCAAATAAGTTTAGAAGTTTAGAATAATACGCCCCAGGCATATGTGAAGGATGAGAGTTCAAATCCTTGAACCACTAAGCAAAGCCTTTTACCCTCAGCTGCTCGGCTTCATTTTGGATAAAAGCAGCAGTCAAATAAATAAATAAATATAAAAGTAGGGAGTAGATGAGGGCTATGATCTTTGCTCAAGGGCCCAGACTGGCTCTCCAGCAGTCGTGGAATTTGAACTCAGTACCTTCCAGGCGCAGGTCATTACCATATGAATAACGCACTTTGCGGGTGGGTGTGTCTAGATAAGCGCTAATGAGCTGAGGCAAAAAAAAACTGTACCTATCGTTAGTTTTATGCACATTACATAATCAGAGAATATTGTTTTGGATTTGAATAGGTTCATTTAAAAGTAGATATTTCAAACATTCAAACATAGACATATTTCTCATGTATAGACAATAATACGCTGAGTTGTTTTCTGTATTTTACAAAAGCACAGTATGTTGTTTTTATTGTAAAGTAGATCCTTCCACTCCATCGACTCCCAGGGTTAATCGCACTCCTGCTCACTCCTGAAGTTATTCTGACCAGTCCTGCAGTTGTATTTGTTTGTACCCACCCACAATATTTTCTAATGAAGTTAGTTGGTTGTTTTCCAAAATATAAAGAAATAAGTCATTTAAACCACAGCGGCCCTGGCCAGAATAAAGCAGTTATTAAAAAAGAATGAATGATTAGTCCAATTTACACCAGACACAACTTGCACAAAGCTGCATCTGGTACGCTCCCATGTTAATGAACATGGTCTTTTCTTTTTTTTTTTGCCATGCGAGCTATATCTGACAGCTTGCTCCCTTCCACATGACAGTAAATGTCACCCGCTCAGATTTTTGTTGGCTCACGTTGGATAGCAGTTCTGATCCGCACCTCTAGCTTCAGGTTCTGACCCAGGAATTTGAATGATATTGGATACTATCAGGCTGTATATTTTATACAAATAAACAAGCTGTATCTCAGACAGCAAGGGGTGAGCCATTCGAGCCCAAGGAAATGTCAAGACAACTGATGTGAAGGGCCACAATGTTAATGTGAAGTGTGATTTAGGGACTGAAATGTAAATGAGCTGTCATTATATAGTTGTTAGGCTCACCATCTGTACCTGAGTCAGACAGTTAATTATAAGATAAACTCAGATCAACCCATAAAAAAATCTTGAAAACTTGATGAACTTATAATTGCATTAGCATATTTACAAAATAAGTGAGAATTTACCATTTTTTGTATTCAGTAAGCATTTGATTAGCATGTTTTAAAGCTGATTTAGACCTGGTGTATTGAAATCTGTTCTGGTACAAAGAGCATGAACATCTTTTGATAGGAATATTCTCTGAACTCAGGGAACTCTGTTCAACTCAGCAGTAGATTACCAAGATGAATCAGTAGTGTTACGCAGCAGTTAGACTGGATTTTGTGATTTTGGAGAGAATGCAGTAACATTTGCTAGCTAAGTAGTCCCCCCCCCCCCCACCCCCAACTGTAAGAAATGAGCAGCATTTGCCGTAAAAGTCAAAGGTCTTGTGTGAGAGCTACTTATTAGCCTTCAATTTTGTCTTTTTACAGAACAAAGTTCCTACTGTCCACTTTTTGTCTGTTGGCTAACATTTCCAATATTTGCAGGGTTTAAGGTCACCTAGATGAACTTGGCATGAAGCTAAAAGAACCTCTATTGGAAGCAAATTCCTCTTGCGCATCCCGAGGGCACTGACATTTTCACCAAGCAAATTTTTATTTGATTTTGGTCTGACCACAGCTTTATAGCGATGCTGTGCAGAAAAGCACTTCTGGGATGCAGGGAAGACATTCAGATGCCTTCCTGAGTTCTGAGCAGGTAGCATTAATTAAATTGACAGACACTTTCCTTTTTCTCAGCATTACTTTGACAGGAGTTTGCTCATCTCGACGCTCTAGGGTGATCAAGAAAAAAGGCTTCACAAAGACTTTAACTAGCAGAGCCTGATGGAAAAGTGTAAATCATTCACACTCTTTCCTTTATATGAAAGGCAGGCAGAAGCAAGGAAGGAAAGGATAGCGAACTTTCAAGCGATCCAAGATGTATCAGATATACCTTTTTGCGTTCCTGATTGTAAAAGTAAGCAATTTTTGTCCAGTTTCACTCAAGCTCCATACTGTAGTCATATATTTATCAAGACTATAGTCATGATAAAAATCATATTTCATCCGAGTGCTATTGTAACATCAAGGGAACATATCACAAATGAGGAGTTAGGGAGTGTTACTGGTCTGATTTAGTGGGTGAAAACATGAACCAATGTAGTTGCTCTTGCTGGTTATATTGCTTTTCCAATTATTCGGTATGAACAATTGTGCACAGATTTGTGAGCACATTATTCAGCCCAAAAAAAGACTTTCAGAGTCATTATGTTCAATTTGCTGCTATGTTCATGGGCACATAACCTAATATAGAGCAGAAAATTAAAATGAGAGCTGAGTTGCAAGTCAGTGAGTAGAATGAAAACAGTGGGAGCATGCTTCCTTTAAATCACTGAGTGGCTCAGAATTTTTATAAATAAAATCGCAGGACCACCCATTGAAACCTGTGGTAGTGTGTCCTTCAGTGCTTCTTTCTTAACATTTCCACACCTTTCTCCTGAAGCGTCTGTCTCACAGAAAGAAAAAAACCTTTGCTATCATCTCAGTAATTTTTACATTTTTTTCCAGTGTCATTCATCATGGTTCAGAGCGCTGACTTTGAAGACCGTGTTACTCTCGCTCAGAATAAAAGAGCTGTCCTCTGAGAGATGAGAAGGCACCAAAACAAAATGAAAATCTCATTTCACTCCTCATTTCGAAATGTGCATCCAGTGCATTCTGAAGGCATCAAACATCAGTCATGGAAGCTTTGAGTCATTGCAGCTCCGTGGAGCCCTGAACAGAGACGGCACCAAATCAGCTGCCAACTGTGTCATCCAACACATCCCTGTTTGTCTGTCTTTTATGTCCTTAAGGGACGTAATTCCACATAAAAGGTTTAATTCAGAAAACAATTCAGTTTCATTTTTGAATGATATGATATGCCAGGGAAAACAGGTTCACAAATTAAACCACCTCCCGGATGTTATACTCCTCATCTGATCAACTGAGACTGAGGGCCTTATAATGCGGCCTGATCAGACCAAAACCAAACGGTGAGGTCACTGTGAAAGACTGTGCTGTGGAGGTTTTTCCCTTTAGCTGAGTCACTGCTGAATACGTCTGCCTTCTGTGATTAATCCAAGTTCAGGATCACTCTGCATGGAAGTGGGGCAAGTGGAAAGCAGGAGCTTCCACTGAACATGTCTGTTGAGCTGTAAACGAAGAGAATTTGGGAATTTTCTGGTCTTCAGTGCTGATGATGTTTGGTCATGCTGCCTCAGCATGAACCTAGAAATGTTAATGAACCACCAATACACCAGTGGTTTTTCAGCCTAATCTCTACCTCATCTGTAGCATATGTGAGTGCGCTGAGTAAAGAATGCAAAACCTTTTTACTACTTTTTTTTTTAATTTGTCATTGCCAAGTGGACTCTGTAGGTTGCTGATATGCCCACTACTCACTCCCGATCTGCCATTTGGTGTAATACACATTAACATTGACTCTAGCTGTCAGTAAAAACTATTTTTTTAATAACATTTTCTGTCTTACTAACTAACTAGCGCTTAAGTAGCTAACTGGCATAGATTGTGCTTAAATTACATTAGCTACATTGCTTGTCTTGGTTAACATTGGATGCCAGCTTGCCAGTTTATTTCCTTGTTAGCTCATAAGACAGCTTCAGGGTGATCTTTATATATGTGAGTTTCTGTGTGATAGTAATTGTAGTTTGTGGGTATATTACAGGACAAAGACATTAAAGCATGCCTGGTGGGCAAACAGTGTCTGCTCGTTATGTGCCGCGAAACATAAAATGTTACCAAACTTTAACCATTTCAGCCTAATGGCTAATGCGTATCACAGTACCTCAGAGAAGCACTTCATGCATTGTTGGAAAGTTACAAAAATCTACATAACATGAGAGAATATTTCTTATTCTCTCATGCAGAATTTTTCATGTTCTCCCTGTGTTTGTGTGGGTTTCCTCTGGGTTCTCCGGTTTTCCTCTCACCTCCCAAAAAAGATGTAGGTATGTGAATTGGCTGTTAAAATTTTCTCAAGGTATGAATGAGTGTGTGAATGTGTGTGTGCATAATGTCCTATTCAGGGTATATTGCCTCCTTGTGACCAGTGTTTCCGGGATATATTCCGGCTCCACCATGACCCTGACCACCACCATGACCCTAGTCTGGAATTTTAGATAAGAATGATATAGTCTATTATTTTATACCACATCCGTCATGTAGATTTGATGGTCTATAATTTCGACATTTCCCTGCCTTGAAAAAACCCTGGATGCAAAACTCCTTTATAAGGAATTTCATTAATAAACATTGAAAGATTCATGACTATATAATTCAGTATACTAATATTTTAATATTAAATAACATTAAGATTGAAAACAGAAAGGATTTTGATAGTCAAAAACAAGACTAGATGTGGTAAGTGAAGATGAAGTTAATGTCTTCTGTATGTTGATTTTCATTATTCTTCTCATCTGGCCGTTGCACACTCTGCTGCTTGCTAATTCATTTAATTGAAGGAGGCTCTGTTAATCTGAATTTAATCTACTGCTGCTGAGTGGATGCAGAGAGCTCAGTAAGTGTGTGTGTGTGTGTGTGTGTGTGTGTGTGTGTGTGTGTGTGTGTGTGTGTGTGTGTGTGTGGGTTTATGTGGGTATGAGTATTTCTGTATATGACAGTTGTTCTTCATGTGTGAATAGTGTTGCACTTGGGGTTTTTCCAGTCATTACAGATTCTGTGCAGAAAAAGTAGGAGATTCTTGTCTGGATTTTATTTTGTTTTTTGTTTTTTTTTGCCTGTATGTTCTCTTTAAAATCAAAATGGATGTGGAGTGGCACGTTGTGGCATGTCTAACATGAATGGTTGTCAACTTGCTATTCTGAATACCTTCTGAAAGCCCTTAGAGATTGCAGCATTTTCACATGCACTTTCACCCTCTCCTGAATCTCAGCGGTGGAAAAAGTGCACGAATGGACGTGTTTATATGAGACAGACAGCCACTGTTTCTAAATACAGACGTGTGTCTAATAGTGGCTTCAGACAACAGAAAGCTTTTCTTGTACCATTTCAATGACAGCTATGAGTTGTTTTGCTAACTGTGCTAAGTGCTGTGTCACTGCTGTGTAAGCACTCTTTGTTTTGCACAACCCGTCACTGTGTGTGTGTGTGTGTGTGTGTGTGTGTGTGTGTGTGTGTGTGTGCCTGAGAGAGAGAGAGAGAGAGAGAGAGAGAGAGAGAGAGAGAGAGAACAGAAGACAGTCTAAGCTAAAGTATAACATTTAACAAGTTCTGTGATTTAAAATGGAAATAATCTGTAATTACTGTAATTTCAGGAGCTATGATCTTCTTAGTGAGGTTTTAATCAAGTGGCACTTTGTCCTTTATTCCTTGCTTTGTGTGGCCCACCGTGGTATTTTAATGAATGTTATTGACCAAGAATTATAATCATTTTATTTTCCAAGAAAGATTTCATTTACAAGGAATATGACTGAATAATTGCTTCATTAATGTGGAATAATTTGAAACAGGTAGACAGGTGGAAACTTGGGTAAAATAAAATACAAATACTGTATAAGATATGTGTATATAAAGATAGATATGCAAAGATAAATAAAGGTGAGTGTAAACAATTCCGCATAGACTGTTCTGAACATGTCAGTAAGTGCAAATGTAGGATACAGTGCTCTGTATTAGCAGTGAGTTCACTTGTGTTAATGAAGTTTATCCAGTCTGTTACTGAGCAGGGCCACAGCTCAGGGGAAGAAACTGTCTCCATGTCTAGATAGTAGCTGCTTACCTTAATTCCTCTACTCTGGGATCCATGCTCAGATTTGTTAGCATGTAATAACGCAGACATTATAGAAAACATTCAATTTGCTTTAATATACAGACTGTGTCTTGCCCAATTTTTCTGATAAATATATGAACGAACTTGTGAGACAAGTCAGCATTAGCCTAGTTGCTGCATGTTTTTTACCTTGCTTGTTTGTCCTCCTCTTGATGCTGCCATGCATACACAGGCAGGGAAAATAATTCTAACTAATGAAGTCATGTTTCACAACACCTCCTCCAACCCCAAGTAACTGACAAGTAAAACATGTGAAAAGGGTAATTCCTCAGCCATATTCTATCCATTTCTGGTATATGGGTCTCTCCCCATACAAGTAGGTCTTGTATGATTGGAATAACTGTCTTGGAGAATTGTTAAGATGGCCAACAACTGATAGACTTTACTATAAGGGACTAACAACTTCTCTGTTTTCCTGTCTTTCTTCTCCCTCTCTCACTTTTTGTCCTCTTGTACGGTATATCAATTTTGTGTGAAAGTTGAAGTTGTCTTTTATCAAGCTACTATGAAATTCTTTGCTTCTAAAAACAATAAATTGAGTGGAAAAGGCTTCATATACATCATTCATATACATATACTTCATATACTAGTAGTCTGCTGTATATTTGGGAAATGTTTTAAATAAATAAAAGTGCCTTAAGTGAAGCACACTCTTTCTCCCTGCAGTGTGGAAGGCGATGGTGCTGGCTGTGAGGCTGGTGCGTCTCTGGAAAGCGGATACTCTCGTGGGCCGGTGACGCGCAGCTCCATCATCAGCACTGAGCACTTTGAGGCACCGTCGCTTTACACACACGAGGTCCGGCAGCGGCCACGTCGCCCCAAACTCCAACACTCACAATCTATCCTCCGCAAACAGGCTGAGGAGGAGGCCATCAAACGCTCACGCTCGCTCTCTGAGAGCTATGAGCTCTCCACTGATCTCCAGGACAAACAGGTTCTCTTCTTCTCCTGTTTTGACTCTTAATGTTTTATTCATGCTCTTCAGTGCTCTTTTAGTACATGTTCAGAGAGACTGTCAGTATCAACATGAATATAATTTGATTAATCACTCGGGTTTATTGATTTTAAAAGGATTTCAGGCAAAGATGATAGAGGAATAGTTTCCCCACGCTGTGTTAATACTGAATGGCAATGACACAAATGACAAATGTCGGGAATGGTTCCAGATTCACCATGATGCTCACCAGGATAAAGTGGTTACTGAAATTGAATGATGGAATGGATCATTAGACTAATTAAAACAATTATTTAGGAATATATAAGCATGTATTTTGATACAGAAGATGCCAATGCACCAAATGAAAACTGCATCCAAATCAAATACAGTACTTTGTGGTGTGAAGTAGTGCTACTTCTGTAGTAAAGGTAATGTTAGCATTTTGGTGCTTGAGGACTAACACTAAAGCTAGATGTCCGTCAGACACCAGACTGGTCTTTCTGCACTAAATAACAAAGGGGTCATCAACTATACTGTCTCCTTTCCAAGTATCACTCTAACACAAATATTAATCTGCTGTTATATTTTTCTCCTAAGACTTGCGGAGAGCCACAAGACAACATAGCCGCAAGACAATAGCAGCATTGCCAGCTAGTTAGCAACCACAGCATTAGCTAGCATCCAGCTCACTAGTTAATGAAGAGTATAATGAGTAAAGGACTTTATTGATCGCATGAATAAAGTTGTCCCTTAGATCATATAAAATCTTTGAAACACTAACAAAATATCCAAGAGAAACAGTCTTGACTTGTACAGTACGCTGAATAAAAATAAATCAGTCACACGTCGCCATTTCTTCTTGATGAGTCAGTCAGGAGTTTGTACGCTGCTGCCATGTTAAACTGTTCACAAACAGTGTTGCCTTTGATAAGAATTTCTAGCTGTCAAGCAGATCTGATGCAATTGTCTGCTGAAATCCACCAGAATGATCACCATGAAAAGCATTCTACGTATTTGTATTATTTTAATACAAATTGCATGCCAGTTTTCTGCTGTGCCCATCAAAAGCAATTTATAAAGTAGCCTTTTGGATTTCAAATAAATATGTATCCAAAATGCTGTTGTCTCTGTTGTTTGCAAGGTAAATTGTTTCTTCAAGGAGAATGCATCTCTGTAGGCATGTTTCACTCTAGAGTCTGGATTTAATTTCAGTGCATGTCACTTTAGCCATACTGTTGTGTGGCAGAAAAGACATCACTTTAATATTTTAGTATGAATGGCCCAGTGGTAGAGTTTCTATACAGTCAAAGTCCGCTGTGATAAGTTTCATCATGCAGCACAATGTACCCTCAGGCAGTTGTGAGAGTAGGAATGGAAGGAGTGGTCCCTTAGATCAGGGAGACTGAGCACACATACATTCATATAATACTTGTACCTCGCACCTGCTGTGCAAATCATTCAAAAAGCTGCAGCTGATAACTTCAAGTGACACGAAGCATGCTAAAAAAGTGTGTTGAGGTTACAGAGAGTGAAAAAATAGGATTATTCCTGCCTGTGGTTCCTGCCTGGGGGACTGTATTTTCTCCAAAGCCTTAGCAGCATGGATTAGGACTGCAGAATTGCTTAAGAATGGCCATGTTTTAGTTGACTGTTGTTCCCAGTAGGATATGATGTTTATGGTCCTTACAGCAAGACCTTTCAGAAGACACTGAAAACTTAGCATGCTCTAATCCTGCCTATGGCTTTGTGTCTTTCATGTTGGCAGGTGGAGATGCTGGAGCGGAAGTACGGGGGACGTTTCATAACCCGACATGCGGCCCGGACCATCCAGACAGCTTTCCGCCAGTATCAGATGAACAAGAATTTTGAGCGCCTCAGGAGTTCTATGTCTGAGAACCGCATGTCCAGGCGCATTGTCCTTTCCAATATGAGGATGCAATTTTCCTTCGAAGGACCTGAGAAAGTCCACAGCTCCTACTTTGAGGGCAAGCAGCTCTCCCTGAGCGACGACAGCTCTAAGCTGGCACAGTCAGATCGTGGTGACATGGTACCTGTCAATGTTAAGTCACAGGCAGGACAAAGCGACTTCACCGATGCCATCACCGAGCTGGAAGATGCCTTCTCCAGGCAGGTGAAGTCGCTAGCTGAGTCAATTGATGATGCGCTGAACTGTCGCAGCTTGCATGGGGATGAGGGGCAAGATGAAGGGCAACGGGGTCATGGTGATCTGGATCGGGAAATCACATATCAGGTGAAACAATCACACAGCGGAGACAGACGCAAGCTTGATGAGATGACAGCATCATATAGCGACGTGACCCTCTACATTGACGAGGAGGAACTGTCACCCCCCTTGCCTCTCTCGCAGTCTGTAGTGGACAGAACATCTATGGATCCAGAACTGCAGCTGCGTGCACTAAACTCTTCGCAGGACTATTGGGTACACAAGGAAGACAAGGGCGACACTGACACAAGCTGTCGCAGCACGCCATCTCTGGAGTGCCAGGAGCAGAGGCTGAGGATGGACCACCTCCCTCTGCTCACCATTGAACCCCCCAGCGACAGTTCAGTGGAGCTGAGTGATCGCTCTGAGCGCAGTTCTCTAAAAAGGCAGAATGCCTATGAAAGGGGTGGGCCTACCCAGCCAGGCAGCCCCAAGCGCCATCCCTCTCATCCCTCACATCCCTCCCATCCTTCCATCCCTCGAAGAGATGATGAGGTCCACCGGCATCGACCACGACAGCTAGAGAGCCACCTGGCCATCAATGGCACATCCAACAGGCAGAGCAAATCAGAGTCTGATTTCTCAGATGGCGACAACGACAGTGTAAACAGCACATCCAACTCCAATGACACAATCAATTGCAGTTCAGAGTCATCATCACGGGACAGCCTGCGTGAGCAAACACTCAGCAAGCAGACATACCACAAGGAGACACGTAACAGCTGGGACTCCCCAGCCTTCAGCAATGACGTCATCCGCAAGCGCCACTACCGCATTGGCCTCAACCTCTTCAACAAGTATGTGCTAATTCTAAGAACAGAAAAATCTTCCTTCCCTAGAGTGAGACAGAGGGGGAAAAAAGAGAGATCGGGGAAATGTTTCAAACAATGGTCTGGTGTCCCTTTCCATTAGCAGTAATCAGACCATAGTGATAGCTGTGAATGAACAGACTCATGCTGTGTTATGTGGAGGTGACATTTTTTTAATTATCATCTTGATCTTTAACCCACAGTGCCATGTGATTTTATGTGAACCAATTATAAAGGTTCACAGCCTATGCATTAATTCAGCAGTAGGGAAGGTTTTACGTACGTGTGCACTGTGACTCTCACTGAGGCCTCTGTTTAATTAACACGAATCAAATATGTGAATAACTGTGCAAAGGCAAGCACAGTTAATTTACGTAAGTAGTTGGTTAGGCCAGTTTAGATTAGTAAATGAAATAGCAAACAGTCAGGCCAACCACCATCCGAAAACACTGCAGCTGTCCATCTGCTTCTCTGATGAAGAGAAGATCAAAGCTAAACCTCAGATAAACAGGCTTTCTTGAAGTGTTTGACATGAGATTGTCAACCAGATTGTCTAGATTTGTTTGAAGTGACTGCATTTGTGTGTGTGTGTGTGTGTGTGTGTGTGTGTGTGTGTGTGTGTGTGTGTGTGTGTGTGTGTGTGTGTGTGTGTGTAAACTAGCAAGACTTTAATTATTGTGGATTTGATTGTTCTCTATGAAGTCCGTTTTAATCAGGATTTCTGAGAGCACAAGCCACACTCATTGGTCTAAGACACAAAGACACACTCTGAAACCTCTGAAAATTTGTTCTAATACACTGTTTGAGTTCTCGCATCTTCCTCTCCCTTTATTATTTACAGAAAGCCGGAAAAAGGTATCCAGTATCTGATTGAGCGAGGGTTTGTTCCAGACACCCCTGTGGGTGTGGCTCACTTCTTGTTACAAAGGAAGGGGTTGAGTCGGCAGATGATCGGAGAGTTCCTGGGTAACAGACAGAAGCAGTTCAACCGAGATGTCCTGGAGTGAGTTCTCTTAGTGGAGTCAAGTGCAAGTCTAACTTCCTACTAGAATTACACACAAGTACACACTAGAGAACAGCATGGAGAAGTAATTCTGTCTACATCTCTGCTCGTCACCGGTATCCCTAACATTCCTTTTCTATCCTATCCCTGCAGGTCCCATCCCCACATTCATATTACATATGTGCCTTCTGACCTATAACCTAATTTCTTCTAGGACTAAGTGTATCAATATGTAACGCAGTATTATTTACAGTACTGCACAAATATTTAGGTCTTTAGATTTGTCCCTATACATTTTAATAATTATTTATTTGACACTTTCTTGAAGACATTTTACTCATTTTATTTACGGACATCTGTTCCCACTGCTGTGCAGCTCTCATGAAACAGTGTAAGAACTGCATTCTGAATAAATAAAATATGCTTTGCCTATCAAAACATTACTGTTGTCACTGTGACTGCTGTGGGTGGTGTATAGAAGACAGTTTTCTGCCAGATATGATTTATTTTTAATACATCAAATGTCCAAGTAAAAACAAATTCATTCTCTGTTCGGTACACATAAATCAATTCTCCAGATGGTGTCTAATGAAAAATTCAGTATGCTCATTTTTCATTTGGGAATGCTGTACTGCAAATATTGTTATTTTCTGGATGTAACAGGGAAAAAAAGCAGAAGGAGCTTCTCCATCCCACTAGTATATGTTGAACCAGTGTATATGAACAATGTGAGACAGAATTAATAAATCATTCTCCCATTTGTGAATATGAAATTTCAGTGCTGGGGAAGTGTACACAGAAGTTTGGTTTTCTAGTAAACTCCTGTCTTTGGGATCTTTGTTTTTTTTTTAATGCTAGCGGTGAAGGAGCTTTTGTTAAGATCGATGCATTAAAATCTATTCGGAATAACCATAATATTTCCTGGAGTTTAAACTTGACCGTAGATTGAAGGTGGGGAGGTTAGGGATGATTCCAAGGGCCCTCAGTAAACCAGGGCCCAAGGGAAATTGTCCAGAAAAATGAAAGTTGTCTGGAGTGAAGAGCCCAGTGCAGTAACCTGTAACAGAACCAAAAATTCATTCTGCTTTCAACAAGATAATACATCCAGATGAACACAGAATGGTTGAGGGAACACAAAATAAGTTTTTCAAATGGCCATTCACATTTAGCAGCTCCAGTGACCATTGTTGTACTTCTATAAGTCGCAATAGACTGCAGGTTTAAGTGTGTTGCAGGGTCAGAGAGAGTGGCATGTTTCGGGTGTATTCTTACACTGATCTGTATCTGTGTATTTCCTTTTGGCAGCTGTGTGGTGGATGAGATGGACTTCTCTAGCATGGAGCTGGATGAAGCCTTGAGAAAGTTCCAGGCTCACATCCGGGTGCAGGGGGAAGCACAGAAAGTGGAGCGGCTTATCGAAGCTTACAGGTGAAAACCTGCACAAAATCAGCTTAATACAAGCTGTAGAGAAGTTGTGACAGATTTAGAAGAGGCTTGTTCATAATCCTGTTGCTGTCAAACATCTATTTCATCTATGTGGTCAAATTATTTTTCCTTGACCTTATTAAATTTTCTTCATATTAAAGCATGAAGGATTTTCCAACTTACAGAGAACAAATAATCAGCTCTCACTGGAGAATTTCCTGCCTGGTGAGAATCATTATAATTGCCCTGAATGATAGACTGGTGTCCTGAGCATGTCCACAAACTTTGCCCAAGGGCTTCCCAAGGGCAAGCTAGAAATCTCCCACACTGCCTATATATACCATTTCTGAGAAAGAGCTTTTAACTGAGTGAATGTAGGCCTTGGTTGCATATCAGAGCACCCCCTTTCTGAACAGAGAAGCACTTTTGGTTTTGTCCTTGTCCAGAGTAATGCTCCATGTATATACAGCAAAACGTATATAAAGTAAGAAGTGCTACTTTGTTTACTGCTGATGCTGTGCACAGCTATGATTTGATGTCACTTGCTGAACTTGGAGTTGAGGAGACCATCTTGAGTTTCCAAGTAGGAATTAGAACATGAGGGGGCGTTTTTTTTGTTGTTTGTTTTGTTTGTTTTTTTTCCTAGTCAGAGAAAATTATGAGTTATGGCCTTTAGTAGAATGCAGCATCGTTTTGTCTGGTCCTCTGTTGTTTTGACTTTTTTCATTTGGGAAACTGTTCTTGTCTGTCCAGCCAGCGCTACTGCATCTGCAACCCTGGCGTGGTGCGGCAATTTCGCAACCCAGATACAATCTTCATCCTGGCGTTTGCCATCATCCTCCTCAACACGGACATGTACAGCCCTAATGTAAAGCCAGAGAGGAAGATGAAGCTGGAGGACTTTGTGAAGAATCTGCGAGGTATGACTTTTATCTGTGTGTTCACTGAATCCATACAAGCCTTTAATTCATCCTCAGAGAAATCTTTCACTCTCAGAAGGAATAATTAACCATAATGCACTAGTTTGCAAGTGCTGTAAGGTAGATGAATGACTCTGCAGAACAATATAGCTTTGCAGAGATATCAAATCTCATCTCTTGCTGTGGTGTTTTTGTGACTGAGCTTTTACGTATGCACACTTAACTGAAGGAATTCAAAAAGAAAACAGCCATTTAAGTCTCAAGTATTTACAAAAATGTACAGAAACATTACAATGAAAGCAAGGGTAATGTGTGGCACAGGAAGAGTAGATAGCAAGAAAAGCAATTATTTTTTCCTCCCAATGTTGTCTGAATTTATTAAATGAAATTGAATTCATAGGAAAGTATATGAAATTGTACAAAATCTAACCAAGTTCATACAATGTTTTTATGAGATCAAGAGATTTTTCCCATTAAAGTAATTTTAAGCTATGAAGAACAAGTGACTCGTTGTGCAATTGTGATTATCACTAAAAACTAACATTGCTTTGATTGAAGTTTAAAGTCAAAAGACACAATTGATTAAATTGGAGGAGAGCAAAAGAAAGAAAGCATTTTTTGTTTTTTTCTTGTTTGTTTGTTTTTGTTTTTGTTTTTATACATAAAATTAAATAGGAGTACTGAGTATTAATTTAAGCTGTACTTTTCTAAAGTACAAATCCCCTAAAATTCTACTTACCTGGCAGGGGTTGATGATGGAGAAGACATCCCTCGTGAGATGCTGATCGGTATTTATGAGCGGATCAGGAAACGGGAGCTCAAAACAAATGAAGACCATGTGTCCCAAGTGCAAAAAGTGGAGAAGCTCATCGTTGGGAAGAAGCCAGTGAGTGACATTATCACCACATCTGCTATCCTTTCCTTCTATCTGGAGCTGCTCATCACAGTTCATCACAGATCTTAAGACAGGTCAGGACTTTAGACTTAAAAAAAAAAAACTTTAGAATTAAAAACTCTTTTCAGAGCAGTGTAGGCTCTTAGGTCACACTCTTGTTCTATAGGACAGATATACAGGTTGCCATCTCTAGACATGCATGGCCACTGACCCTGTATTATTGGATTATCTTGTCCAGAGAGGCCACGATAGCCACTTTAAGTTCAGTTCTGGTCTACTGCAAGGTCTACTCTCATAAGAGTTCCTCTTTAATGGTGTCTGAGACAAATTACTTTGCCTAATGGATGGCATAAGTGTGTGTGTGTGTGTGAGAGAGAGAGAGAGAGAGAGAGAGAGAGAGGAAGAAAAATACAAGGAATGAGAGAGCTTCAAGGTTGGTTTTAAATCCCTGCCCAATCTAATGTAGATTCTTATTTCTTCTGATTTTTGTCTCCTGGGATCTAAGGTGCTCTTAGGAATTCTAATGCAGTTCAGCTTCAGCCACCACACCACAGCTTTGACATAGTAATAATTACCATTTTAAGTCTAATGGAGATTGCGCACATAACCTGACCTGCAACTCCATCCCTCATGTCTGTTTAACACCATGAGTCCCATCAGCCTTTCCATTAATGCAGAGCCCCTGTGGAGCAAAAATGGAGGCGCCTCTGGCCCTCGCTGCTGTAATTAGGCCAAACACAGCAGCATTGCTCTTCATCAACTCCAGCAGGGATCTTAGCCACACACAGAGCTTACAGACACCAGGTAGACACCATGAGGATGTGTTACAGTCTAGAGACAAGTGGAAAGAAAAGAAATGAAAAAAACATATTTACTCTCCAACCTTGCACCTACTTGCTGATCCTTTCTCACAGTCACTTTGCTTTATGGCTTTATGACCTATTTGGGTTTTGTTTGTTTTTCAGATTGGCTCACTCCACCATGGCCTTGGATGTGTGCGTATTTTTTGGCTCATTTTTTAATTGTTGTTAAATGGTGGTAAAACATGTATGTTTTGCACAAAGATTCCATCCAAGTATTGACATTTGGCAAGCAAAATATATGCACATTAGCGCCTATAACCTTGCAGGAACTGTAATGAACACCCATTAGGATATTTAATTGTTGATTTATGGTGCTGATGTTGAATGGCCTGCCTCCTGGCTATGGACTATATTCACATGTCAGATGTATTCACTTTGGTTAAAATTAAAACTGCCACCTGGTTTTGCTGAAACTTACAGCTGTGTGTAACAGCAGCAAAGCAATGGCGCTAATACCATGTTTCAGAATAATTGTACCTAGAGGTATGGAAGCTTTTTTAAGCTTTTCGCTTAACTGCAACAATTCTGTCTAGAAGCATATTGTGATCTAAAGGCTGCTCTGAGATAAATAATACAAACAAAGAGATTCAACCCTGACTGGAAGCCAGTAGTAGGTCATTTACCACTTTAACCAGTGTAAGGAGGCCTAAATCACGACTGAAGGATTTTTACATGGTTTGTGATGTCAGGCTCAGAGTGGGGAGACAAGTGGAGAAAAAGTAGACCAAAAACCTGAACAAGTAATTCTTGAAAACATTATGTAATGGGCAAAACACTTAGCAATCATACAACAATGAAAGGAAAACAGCAACAGAATTGAAATATTACTTCCACAGTGTTTTTTACACTTCAATTTTTCAAATGCCCTTGGAACCAAATTAATTTCTAGTGTTAAATTATTCAAGAAGGTAATGATTTAGGAGCACAGAGTATTATACATAAAGTGAACAATTTTGTAAGTTTCATACCCCACAGATTTGGATAAAAGAAAGTTAAACATGTATCACTTAAAGTAAAGAAAATTACTGCTTTCACTACTTTATTTTAGACTCCTTTTAACCAAATCTCTGGAAAATAAATCTTACAATTTGTCCACAAAGAGATTCCTTTAATAATTCTCTTAAATATTAAATATATGTTTATTGTAATCTGTGATTTCTAAAATGTTACCTTCATTGAGATTTAATGAGTATATTAAATTACATTTTGTTGTAGTTCTCTGACCTCTGTGGCGTGAGAAATGTATGTTTCCTCATGTCTCGGTCATGAGAAATCAATATTAAGCAGCCAAATATTCAATATAAAATTAACTATTTGAAGTACCCTGTGGTTTTTTTCAACATTGTGGATTTAAGCTTCAATCCTGCTACTGTTTTCCCTTATTGTGTCCTTTGAGGTATCATTGTTATGTATTTTGCTCATTTTTAATGATTGTGAAAATTACATGTAAAGCATAGGTCATTTTTTGGTCTCATTTTCCACATATGCTAATTGACTGCTTGCCCTTTACCCACCCTGAGCATAATGTCACAAACATTGAATATGCCTGAACATAACCCTGAAACACAGTGATAAACATGGGCTGTGTACTTTCTCTTTTACAGGTACTTTCCTTACCACATCGCAGGCTAGTGTGTTACTGTAGGCTGTTTGAGGTCCCAGATCCCAACAAGCCACAGAAGCTTGGCCTCCACCAGAGAGAGATCTTCCTCTTCAATGACCTTCTGGTGGTAAGAACAGCCTGAACAAGCTGTTAGAGTGACATCCAAGTACAACAGAAAGTACAAAGTCCTGCAGCTTCTAATTGGAGCAACTGCATAAGTGTTTGCTTCTGTCTCTGGATGGGAAGGATAGTCTTCTTCTCAGAGCAGTGAAAGCCAACTGCAGGAATCTATTAGCTCTGACAGTCGAGTTCATAACCGCCAGTTCAAAAGGAACCAGTGGCTTTATGAGTCTTGGAGGAACTTGTGTGAACTCTGAGATTGTTGATGTTGTATGATAGAGGACAGACAGTCAAGATAACAGATAAGATTTTTAAATAAATAAATAAATAAATAAAGGATGAGCAGTAGCAGATAGGGTCCTAAGGTATTTGCAACCTTTCAATTCAGGTCACCAAGATTTTCCAGAAGAAGAAGAATTCAGTGACATACAGCTTCAGGCAGTCCTTCTCTCTATACGGCATGCAGGTGCTCCTCTTCGAGAACCAGTGTAAGTGCCTTTTTTTCTTGCCTGCTCTTTTTTTTTTACCCTTCCCCTGAGCATCAGTCATTCCCAGCCTAAAATAATTTCATTATGTCAGTATTTTCTAATACAAGAGAAAGTATTTTCATTCTTCTTATCTGTTACTATTATCTGTTACTTGATCTGTGATGTTGGTGTCTTCATTTGAGAGATATCTTTTTTTGTTGTAATGTCAGGTAGATCAACATTTTTTGCCTTAAGAGCAAAAGGTCACAATATTTTAACTTTTTTAAAACCAGCTGCATGCACAGCAGCATAAATTACGTGTGTGAATAACACAGTTGTTCCTTATTTTGCCATGCCCCTAGCCATATTTGCAAAATAAATTTAACATGTATTGCTTGCAAATTGTATAAAAGTAAATATTACAGAAATGTTGCACTTTGTTGCTTCTATTCTTTTTTTCCTCTTTTTTTCTCTCTCTCTCTCACTACACACGGGCAAGCACACACACGTGTCTCATGTCAAATGATTTATTAAAAAAAATATATAAATATATTCTTAATGTATTGTAGTGTGTGTAATTAGTGTTTTTAAATATTTTATAACTGTATTGTAGTTCCAACCATTCATCAGTGACAATTAACTTTATGACTCCCGTGTTTTTTCCTTAATATTGTTCCTATTGAAAAAAAAAACTGAAGTTTTTGCAGTAGTATGAAAGGTGTAAAATGTTTTCAAGATCTTCACAAGGAAAACTTTCCTGTATTTCGTAATTATACAATGCCACCATGGGCATTTAAAAAGAAGTTACTGATATACAGCCTTTTAGCGGACATGGTGGGATACCTAATAAAATGGCCAATAAGTGCAGCTAGAAGGTTGTATCTTTTAAAGTGACCACTATGTTGTACTCTTCTTGAATCTACCAAATCATTTTTCTTCACAAAATCACTTTTAAACCCAGAGGCTTTATGGTTTCAAAGCAATTTCATTTGATAAATATATTGCATATCCAAAGCGAACAAAAGCTTTCATTATTAGATTTTGATGCATGCTTTGAAACAAATTGCATATGTGATGTATTTGTAATTTCAGTGTGTATGACAACATGAGTCTGTGTGATCATCTGTGCTTGTCAAGTGATCTCAGCCTGTTGTTTACCAGTTTATCCCAATGGTGTGCGGCTCACATCAGCCATCCCCGGCGCCGATATCAAAGTTCTGATCAACTTCAACGCGCCCAATCCACAAGACCGCAAGAAGTTTACAGACGACCTGCGGGAGTCCATCGCTGAGGTGCAGGAGATGGAGAAATACAGGATTGAGTGTGAGCATCAACGGTCTTCTGTCATAACCTCATTACTAAGTCATCTCCTGGGACTAACACCAGCAAGACTTCTGAACTATCTTTCTTTTTTCTTTAACTTTAGAGCAGTTACTGTGTGCCATTGTAATGGCTTCAGGGTGCACTTTGGTCTTTTCCCTGTTTACTGGTTAAACAGTTATTATTTGGATGCAGAGGTATTTTGGTAGTACTGGAGGAATTGGGTTTGTTGGAACAGTGAATAAACACAACATTTAAAGTGTGTGTGTGTGTGTGTGTGTGTGTGTGTGTGTGTGTGTGTGTGTGTGTGTGTGTGTGCGTAGCTGAGCTGGAAAAGCAGAAAGGTGTGGTGCGGCCTAGCATCTCGCAGAGCTCTGCTCTGAAAAAGGAGACCGGCAATGGGAACCTGAGCCGAGCCAGTCTGGATGACAGCTACGCCATGGGAGAGGGTCTGAAGAGAAGCGCCCTCAGCAGCTCCTTACGCGACCTTTCCGATGCAGGTAATTTCAATTTCAGAATAGTCTCAGTTGGGGGCCTCATCCGAACAGCCCACTGACTTCCTGAATAATTGTCCTCTAATTATAGCACAATTCACAATCAATAAGTGAGTTTCCACTGAGGTTCTGTAACCTTTTGAGGAACTAAAATTTCTGGAACAAGTCTAAATAAGAGCTACACAGTTTCTGAATGAGTTTGTTTCTCTACTTCAGGAATTGAAACCATTAACAGAAGTGGTTATCATTGAGCAGCAAAAAAAAAACACACCAAAGATGGAGCAAGTTGAGTTTTTGACCTTGGATTTTGCTTTGTTGTGTGAATGTATGTTGATTATTCCATGCCAGATAGATATTCCAGATATTCCAGGCCAGATAAAACCAATGGCAGAGGTGTATACATGTGGACAGTGGGTTACACTGAAAAGCAAACTTTCACTGCATTGCTATTACATTGCCTGATCTCTTTAATGAAAATCATGAGCATGGGAATGGGAACTAAAAAGGTCAGGACCTAAAATCAAGTTTCTCTGTCAATCATGATTTCTCTGCTTCCGGTGTTCCTGAGTTCTAGAAAAANATTGTTCTTGTGACAGTGTTTATAGTTTCATCTAAAATATTTGTCCCACTCTTACACTGCCATAATTTAGAAGCTTTCAAGCCAGTTTTTAATTGAGTTGAATGAACTTTGTGCTCAAGGTTGGCAGTTGCTGGCTGTGCATAGTGACATTATAATCAACACAGAAGATCAATAGAGCATAAAGGGGTTCAGTAAAAAGGTAAATAAAGCAGAGTAAGTAATTGATATTCTCTGCACTTAGTTATAAGCTGCATGATTGCATGATAATGACTGCACAGGAGAAACTAGCAAGGTGTAAGCAGCTACCCACAGCTTTTCTATTAGCACAGCCAGGTGATAATACGGCCACACTGCGAGTGAGAAATGAAGTGAGACAGTGAAACCAGGAACCAGTGTGTGTGCTGCAGTAGGAATCTTTAAACAGTATATAGCACAACAGAGGTGAGGATGAATAACACCTTTTGTGTATTTGTGATAACACTGTGTCCGTTCTAATATTCTATTAATGTCTACCAGCTCGCAATTGGGACTGTGGATTACAAAGACATGTTTTTGTTTTGTAGTAGTAGTAGTATTGTTGTCCTAAATAGTAAGCTTACGTAAGATTATGATGTTTATGTCATATTCAGTGATAGCTAACTCTCAGGCATTGTGATCCTGACAGGTAACGTGACTGCTATGATACTTTTAGCTTTGTGTGTTTGGGTTCCCTTACATCAAAGACAGATCAAATATGATCATTCTTACATTTTTTTTTTAGCTCTGTATCCTGTAGTACTGCTAGGTAAGTTAGTCTCATTATAAGGTGTCCTTTTAGATGGTTAGAATCGGTTGCCTTTTAGATTATGTAAGCTAAAGCTAGCTAGAAATTGGCAGATCTGTTCATGCTAGATTGTTCATGCTAGATAAACAAGTGCTCGATCCGTCAAATGAAATCACATCTTCCATCCTTCGCTTTTACTCATACCCAGAAGACTTCTGCCCACTTACCCCAGTCCCATTCCCCTGACCTCAGTACACCTGCTGTGAGGCAACTAGTGGCTTGCCATGTATCCATTAGTGCCCCCTGGAGGCAAGCAGGCTAGATGCTGCTCTGTTTTCCCCCATTGTGCTGTGCTGTGCTGTGCTGTGTAAGCGTGCTCTGATCTGTGGCATGTCCTGCTCAGGCAAGCGAGGTCGTCGCAGCAGTGCAGGATCTCTAGACAGCAATATGGACGTAAGTACCATAATGTAAGGCTCATCCCTCCAGCCTGCCATGAGCAAGAGCTCCTCCTTAGTGACGCCTTTGACTGAGAAACTTTCTTCTCGCTTTTATCGTTCTTTGCACCCTTTTTTTTGGTTCTTTTAGTTTGTGTGTTTGTGATGATAGTGTTGAACTTCACTCACTGCATGAGCTGTGTGCCTTGAATGTAGATGTTTCATTGCGTTCTCCTTCACTTTCCCAGCGGGAAAAAAAACACATCATAATGGGAATTCTAATAATGGTTTCCAATAACCATTTTCCTCTTCGCGTCTAATGATTTGAATGATTATTGGAGACCATTAAGCCAACTCCCATTATGATGTGTGTTGTTTTCAGCAGGGTTTGAATTTACTTAGTGCTGTCAACCATCTTACAAATAGATAGCCAGCATGCTTCAACCCATATGTCTCAGCAGTCTGGTTCGCTTCTTCTGTTTAATGGTTTGTCATATAGTTTACTTGTGGCTGTGTGAAAGAGAGAGAGAGAGAGAGAGAGACTAGGGCAGAGTACAAGAAAGTACATGAGTAGGAATATGACAAGAAATATTTCATCCATCCATACTTGAGAATAATTAATAAGATCACGACTAGTGGACAGTAATCAAAAACCGTTAAATTTGACTGAGACACACACACACACACACACACACACACACACACACACACACAGACTATTGCAAACTATTGATCTTTATTAATATGAATATTTACCATTCACTGCCTGTTCCCGCTTTTGCATGGCATGCATGACCACTCAGTATCTTCTCTCTTCTACCACGTGACACTGACAGATGAGGTCTTGTTATGTGTAGTGTCATGTTGCCTGAATGTCTGTTTTGTTACAAAATATGCCATACTGATGAACAATGTGAGGCATGGAAATGTAAATTCATTCTGTAGTCTTTTGATTATTCCAACTACATTTAACAGGTTTAAATGTTTTTGATTTTTTTTTTCTTTTCAGTGCATTGCTTTTTATAGCAGCATGTCAGACTCCAGTCCTGGAAAGCTGTTTGAGTTACCAACGACAAGTTTGAAATTAAGTGTGAAATAAAAGGAAACTAAAAAAAAGTTTTTTGTAAACATGAAACGATCAGATGATTTCATTGATTAACCATCTCATATCAGGGGGAACCACAAAACATGTAGATGTGTCTATTTTTGTAAATATATTTATATTGTTGCTAATTGAGATAATTATATTGTTGCTAATTGAAACACATTGCATGTAAACAACTAATTAATATTAGTTGTGTAAGATGAATCAGCCCAGCGGTGTTGCAGCCTTTCAGCACGGTAGTCCGACCTCTGCTGTGTATTTATCAGTGATGAACAGGGTTTTGTGTGAGCTGCTTTCTCTCCTCTTACATGGTGTGTGTGTGTTTGTTTGTCTACAGGGCTCCATCATTAGCAGCCCTCACATGAGGCGCCGTGCTGCCTCCAGTCGTGACTGCCCCTCACGCCAGCATTCAGTGCCTGGCTCATCCTCACTGCTTGGCTCATTGTTCGGCACCAAGCGGGGGACCAAGTCACCCTCTCTGCCCCCGCAGCCTCCTCATCCAGCCCACCCCACCCTGATCTCTCACACGCCGCACCCGTCCAACCTGCACCACACAGCTCGCGAGAGCACAAGCCTAAGTGACACACATCCTCCACACCACACCCAGTACTGCCACGTTCAGCAGAACCCACCTCCATACCACCACCACCACCACTACCACCCTCCTGCACACATCCAGTACCACCCCTCTTCCGCTGCTGCCTCTTCCTCCCATGCCCATTCACATGCACCACACACCCACGGGCCACACGTACAGCACCCACCACACCCTTCCCACCTACAGCACCACCACAGCCAGGCTCCACCCCCAGCGGCCGGCCCGGGCAGCGCAAAGCCCAAACACAGCGGCATCAGCACTGTGGTGTGAGGGACTGGGACTGGAACTGACTTTCCAAAGCACCTTGGCAGATTGGCTCTATAGCTGGCATGTGAAAGACTGTGGCCCAGGAACCAGCTGGGGAATGAAAAAAAAAAGCATTGTGACTCTCTTCATTTCATTTAGAGCCCCTTTCCTCCGGGAAGAGAAAGGGGACGCACACTGTGTAGCACTGGCTTTCTCTTCCAGGCTTTCAGAGGGCTGCTAGACCCTGTGGGTTTCCCACCTCCATTTCCACATTTCCTGCACATCACTGTTCAACCGTTCACTCCCAGGCAAAGCTGCTTTTTCTCATTAGGGTTTTAAGCATAAGCATACTTTTTTATTTCCACACCTGGACATCTGTCCAGCTTTCATGAGATGGCAATGCCAAGCATGCACAAAGACCATAGCTACTGTTTTATCTTGTAATTAAATGCTTATGGAGCGCTATAAAATACCCTGCTTGCTAATTAGCAGAAACAAACAGTCTCAGTAGAATGATTATGCCTATAAATGGAGAGTTTAAATACAATGGTCAACAGTCTAGCCATGAATAAAGTCACTCACGAAGATGTACGTGTTCCAGTATTTAATGTAGCTGTAGACCACAGTTCTCTGTGAAATAGTTAGCAGTCTTTAATGTGCCAATTATTCAAAAACAGTTACTGAGTTAGTAAGAAATGCTTTGTGTATGTCGTGCATATACTATTTTGTAAAAAATAATATCCACAATCAATATTACTGTTACAGAACAAAATGCGTCCGAGGTGTGAGATAAAAATCTCGTATTATACTCCTGAAGTAGAAGATCTAGTTTCACTGTTATAAAACTCAGTCCAATACTTTTGATTTGGCGAGTGAGGGCTTGACCTGAAACTCCTCTGGTTGCCTTTGAAGCAAAACTCTGGAAGATACATCCTGAACAAACAAAAAGGGAATCTTCTGTTCCGGCAGAACTGTGTTTACTGCACTCATCTGCTCATCACTGAACAATCAGGAGGCAGAAGAGCAGGAGGAAGGAGCTAGCTAATGCAGGAATCTTCCTTAGGCCTTGACTCATCAGTCTTGGCCACTTAGTGCACCGTGGTTTTATTTTTTTAACTATTTTTTTAGGGATGAATAAAATGATATGAAGTAACTGTACATTTAAAGATGAAAATGATCAAGCAGATTTGACTGAGGGGGTATTTTGGGGGGTTTAAAAAAAAAAGACGTACATGCTTTGCTCAAGAGGATTTAGATTGTTGTTTTTGACTGTAAGGAGGGTGGCTACATTTCAGAGTGACTAATTTCTTTCCCCATATTTCAAGAGAATTCTCCCGGGTTCTTGCTGTGCTATTTGTGTTCTCAGCAGGCTGAGTGAGTGTGTCCCCCTTCAACCCCCGGGTGCTGCTGTCTGAGGTTGCGCATGCAGCGTAAATTGAACCAGTCTTTCTACACTTCTGCTGTTGGTTGTTTGGGCTTTTTTTTTCTTCCTTGTTTGATGAATGCCTTTCACGTTCTCACAAATCCAGCTGCGTACTGTATGAAGTAGTGTATGCCAGGAGATGAGAGATGTACCTTATCACAGAAGATTGAGAAATGAGGTTTAAATCATATTTTTCCACACACGTCTTCAATTTTATAACTTTCTTTATGCTGAATATGCCGTGTATAGAAAGGAGCTGATAAAGTTATGATCTGATTAATGTGATCTTAGCTCAGATAAGAAAGATGGAAATAGCACTTGTCTCATTTTTTGTAAGTATTCTCTTATGTACAGCAACTATGATAGAAGTTTCTTCTACCTGAGACAAGTATCAGCAGTGAAGAGATTTGCTTAGCAGGTTTTCATTTTTTCTGTTTGTCCCATTCTTTTTTTTTTGTTTGGTTTGTCTGTTTGTCTGTTTTGTTTTGTTTTTGTACTAAACATATGTGCAATATGTATGTTTCAGTTTTGTAATCTAGTNTTTTTTTTTCCTTTAAGCTTGTCCTTGTCTTTAAATCTGCATCGCTGCTCTCCCTCCTTTCTCTGTTCTAGCAACTTGCAGTGAGGAATGTCAACTGAAGTACTCTTGCATGTAACATTATACTGTAAGAATATTCTCTAAATATTGTATATTCCCAGAAATATCAGTGTTACCTTTGACTGTTGTTGAAATTTAAGTGACATTAAAAGTATGTAAACTTCTCTTCATGCGACTGTGTTCCTATGGAAGTAATTTTGTCATATTTTGTACCAGAAGATATTCAACTATAGACAAAATTAATAGAACCAACTATATTCCAGCTATAAATTACACACTGTGTATCGAGGCTTTAAAAGCAGATCAAGCTTCTCAGCTACTGTACAGATGTTCTATAATCCTACTGCAATTTAAATATGAATTATATTCTGTAGGATCATTAATGGTGGTTATCAGCATGAGAAGTGATTAAAGCAAATCACTAAATACTGTATTATTATTATTATTATTATTATTATTATTATTATNATTATTAATGTTCCTTGAATGCTGCTCTCAGATCCAGGTTCAGGTTTGTAATTCACATAGTAGAATAACAATTAAATCTCAGATGGCCTTTTCCATTTTTGCATAGATAATATTTATCAAGCCATGCCACAATACAGAATTAATTTAACAGATTATACCTCTAAAGGAAATTAGAGCTTCTTGAAATAAATTGATTTCTGGGACAAAGTAAAAAACGAAAAAAAAAAAAAAAAAAAGCAAATGTCTCTTCATTTTTGTTTTCCTCAAACCTTTTGTTGAAGCATTGTTTTTTTTGTTTTGTTTGTTTTTTGTTTTTGTTTTTTAAATGCAGCATATAGCAAGTATAATGCTTTAATCGTGTGCAGTTCAGGACATTTAGTCTAAAACTCATATTCTACTGCATGCATTTTCACTGTTGTTTGAACTGTCATCTACCACAAACTTAGGAAATTTACTTATTTTTTATTCTGCTTATTCCCTTGTGTTCTGTTTATGATTGGATGATTTGTTTTCTTTTAGCATGATCTTAGATTTTACACCAATTTGCTGCACATTAGCATGTATTCTGGTTTTACTGATTGCAGTAAAAAAGACATCATTGCACTTATATGTGTGTGTCTGACAAAGATGGTCACTTTATATATGATAAACGTATAAGCAAATGAAAAAAAAGGCATACGGATATGTCTAAAATGGAATTTAAAAGGGAAGGGTTAGAGCTATAGGGCTAATGTGTGTATAGAGTCTGTATATTACTGGTATTTAATTTGTCAACCATCATTTCATGGGTACTTTTATCTCTTTAAAGAGAGTTACTAACCCACTTATACTACCAAATGTATTCAATTTGGCATTGGATCCTCTGTAGGTCTAACAAGCTGGCTGTTACCTGAATTTCTCACATTTAGTCTGACACACTGCATTCCATCACACACACATATAGTGTAGCTCATTTTACAGGCCTTGTTATCAGATCGGGACAGAGAATATTCATGTTGATATGTATTCTGTTTCTAAGTAGATTATGAGACCCTATAGATGTAAATCTATAACTGTGATCATGTGATTATCACAAAATAAAAATAATACTGTCAGATTCATAACTTGTTTGATCTGTCTGTGACATGTACCCTGGGAAATATGTCTAAGCCAACACAAAAATAGATTGTTGTACTGAACATAACTTTAAAATACACTTCATGGCCAAAAGTTTGTGGACACCTGCACAAGACACCGATATGTGGTTCTTTCCCAAATTGTTCCCACAAAGTTGGAAGCACACAATTGTATAGAATTTCTTTGTATGCTGTAACAATTTGTAACAAATTGTGGAGGTATTTGAGTGGCCTGCACAGAGCCCTGACCTCAACCCTACTGAACACCTTTGGGACCATGCTCCAAAACCTAGAGGAAAGCCTTCTCAGAAGAGTAGAAGCTATTATAACAGCAAAGCGGGACATTCGGAATGGGATGTTCAAAAAGCATTACACGAGTGTGATAGTCAGGTGTCCACAAACCTTTGGCCACGTAGTGTATTAAACTATTTAAGAAGTGTTGCAAACCAACTCTGTGATCTGCTTTAAAATTAGCAGCCCCAGTAATTAGCAATACTAGTGCTGCATTGTTTAGGTGAACTTGCTTAGGCCAAACCATCCAAACAAATGGGTCTATAAATATGTTTCTATACTTATAATCATTTCAAAGATACCTTAAAGCACTGTGATTTACTACATTCACAATATTGCCATCTCTGCTAATCACTGCTGATGAGCTTTTTCCATTGCATTTTTATGGCTCTGCTTCTTAGACCTGCCCTTTTTATCCTAAAAGGCAGCCCACAAGATCTATGTGTCCAAGGCATGTCCAAATTCATTCCCTATTTGTCAGCCATTTTGTAGTGTGGCCAATCATACCTTTGGCAATCTGGGAAAAACTGTCAGATGTCACAGCAGCTGAATTCTGGAAAATAGTCCAAATACCATTGCCAGAAATACACTTTGACACCACTACTTCGTAAAATCATAAATAGATTTTACCAATAAAACTCTTTAGGCTAATTTCTGACCTTGCCTTGGCCATCTTCTTGAAAAATCACATTGTGTAAGGAGCCAGTTTAATACTCACACACACACAAACACACGCACAGCAGTTACTGCAGTCAGTCTGCCTAAAAATGTTTAAAATCTTTGTTTACTCACATAATGAGTGTCATGATTTACTTAAGTTTTTGGAAAGTAGTAGGGCATAATCAATTCAGTTTGAAATCTGATACGATTACAAATTGTCCACGATGCTCCTGCACCATCACATCATCATACAGAGAGGAGTGCTCACACACATACACTGGAATCAGTGGAATTGGAATGAAATTATTTCATTTCAATTTTGGGGTAAACCAAATTCCTGAGCTTTACTCCTGATTCAGTTATAAATGACTACACTGTATATAATATAGATAATAATATCATATATACTGCAATAGAAAATGTTAAACATTTGACAACGTGACGAGGTTTGCAGGTTGTCGCAGATATTTCCTGTATACATCACTATATTATTAGCCACAGCACACTGCAAAGCTAGAATATAAGCAATGCACAATTCTTCTGCACTGAAGTACCACAATGCATAGCAGTTTCTTTCAGCTGGAAATGTACTTGAGATCATGTGACCGGCCAAACTCAAAATTTTATACGAATGCATATGAAATATGTCTTCAATGACCATTAAATCAAACATGCAGTTTAGATGTGTACTAAATACAGAAAATCACAATTAAATCTTTTTAAGTCTTCTGCATTTTCTTGGTTTCCATTCTCATGTTTTAAAAATCACTAAACCCTCTAACTTGGATTTGTCTTGTTTATGGTCCTGCTATCCCAATTACTATAGTTGTTTAGTTGTTTTTAGTTGTTTCTGTTGTTTGCTCAATATGATGTGCTTCTGGCACATTCTCAAATTGTTTAAATTCAGTCCAATGTCTATCTTACTGATTCAGCATACAGTGCTCAATACAGAACACTCTATACAGGGAATAATGCATGGCTGTGGGAGCAAATTCACACAACTTCAAAGGGAGTGAGGAGAAAGTTTTTATTACAATTGCAATTTGCAAAATTACAAACTGCTCCTTTAATAATAGCGCCTATGAATCAGTGTTGCACAAATTTGTTCCTGGAGGGACAAAAATATGAAAAGAATGTGCCGGATTCTGGAAACAAAGACGTGCACCTCGGACTTACACACATGGCTCTACTTAACATTCCAGTCCAGCTAATTAGCATGCACAACCACCATGACAGCAGTTACACTTTCCATCTGCCAAGAAATATGATCAGTTGCAGGTGTTTTTTTGTTCTTCCAGTATGCTCTGATATTTAAAGCCAGAGGCTTGATGGATGATGTGACAAACAACTGCAGAAGCATAAAAATAGACCAGTGCTCTATTTATAGCTTCATGCTTCCACTGCTGCTACCTCAGCATTCATCTGCACCGTACAAGGCAACATGATGATGTCATGATAGAGGATGTACACAATGAGGCGGCAAATGGTGAATTACACTGTAGAAATGGCTTTTACTGACAAACCATCTCTTTCTTATACAGAACCTAGACACCATCTTTAGCCTGAATCCAGCAAATAAAAGTGAAAACTTACAAGGTTTTGAGGTTTTTTTGTTTGTTTGTTTGTTTTGTTTTATTTTGTTTTAATCCAGGCTATGCAAATACACACATAAAGAAAATCAAATGGGTGTACATCTGGCACAATTGATCATATGAGGAGTCCAGCTGAGGCTAAAAGTTTACATACACATAGGCTGAGTATATTCAGTCTCAGTTTTTTGCAACTCCACACACTTCATGTTACCATACCTTTCTTTTGGCAACTCAGAGTTCTGGTAAGTCTGAAGTTTAGGCCCACAAACCTGACTGAGCTACACCAGTTCTGTGAGAAGCTTGTGCAAGGCTAACGCAATTTGTTTTGATTAAGTTAAAGAAATCAAAGAGTATGTAAACTTTTGACCCATTGAAAATCTGATATAGTAAATAAAAGCTGAAATAAATCCATCTCTTTGCTCTTATTTTGAAATGACCTCTTATGGAAATAAGGTGGATACCGTAATTGATTTAAAACAGGAACTGTATGTTAACATGAAATGTACGGAGTTGAGAAAACCTGAGTTTGAATTTCTTTAGCTTAGGTTTGCTGTATGTACATCCTTTGCCTCAACTGTAAGTACTGTACATCAAAACAGTAGTTATAAATCACATATTGCTATTAGACAGCCTGGTGCAGTTTGGAGCATCTTCAACAACCTAAGCACTTTCACACAGTTTTACTTTTAAGGGCACAAGAGGAAGTTGCCTTTGTATTGCATCAGGGTTTCACAACATTCTCTGCAAAATGACTTTTGGAAAATGAGCTTTGGTCCTTGCTCGGTTGCCTGCGCTAAACAATTTACACCATCATTAAGTAAGGGTCCATCTCTGCTCAGTCAAGTAAAACTGAAGTTTCCTCAAATGCTTCTAATGTATCTATGGATTAATGAGAACTAAGGAGTAATTACAAGTATTTTAAATAGCTGCAAAGGTCCAACTACCCATACACATAGCTACAACAGTTTAGATTGTACTGCCTGAGTGACAAATGATGAATGAGTGCATTTGACAGCATTTTAGCATTTTAGACGCCACACATGCTGTCCAAAAGCCCTCAAACTGTTACTAAATTATAAGATGCCCCACATGGAACTGATTTGACAATTCATAAATAGGTGCTTCATTAAAAGCCACAGAATGCAGACTTCAGTTCCTAAACATTAACTTAACATTCACCGCCCCCACATATCCCCAAGTCCTTCTTGTATTAAAAAAAAAAAGCCCTTATTAGCTTTGCTCTCAAGAGGGGTTTTACTTCTTATAACCACAAAACTAATGGATAAATATTAAATATTTACAGCATTGCAAAGGAGTGTTAGGTATGCACTGTATGTTAACACATGATTCCTGTGTTGTTTAATTTGTCTTGTACCATTTGTACACCAGCAGCATTATTCACTGCTAAATTAATTCATCTTCAGTAAGTGCATTATCCTGGTAAGGGTCACGGTGTAGCCAAAGGCAATCCTGGGAACACTGGGTGTAAGGCGGCAATACATCCTGTACACACATTCATACCTAGGATCAACTTAACTTACTATAGCTAGTCCATCTCCCAGAATGTTTTTGGAGGTGGGAGGAAACTCACTTGGACATGGGGAGTAGACAGTACATAGACAGTAACCTGAGCTCAGAATCAAACCAGAGACCCTGGTACTGTGAGCTGCCAATGCTAGCCGCTGTGCCACTGTGCCCCCAACAGCATTTTTGCCATGTATTATTACATGCTTAATTGTGTCTGATAGGCATTAACACTGCTCAACATGACAACATACAGTTCCCAAAAGTATATGGGAACAGCAAGGCCAATTCTTTTGTTGTTGATCAAAAGATGAATATGAGAAGAGACATATTGCTTGTGCAATGGCTCTGATCAATTTTCCCTCTTTTCCCTGCTTTTTCTCCCATAGACAGCTCTCTACTCCTCAAGTTGGTATATTCTTTTTTTAAACACAGGTGAAACCCAGTGCACAAACCAATGATATACAGATCTATTAATATCAGCTCTATTACTATCAGACCTATTAACTGTTTAAACAATCAATCTAACAGGGCACACCTGGGCAACAAGAAACACCTGTCGTTACACATGTTCCAATATTTCTGATCACTTGAAAATTGGGTGGGTTCAATAAAATGTGCCATGTTCTAAGTTGCTTAACACAACTGGATGTGAATATATCAAGAATTAAAAGCTGAAATTCAATACTATACTTTCAGAGGGGACTGCATATACTGCACAGTGCCTCGCAATGGTATGAGCTGAATGTGCAGAATTTCAGCTTTAATTTAAGGGTGTTTACATCCAAATTGGATGCAGCAGTGAGGGAATTACAGCACTTTTTCTATGTGCTCCCCTCCTTTTTAAGGGACCAAAAGTAATTGGACAATTGGCTGCTTAGCTGTTCTATGGCAAGGTGTGTTTTATTCCCTCATTATTTTACTTACAAGTAAGCAGATAAAAGGCCTATGGTGTGGCATTTGTATTTGGAATCTGTTGCTGTTAACTTTTAATATGAAGTCCAAAGAGCTGCAAGTGAATCAAACATCTTCAGGCTGAAAAGGCAAAACAAGCCCATCAGAGAGACAGCAAAAGCATTAGACATGCCCAAATCACAGGTGTATCTGTGTCAAAGTCAACAATCAAGGGATGTCTTCACCAGAGTAAATACAGAGGGTTAACCACAAGATGTAACCCATTGGTAAGCCTCAAGAACAGGAAGACCAATGAGACTTTGCCAAAAAAAAATCCAACAATAAAGCCTGTACAGTTCTGGAATAATGTGTTATGGACAGATGGGACAAAGGTCAACCTGTACCAGAATGATGAGAATAGAAAAGTATGGAAAAGGGAAGGAATGTATGCCTGCCAATGGAACTGGTTCCCTTGTATTGATTGATGATGTGACTGCTGAGAAAAGCAGCAGGATGAATTCTGAAGTGTATAGGGCTACAATACCTACTCAATCATATGTTTCAAAATTCATTGGACGACGCTTCACAGTGCAGACAGACATTGACCTGATGCATACTTCAAAAGCAACCCAAGATTTTTTTAAGGGAAATAAGTGGAATGTTCTGCAATGTTCAAGTCAATCACCTAACCTGAATGCAATTGAGCATGCATTTCAATTGCTGAAGGTAAAACTGAAGTTAAAATGCTCTAAGACCAAGCAAGAACTGAAGACAGCTGCAGTAAAGGCCTGGAAGAGCATCACCAGGGAGGAAACTCAGCAACTGTTGATGTCTATGTTCCCAGAATTCAGGCAGATGAAAATCATTTGCAACCAAGTTTTAAAAAAGGCAATTGAAGTTATGATTTTGTTAGTCTGTCCAATTACTTTTGGTCCCTTGGGGGGGGGACTACACATAAATAAAGTGCTGTAATTCTTACAAAATTGACCCGATTCGGATGAATATACCCCCAAATTAAAGGTGAAAGTCTGCAGTCTGCAAATATTTCATATCCACTTATTTAATTTCAACTCCAATATGCTGTGATAGACAGCTAAAAATAAACCAAATAACTTTGTCAATGGTCTTTAATCTGCTGGGGTTCCTGTATTAAATTCATTTATTAAACACTTCACTTTCCAAATCTATATGGTATTGTTCAGAATTAGAAACAAATGTCAAAATCACTTATGCTGTAGCTGTGGACAATCCAGAAAATCCAGAAAATCAGCATGGTACATGACTGTACTTTGTTTCTCTCCTTCATATAATGAATAGTTGCAGAGTGAGTATCTGCACAGTTCTTGTCTATCAGTATGCTCAAGGTCAGAGAGAGACAGATCTGCTAGAGATCTGACCATCAAAACAGTTCTAGTCTGACCGTTGATCTCAGTTCTGTACTGCAGAAAAAGACAGAAACAGACATTATCATTTGAAAGCCATGGCCTACGGCAGGAAACTAAGTGTTATTCACTCATTCTGGTGTGACCTTAGAGAAAAGACAGCAGAAGACTAAAGGTCAGGCTCAGATACTTGTCGTGAGGAAAATGTCACATTCTGCTTCAACTGTCTGCCTTTTAGCTGTAACTAAAACAACTTTGTCCTGACTTTCTGTAAATTGCTGTATTGGGTCCACAGAAAGGCTCAAATATAGAAAGTACCCATTCTAACACTCTCTGCACAGCTTATAGTTACCCTTATTTCTGTCTATTTTAACAAGTCAATCTGTAAAATGATGGAAATAAATTTCTAAGAAATTTTTAAAGGCAATTTAGAATAGGTAACTTCACTGATTGGAGATTAAGTGCACTATATTAAAGTCCTGTGGTCAGACAATGACACTAATAAAATAAACATGAGTGCAAATAACAACCTGTACATGAAAAATGAGCTATATTCTATAACTACACCTAAAATATGAACCAACAAGACACATGTGTCTGATAATAAAATTGCCAGTTCTCAGGCTGTTGAACACCAGCAATGCTGCTGTGGTTGATACACTCGATCGTATACTGCCATCTCAGTGTCACTGGTGTGCTGAGACTGGTCCAACACTAAACTAACATCTGAAAAGCAGTGGTCCCTTTCTGTTAATTGTTGACTGTGCATATTAAAATTACAATCAGTAAAATTACAAGTATATCTTCTGTATATAGTAGGTCTACCTGATAAATGTGGGTGGTTTTTTGCACAAGGTAGGCAGCTGCCGAAAGGGCTACCCATGAGCCAAGCGCCCCATGAAAATGCAAATTGAAATTATAGCATGAAATTACATATGATATATGCTGATGTTAACAAATTCCAAAATGTGTATGTCTTCTGTTTTCTATTGTATCAGTTATTCTCTGTAATGTCAATGCAGCTTTACCACTCATTACTGTTGTAATGGACTTGTAATGTAATGTAACTGTTGTAATGGACTATGCTGTCACATGGTGATGCAACAGCATGAAGGCAGAACGGTGCGAGAAAGGCAACCAAACAATAAGCTACCATGTGGAGAGGAGGCAATTTATTGGATAACTTAGTTATAGAAGTGGAGCAGAGAAACGCAAAAAAAAGAAAAAGAAAAGGGGAGGAAAGTAAACAAGTTTGTCGCCACACTTCCAAAACTGACTAAGGCTGTTAACATGCACATCAAATTCCGTTTAAGGTCTATATTCGGGTTGCAGTCATATTCTGAATGCGATGTTTATGTGGGAACAGGAATTGGAATATTCCTGTATACATGGTTGCTGATTTGCCATTCCTACATACCTAGACTACAGCTAAGCATGTGTTAGCACCCACAATTCCTTGAGGCCTGTGCATGCGCATATATCTCCTCTCAGTGGATTTTCTGAATAAGGTGTTTACATGGAACTTCCGATTAAAACAGGTATATTCCAGGGGTGGGAATCAGAATTTAGGGAATCAGAATATTGTCTTAATTTGAATCGGGCAATCGGATTGCGGTGTTTACACACGACTCAATACGAATTAGAATATTGCCAAATTCTGATTAATATCGGATTATTGATGTGCATGTAAACACAGTCAGGCTTCTCAGTCAGAATAGCGCTGACTGGGCGAGATATAACACACCGGACATAATGTTAATGTTAGTTTATAAAACCGACAGTTTCTGTTCTCAAATCTGATTGGCTGAGCCGCTGTGTAAACTCCTCGATACACGCGCACTCTGACCGCATCACAGTAACCGAATTCCGTATTATGCACCAGGATTTATATCAATAAAGCCATTACACCTCATGTTTTGACTGTTATGTTGCTTAGACACCGAAGCTACTGTTTACGGAGTACTGCTGCGTGGCGTAGGAATTGTTTACGGCGTATATTATTTTAAAAAATTCAGCATTTTTTGAATGTCTATCTTTTGTGAAAGCAGCACGTCACTCGGGCGCGTGCATGACAGTGATTTGATCACGGGTAAGGGGGATATTCAGCACGAGCTGAATCTACGAAGCAGAAGCTGACAGTAAATATTTGTGGCTGAAGAGGATCATTCTTGTGTTATGCCTACGACAAAAAACGGATAAACTGCCCACGAGTGTATAAGAAATGAGATTTGTGACAACTCACCTCAATAAATCGGGGTTTTTAATTTCCCTCTTACCAAATGCTGCCCTCTAGCGACAACACGAGCATGTTCCGCCAAGCCATAGTCATGTCGTCATCTCTGTGCGACGAATATAGGTTAAAGGTTTTACTGGTTACAGCTGTAGCCTGCGTATTGGAAGTAACTGAAGTGAAAAAGTTCGAAACGATGAACCTCAGCAGAATCCTTGCTCTGTCGAACACAGCTAAGCTCGGAAGGACTTTACTCTCGGCTCGAGTCGGTACCGAGCTGAGCGGCCGCTGGCGCCCGCCGCACCGCAGCGTGCACACGAGCTCGAGGAGTTCAGCCTACGCCAAAGATCTTTTCCTAGGGCAAGTGAACAAGGTGAGTGAGAAATACATGTCTGGCTTAATGAAACTCGTGCAGGGGCATTATTAATCACTGAGCTTTAATGTTTAGCCCCTTTTCGGCCACTGAGACTTTGCAGGAGTTATGAAATGTTTTACAGAAGAATGATGTACAGAGAGATGCAAACCTGAGAACAGACACAGAGAAAAACACACACACACACACACAGTGGTACAAATACAGATAATAATGGCAAACTAATAGCAATAACAATCTACAACACCATTAGGGGTGTGTGTGTGTGTGTGTGTGTGTGTGTGTGTGTGTGTGTGTGTGTGTGTGTGTGTGTGTAACAATATTGGGAGATTCAAGTAATAGCACTAAACAAATAAAACCAAAGAAAAATCTTTTTAAAATGATCCGTAAAATATAATTTTAAAAAAGTCAAATTTCTTGTGAGGAAAAAGTTAGGACACTCCCACATTTCCACATTTATTTGTACTTAAAATGGCTAAAGTTACCTACAGGTGTATCACATCAGGTGTAAATTATTAGAACATGGTTACAGAGCATTTTGAAAGAGGCTTGCCTTAT
>CM074964.1:9579134-9594554 GCA_037577455.1 Pangasius macronema | reverse complement strand
GTGCAAACCTGGTGAAGAACTACAGGAACCGTTTGACCTCTGTAATTGTTAACAAAGGCTTCTGTACCAAATATTAATTTTTTTTGAGTCAAGTGATCAAATACTTATTTGACACAGTAATTCACAAATAAATTAAAAAAAAAAAAAACTAAAAAAAAAATCATATCTATATATATATATGGTCCCGTTATCCAACTTTAACCATTCCTACCCAGTGTGACACAAGGGCTTGTATTACACATGTCTCCAATGCATAGTTTGTGACTTCTTAATTCTGTCTCCTTTATTAAAGTAATATTTGTAAGTTTCAAATGGCTGGGTATTATTCCACACAGAGCTTCAACATTACTAAATGGTTTGCTGAAACTGGTAACATGTACTAAGGTGCCAAAAAGGGGAGTGCTAGCACTTTTTTCCACTTCAAGCACTGTAACTATACAATATCTTACTTTATAGGTATTGTTTTCCAGAGCTTTTTGATGGCTTCATCCTTCAGTCCTTCCAGGACAAAAAGGTGTAGAGCGTTATCCAGGAAATGAAACCCTGTTAAAGCATTCAAATATTTGTTTTCTCTTTCTTTGGCATCCATTATATGACCCTGTAAGATTCTTTCAGCTGTTTCCTTATTATAGCAGTGTACCTGAAATGCCACTGCATTGATTCTTAAAATTTCAGACCTCAGTTTTTCCAGAAAAGCAATATTGTTGTGTTTGAAAATGTAAATGATACGGCCAAATGGGCAATGCCCTTCACTTTTATCAGGGTCAGGACTAAGTGGGTGTGCTAATTCAACCTGCACCTTGAGCTCGGAGTTTGCGCTAAGATAATGACCATTTGGCATAGCATTGTCCTGGGCATCTAGAGCACCTGCTGTCTCAGCCTCATTTTCCCCACATTCATTCTCGTCAGTGCCCAGCCATTGCACTGGATGGGAACCTCTTATAGGTAGGCTGAGTTTCAGGCACCTGTGTCCTCTGAGGAGATCAGAAAAGTTTAGCTTGGCAATACCATATGGGTCACAGAGTTTCCTAATTTCACTAAATGGGCTGTAGATTGTCTGTTTTGCAGGTACTAGAGCTGTGCTGGCTAATTTATCATCAGTGGCCTCTGTGCCAAAAATTGCTGGACTAGAAGAAGGTTCTTCAGGTTTCCTATCACGGTCATGAACCTCAATCTCTAACGGTGGACCCCTAAGGAACTCAAGCAGCTCTTCAGTGCTGAGGAGGCCAGTGAGGATCACATTCACATCTTTGAAATATATGTTAGATCCATGACTCAGCCCTTTGGTCCTGTGGACAGGCATGTTGTGGAACTTGTACTGGCAGTAAACAGGCATGCACTTTTGCTGTAAATGCAAAAAGAATAAAAAATAATAATAAATCTACACTAAATGATCAAAATACAAACACAAGCCCTCCTTTTCCTTCATAGCCACACCCCAAAACATGTACCGGGTAGAATACCTGAATGCTAGGTTGTGACAGGATGAGTGAGTATATGTTAGAATTGTCTAACATATGTCTAGAATATGTCTAGAACTTGTTTTCTCTCCCATCTACAGAATGTGGGGCATCACAGAGACCATCTAAGCAGGTCTGGCATTAATCTTTGCCATATATTACAAAAACAGTGTTCTACTTAAAAGGTTATTGATTCCACCTTGAAGTCTATGTCAAATTTAGGGAGATTAAATAAAATCAAAATACAGAAGCACAAGCAATCAAAGAAAAAGTCTCATATAACAGACTACCTCAAGCTCATAGAAGGGAACAGGAGTAGATGGCAGAGAAGACGCTGACAAGATGGTGATGATCAATGGGTTGAGCTCAGCCTTGAGTTCGTCAGACATAAGCGGCTGATCCAGAGTGATGCTACACAAGACCTTAGACACTCTTCTACAGCGGATCATCAAACAGTCTATCAGCGACATCTCTCCTGCCACATGGACAAGTAAAATTCATGGTTAAGGATGGAAGAGGAACGACATCATAATTTAATATATGAAAAACAATCACATTAATAAGTAGCACCATAACAGCAAAGTATTTCTCTTAGAATTACAGTGCTTCACATGCAAGACCATACACCATCTTAATGTTTTTATTTATTTATTTATTTATTTATTTATTTATTTTTAATTACCGCCATTATTTATAAAATAATGCTGAAGGATACCCTTAATTGTTTGGTTTATTTATTTATTTATTTATTTGCAAATTTTGTTTTCTACACAATTAATTTCTTAATATACACACTTTAATATTGCATTTTTTCCCCTCTTTCTTTAAACCGTATAAATTCTCCTGTTTTTAGACCTTTTTTAAGATATTTTACTTAGCCAGTAGTACATTGTCAAAATAATAAGAGCATTGTATAATATCCTCCATCCTTCTCAGCCCCACAGTGAAAGTAGCTCCATGGGATTTGTCTGGCTTCACTTTATAGGAGAAAGGCTGAACTGTTTCCCTAGTGAAAGCTTTCATCAGAGGCTCCTGCTGTGGCTCAGAGTGGGACACATCAAAAGCCGAGCGTGCAGTCGGCTGGCTTAGACTGGTGCCGTTCCACAGCCAATTAGAGGCCTCAGAAACATGGGCTCTGCAGGACGACCATTCTCCCAGATCCACCCCTACAGTGCACAGGAAGAGCAGAAGAGAAACCCCCCAAACGCTCTCACACCACGTTACATAAACATACTGCTCGCTGACGGGAAACACATGGCTGAACTGCATAGCAGTGACGAATGCAGCTGATCAGTCTGCTGGCTGTAGAAAAGCCTAATTTGCAGCTGATGGCCAATTTCTGAGTGTTTATTTCCTGTACCTCACACAAACTTGAGTTTGAGTACCTGCAAGAAAATACATGGCCTTGAGCTCAGCCGAGGCAACTCCATTTCTGCGTATGTCCTCTTCTGCTGTTCTCTGTTGAACAGTTTTATGAACATGTTTCTTCTTGGATGCCACCAAACTGATGTCCTTCAGTGTGCCACTCTTTGTAGACGCTGAACAGGGAAAATGACACAAATATTGATGATGGTTTATAGCTTTCCCTTTAAACAACATTTCAAGCATTTCAGAGCTGTTCAAATGTTTAGGATTCACTAGGCTAAACCTCATGACTAGATAAATGTAACCACAGAGGTCTGCATTTTATTTATTACTTATTTTTAAATAGATGCGCATACAGACTGTTGTTGTGTCCTTGGGGCCTTTCATACAGTGATCTAATAATTGTCTCTGTGATAACTTTGACAATGCCGTGTCCTTTTCTTGATCTGCAGTGGCTTCAGCCTTGATGCTTTTTGGATCAGTGGTTTCAAGATTCTGCTTTCCTCCACTAGGATAACTAGAATAAATAAAAATTATACAGCAGGTTTCTTTAGGCTGGTTTTGAGGATAGCAAACATGTCTGGTGCTCAACTGGAAGATTTTACTACAGGAAAATCTACTACAGTATAATACCACCACAAACAGATTTACAAATCAATATTCAAGATTAAGCATTAAAGTGCTCAGAGAATTGGACTGGTAACTTGCACATTATGTTGTTGGACCAATACGGTGCATGTTTTAGCAAGACAGGAGAGTGTTAATCAGATTATTATGTATAAATAATCAGCTGTGCTGAGTCATGAACTCTTAATAAGGAAGTGCAATGTTGAACCTTTGGTTGGAAAATGCTGCTTCTTGTGCCAGCGATCCATCAGCTTTCCGAACTACAGATGACAGAGGTTTTTCACTGACTCCATTTGCCTCCATAGTGGGCAGCTTGGGATCATCTGTAAAGTTTACAGAAGAGAATCATTGTCTGCTACTGTATCCTAGTCTTTAGCCACTATTAAAAATGATGCTGCATATTTCTACCTGTGTCACACTTGAGCTTTGAAGGTCGTTTGTAGTCCGTTGATGTGATGTTTTTTTGGCACTTTTTGGAAGTTGTAGTCATTGGGTTCTGTTTCTCATAAAGAGCTTGCAACTTATACACCATACCCTTTATGCCACCTCAGGAAACATTTGGTAAAACATTACCCTAGCATTTCCTGAAGTTTCATGTAATTGAGCAGTTTTAATTAAAGAGTAACCAAAATTAATGATCAGTTTTGAGCTGAAGTCCAGAAGTGAGGAATAATTACCTGCACTTTCCGGTTCACAGTCCAGGTTAGCACCTACCACCACACAATTTACACAATGGAGTCAGTATCTTGTGTAAGCAATTCAAAAATGTCTGAAGATTCACCATAAATGTTATTGAGTACACTTAAGTACCACTCAGTAATCTCAACCATACTCTAGCGTATTATGCCTATAGTTAAACTACAATACACTACAAATGCACTTAAACTGCAGTGCAATGTTTTTTCATCTATAAGTTAGTATGTGGAGTGGTCCCCTGATAACAAGTTACTTATTAACAGTGGCTCTAGCGTTCATAACACATTCAGGAAATCCCTAGAAAAACAGACAGATTATATAATCATACTTGAAACTCTTTTGTAAACATTTGTTGGAGCTGTGAGCACACGTCTTTGGTCTGGATCCTCCACTCTCCTTCCCTGTGGCAATCTGAAGGCTTTGGGTCTGTCATATTTTGCTTTAGGAGACACTCTGTCCTTGGAGTCCCACAGCTTGAAGGTTATTTTATGTGATGACATCTTTATAAGCAGCTCTCTGGTCACACTGAGCTTCAAGGACTGAGACCAGCCCAGCCAAAGGTGATCACCTTCCTGCCATGCCTTCAGCACCTACACACAGACACGAAAAGGATCAGGCATTTGGTGTGTAGGAAACAAACAAAAATGCTGCCTACTAAGGTTGTATTCGGAGGCATAAAGGCATCAAGTCATGTCTGAATCGAATGTTTGCACAGAATGCTGTCCTCTAAAAAGCCTAAATTATATCACTGTCCTATATATCCCATAAGCCAGTGTATCAGTCAAATAAGTCATTTGAAATTATTCATGATTTTTTTTGATTATTTCTAACAAGGAATGGCTAATATTTGCTCTGTTTTCTCCAACCATACTTTAGGGTTAGTGACCAATAGCGTATACAAGTAACCTGGCAATGTGGTGACGTGTGCTGCCTTCGAAGGCTACAAATCATTTCCTTACAGCAGTGTACAAAATGAAAAAGCTCCAAAATGAAAGCAAATCTAGTTTAGTACCTTTGTCTCATTATCCATATACACCTTGGCCACCAAACCAAACACCACCAAGTCTACTTTGATTGGCTCACTATCATCAGGCAGGAGATTGTACTCTATGTGGTAATAGGCCTGTGCTTTGGGTGCCTCAATAATACATTTAGGCTGGACTTTCTTGAGTTTCTTCTCTTTCTCTGCAGCCATAACTGGATCATCTTCATAACCTTGAGGCCAGAAAAGACAACATTTTCTGAGCACAACTAGCCAGCAAAACACACTGCAATTGTATTTGATAATGTCTAAATTAGCAGGCCTTTAGTATAGGATCATACAGGGATAGAAAGCATATATAACACTTAAAACACTGAATTTCAACCATCAAAATCAGGGAACAGTCTTAATTTTGACTACTGTAAATTCTGTCTGCAATGAAAGTCAAAAGACCTCCGCACCTCTTGGCACAGCCAGCACCATGCTGACCGTGCAGGTGACTGTGTAACTGGAGTCAGCGTCGCACTGTGAGTGTGTGAGGATAATATCTGGGCATGGCCCAGCTGGCTCTGTCTCTGTCTCTTTGCTTTCAGAGTTGTGGACAGCATTGTCTTCAACATTATTCCCATCATGTTTTTTTCGTTCGTCAGAAGACTGGCTTCTCGTCAGGTCCAGTGAGGTGCTGGAGGCATCAGATTCCATCTTGTCCCAGAATGTTTTTTCCTACATCAGTGAACCACAAGAATAGTTAATATTTTGCCAAGCAAAAAAAAAGAAAGGGTTACGTTTAACAGGAATGACATGACATGAATCATAACATGAATCATATAACTTAAGCATATAAAAATCTGTGAAAATATATGCATATTTATAAATTCCAAATACTTCCTACAAAGAAAACTTTCCATATATGGATTAAAAGGCACGCCCACATTTTCATATATTAACTCAAAGACACAATCTGCACAAACATGTGTAAACAATGCCACAATATAACATTCATGTTCAGGATTTCTATTTTTATTTTAGAAAACTGATAGCATCCAGAAACAAACAGCACGACCTAAAAAGTCAGCCATAACTCCTACACCCACGCTAGAATATTTAAAAGAAAGAATAATTACGTTTACCTCCGCTCCTGACTGGAGTCAGCTAAATTCTCACCATTGTGAAGGATGCAACCAAACTCTGGAAACTTTCAGGAAGGTTTATACACACCGTTCTGTGAAAGGAGCTCGAGTTCAAAAAACTCACAGCCACTTCTGTTCCAGAGAAAGCGTTATGTCGCCTAGGCAACCGGGCTCGCGCACGAGCGCGCACCGGACCTGTCACTCAGGAAACAATGCAGCACATGAAAGCGCAATTCTGTTTAGCGCACGAGAACCTTTACAAACACTACCAGTGCTTTTTATGACATTTGCACAAAAGAACAAGGAGTAGTTAATAAAACGCCGCACAGATTTAGTTTACAACACGTTAAACAACTGTCATTTTTGTTTGTTTGTTTGTTTGTTTGTTTGTTTGTTTGTTTGTTTGTTTGTTTGTTGGAGCCATGAGAGTTTTCTCAGAACCCAAACTAGCTGCAGTGTTAAAACACAGCACTTTGTCTGATTTACATTAAACAGGTTTAGAGCTGTTCTAGCCCTCATGGCTGCTCGTGATCTCCACTGAACCCGCTGCAATGTTACTGCAGTGAGAAGAAAACGATGCTTTAGAGAAAGTCTTGAAGCAGCACAACCCCAAGCTCGTAGGAACGGAAGAGAGGAGAAGAGGAACTCCCAGCTACCAGCAAATGGTTAACTGCTTTTCAAAAGTTTTTTTCCCCTCAGTGTTTGGTGGGCTGTACGCTACATTCCGCAAGAGCGCGCCACACACACACACACACACACACACACACGCACACACACACGCACACGCACGCGCGCGCGCGCGAGTCCTTAGACCTCTATGAGAAGATGATGATGCTCGGCTGAGTAGCTCGATCGTCTTGTTTTGCTGAATCTGCTAACTCTGCTACCACATTTCTCTTCTCCTGGATAAATGGAAGTGTTGTAAGGGAAACGCGGAGGATGGAAACATTAGACGCATGTGATCCGTACAGCCGCCCGGCGCGCAGGACACAATGGATAGTGAGCACTCTGGCTTATCATTACGGACTGGACCGCGGCGTGGAGAATGAGATCATAGTCCTCGCCACTGGTCTGGATCAGTACCTGCAGGAGATTTTTCACCACCTGGACTGCCAGGGCGACGGCAAGATCCCCGTCGAGGATTTCCAGATCCTGTGTGAAGTCCTGGGGCTGAATCAGGAGACCGAGGCGGAGGAGTGCGCGGGGATTTTGGACTGCTTGCCGAGTGAGTTCACTTTCCGCCAGTTCCACGCCAAGCTGTGCGGCTACTTCAGCACCAAGGCTGGCTGCCACTACGAGGACGGCCGGCTGCTGGTGGGCAGAGAGAGCGAGCACATCGAGACGCAGATCCGCCTCCGGAGCCCGCTGAGGCGCAGGGACAAGCTGCTCAGCCCGGGCGCCGGGAGGCGCACCAGTGACTCCACGCCTGCGTCCGATCAGCACAGCTCAGGATGCAAGCAAGGTTTATGCACACGCGAGTGTTATGAGGACATTGTGGCTCTGGAGGAAGCGGAGGACAGGATAGCCAAGCTGGAGGAGGAGAACGCAAGTCTTCGGGAGCTGGTGGAGGACATGCGCGCGGCTCTTCAGAGCAGTGATGCGCGCTCTCTGGCCCTGCAAGTGAGTGTCTGTTGTGTTTCATAAACAACGTTTACTATCGTTTATTGAATTTTCTTGCTGATTCTTCTTCTTCTTTGTTTATACACATTTTTCTTGGAGGTAGTTCTTGCATTTGCTTCCTTTCTTCACCCTTCATTTGTGGCCATATCTAGAACAGTGGTAAAAGTAATGCTTGAACATGTTCTGCATCATATACCTGTTTCCATAATGTAGTGATTAGAGATTTTTCACCCTCTCTTATTCACTGTGACTGATTCACAGGGTCTGAAAGACATGTTGTCTCCATTAATTTCACACTTGCTCCACTTGGCTTTCTGTGATGTTAGGAAATATGGCACTTTCCATAAACACAAGTGTTATCAGATCCAGCTTGCAGGCCTGTGAGACAAAGTGATATTTGGTGTGGATTAGGACTAGTCGATTAGGCATATCTCAATTAGCGATACACCAATCTTGATATAAGTTCCAGCAGCCTGAAACATTGGATCGATATGGCAAACTCTGGATGGATTTGACATAGTTTCCAATTAGCTCCACTAACAGACTTAAGGTGCCACAATGACTGACACGTCACAGAACATAGTACAGGACACAAATTGTCATAAAGCACAATGCCATTGTACCTGATGTTTCATATAATTTGGCAACAGAAGCTTGCAGATAGTCAGCTTGGTTACTAAGAGAATGAACTGGTCTATTCCTGCACAGTGTTCCCAGGGCGTACTCTAGATCCACTACGGCCTTCACCATAATAAAATGGTTACTGAAGATGAACAAAAAGGAATGAATGAAGGGGTCGATGCATCTCCCTATTAAAATCACAGCTATCACACATATTCAGTAAGATTGGGAACTAAATAATTTGATTCATTATCATTTCATCGTTTTTAATCAAGAGAACAAAGCCATTATAATTCTTACATAATAAGTCTACATTTCTTTAAATATTTGAACCAGTACAAGGCTGCTGCTTGCTGTCTTGTCTTCTCTTCTTGTAGATATAGCCTTCTCTTAGTGTAGAAAATAGTTTGTATATACTGTTTTCTAAATTTGGTTATAATGTCTTGTGCATCCTACTGTCTTTTCTTTGGACACTACAATCTACCTGTGTCCTACTGTCTACGTCTACCTCATAACGTTACACATCTAAGAATTTGCTACCAAGAATACAACTCTAAAGAGATTGTACTCGGTGTATCTCTTTGTACATGACAAATAAAGCTTGAATCAAATTGAATAGCTCGGTTAATGACAGTTTACAGGGAGCTTGAACTTTTTCTTCACCAGTACGACTGTTTTTATGATCAGTTAATTGAGAAACTCAAACTGTGATCATGATTTAAATACACTTAAGCATGCAGCCATAGTGTGGACTGTACTGATGTGACTGTGTTTCATCCGATATTGATGTTTTTCTGCTCACTTTAGGTTGGGCTGTGGAAGAGCCATGTGAAACACCGGCCAGACAGTGGCTGCTTCGTTGCACATCATAAGCGCATGGCTCAGAAATCCACCACTCAGGGCAATATGAAAAGACTTCAGGACTTCTTGACAGAGACAGAACTGGCCCGGAATTCTGAGCAGCTTGAGGATGTCCTGCTTCTAAACAAGAAGCTGGAGCAGGAGCTGCGTGTTTCTAGGGAGTCTGTGCTGATGCTAGAGGAGTGCAACAGAACCCTGAAGAAGGAGCAGGCTGAGATGAGGAAGAAGGTGGAGGAAGCCAGAGAGGCTCTGCTCAGTGGCTTGGGCAAAGTGAAAGAGCTGGAAGCCAAAGCCAGCCATGTGCCTGTCCTGCAAAGACACGTGCAGCAGTTGGAGATGGAACTTCTCTATTACAGGTGAGCCAAATGGAGACAGAGCTTCCTATCCTTGAGGTTAGTCAGCTTCTTAATCTGCCAGTGCATTCCTGACACACTGATGGCTTGCCAGTTATTTTATCAAAGGCTTGAGTAAGACTTGGATTGCTTTAGAGTTGGCCCAGATTGGCTGAAGGCAGTGGATTGATGCATGTCATTGTATAATTCTGTTTTGTCTAATCTAACTTAGTGAACTGTAGTTTCTAAAATGGATCCCAGAGAATTGAGTTGCTTGGATCATGAACAAGTGTGGCAGCCTACATACTATTTAAGCTGCCTTGATGTGGTTTACTCTCTTGAGTGCAGACCTTGTTTTGTTTGGGTTCATTAAGCAGACAACGTGTGTGGCAAGTGAGGTGCCGCTTTGGTTTATTGAAACTGTGCACAGCTTTGGCTGGGTACTGCTTGCTTCAGCGGAATTTAGGTTTTATACCTAGCCTGTCATTGAACTTTCCAAAGGCTCAGCCATTTAATTAATGTTTACAGTCTGCTCAGCTGTTCAGTTGCTCTTTTGGTTTCATCAGCATTTGCACAAATGTCCTAGTGGTTTGCATGCTTGTCTCACACCTCCACTGTTGGGGGTTCAATTCCTGCCTCTGCCATGTGTGCGTGGTGTTTGTATATCCTCTTCAGGAGATTACTCTGGGTACTCCAGTTTCTTCCCCTAGTACAAAAACACAAGCTTTAGGCTGATTCGCATCTTTAAATTGTCTATAGTGTGTGACTGTGACCTGCAATTGTTTGGTACCCCATCCAGGGTGTCCAAGTTCCCTGGGATAGGCTTCAGGCTCCCCACAACCCTGTGAAGGATACAGAGAATGAATGGATGGATCTCTGGGATGTTATACAGATGGACAATAAATACTAATCCTGGAAAGAGCTATATTGAAAACTGTTGTAAGTTATGAAGGAGTTCTAAAGCATATGTTAACTTAATGGATATACTCATTACCTATATCAGGGGAAATGATGCTTCATGTTGGTATTGATCATAAATATTCTCATCCATTCTTCAGAGCCATGCTAAGGTACAAAAAATTCTCTAACCATGCTAAAAAGCCAGTCCCTTTTCATACTCTTAAACCACATAATTCATTCAGAATTACAATGGGTGTGATCCATTCAGAGTGAGTTCCATTCAATTTAGTGACGGCACATTGAGAGAGGTAAAAGGCCTGACCTAAACAGACTGAAAGTCCCAATCAATCTTCAACAGCTCCGTTGCTATCTGTGCTGTCTGTGAATAATAGATGAACTGTCACAGCCTGAATCCTAGCAACTGTTCCCCCGAACCCTCACGTATTTGAGGTCCCCCTGCCTCCACCCTGCTATGTAGTTAAGGACATTTAACTTAATCATCTGATATTTTTGCCTTTAGAGATGGAATGTCACTGCATGTACAGGATTGTATCCTCTGAGCGTAAAATGGTTAAATAACCACAGAGCAGAATTTATGGTTGCAGTTTTGGTATCACAGACATCTATTGTGAAGGTCATGTCCCTGAATGTGACCCTGAAATTCACTTAAACACCCTAAGCAACAGCCAAACTAAAATGATACCCAAGCAAAAAGAGTAACTATATAGCATATTGCAAAAGTTAGAAGGTGGCATTTAAATTGTCATTTGCTCAAGTTAAATAAAAAGAGAGTAATAAAGAGCCCATCTAGCCAGCAGACGACAAGGTGGACAGTGTGAGTATAAGTAATGCTCTGTATTATTCTTAGTAATTCCATTAGTAGCATGATGAAGATCATCACATTGGAATTCTAGAGATTAAATCATTACATAAATATGAGCATGTACTACCTCCTGAAAATGTTTACATTATAACTGTGATAATGGCACATCTTTGAAGCAAACATTGGGTTGGTTTGTGGGCCTAGCTCGGGCCTCAGGAGTCCATGCAGTGAGCACACAGCTGTTTAAAGGCAGTACATCGCAGGGTTGCTTTTGATGCAGCTGTCTTTTGGTGCAGATGACACTGGTCATGCACCATGGGTCAGTAAGTGACCCACTTGCCCTCAAATCTTTCTTTTCTTTTTGTCCTGATTTATACATGCTACTATTATCCTCACTTGTCTAAAGTGGTCACTTGAATTACCACACCTGCCCCTAAGTCAACCCCATGTAGTGATGGAAATGGTCAGTAACTTTGTTTCATATCCCACATAAAAAAAGCTCTTTTCTGCTAATTATTGCCAATTTCTCAAGAAGTCATTGAGGTTTAAATCACCCTTTTGATGGGGCTTTTGAGGGATTATAATATGCAGAACCTGATCGCAGTCAGCTGGCTGCAACATTATTTTAATGAGAGTGTATGTATTTGGCAATGAGAACTAAAGATACTACTGAGTATCTTTGTGGGCTCATATTCAGTTTTTATATCCCTTTTCTACACTGTACACCTCATATTTTTACCCCAAAACTTTATTTATTTACTTATTTTACCTCAATATCTGAGATATCTTAAGTTAAATCTTAAACCAGATTTGCCCATAATGGTGCAAAAGATCCACAACAGATTGTGCCTATAAATGTAAGCTCTCTATTAAAAGCGTGCTGGCTGTGATGAAGAGTGGAAGAGACAGAGGGAGGTTTAGTTGCGGGGCAGGCCCTGTGGAGGAGACTCTGGGAAAGTAATGGCTCTGCTGACTTCATTTCCATGAAAAACAGGAGACCAAGCCATGTGTATCTTAAAGGGCTGGAGGCGTTTTCACTTCCCAATAAATGCCGAGGAGGAATAGACCTGCAGGGACAATGAGGTCTGGAGGCTGGGGGAGGAGGAACAAAAGAGATGTGGGGGCACCATCTGGAGAAAGATGCAAATAGTCAGCTGTTTGTTCACTGTGTCTGTATCCAGAGACACAGACAATGGTGAAGTTAGTGCTGAAAAATAGGACCCTCCCATCTTGCTGTGATATTATAATGACTATTATCCTGGTTATTATCATGCCTGAACTCCACTGGTGAAAATATGTATGTATGACATTTGGGCTTTACTATTTTTGCTACTATTGTCAACATCATAGTGACCGGTCTGGCAGATCACAGAGGCTGATCAAAATAAACAGTTCAGGTCCTGAGAACTGTAATTTCAGGTGCTCTGCTCTAGCCATTTGTAAAACATTCCCTTCTAAACTGTATTTCTGCAGCCCATAATGACAGACCTGAAAAGGGCAAACTAATTGTTCTTCCCTGTGTTATGTCTGAAGCAGGTAGAGATTTGAATGTTAACAACACAGTGAGACCTCACAGGGATAAGCAGTTATTTGTCATGTGTACGACACGTTTGCAAGCCGTAGTTAGGTACAGACAGATATATGTAAGCTTTGGAAGAAGCTCTCGGACTTTGAGCTTTATTTTACCATGTTGTTACTCTTATGAGGGCTTCTTCATGGTGCTTCTCTAAATTCTTCAGTCCTTTTCCCCCCTTCTTATGTTCACAGACTCTGTGGTGAAAAGAGTGTTTTCTGTCCTAACAAAGCAACAGCTTCTTAGATATTTTAAAGCGTATTGTTTACCATTGCTCAGATTTCAGCTCAGGATTTCAGTCCAATCTGTTTTTCTCCACCAGTTGCTTTGTTTGCGTGTTGCTGAGATTGTTAGCTGTGTGCATGCTTCCTTTGAAACTGTTTACAGGGAGCTGAACTTGTAATAACAAAGCAAGAGAGCTGCACTGACTTAATCACTCTCTAGCTAACTTCTCCTGACTTATTTTTTATTCTATGGGACAAACACTTACTTTCATAATTTAATTTACGTACATGCTAATGCATAGTGCTTTCCCTCCAAAACAGATATATTAGTTACTATCTGTCTTGGATTGAATGAGTTGATTTGAGACAACTCTGTCCCTATGCAAAGGGAGTGATCAAATTTGTCATTGTGATATTTTGCATGCAGAATGACATCATTCATATGTTTGAACTTAGCAGGTAAAAGCTATGCAGGATTTATGAATACAGTACGCCTCAGATGGTTCACCTACCTTTTTACACTTAGCTGGCTACTAAGCATTCGAATCTGAAGATGCCATCTTTCTTGTACTGGTTTCTGACAGCAAACCTTATTTTGAACACTATGACATAATGATCTTTTCAGCACTATAAACATTCGTGAGATTTAAAAAAATAAAAATAAAAAAAAAACAGCATTATGTCTTTAAAAGCTATTCCAAAGTTTTGCTTGAATCAGTTAGTTTCAGGTAAATGTCTTCTCCTCTGAAATTAGGTTGTACATGGCCACTTTTAGTGAAGAAAAGTTTCAGGTCAATTTTATCTGTATAGCACTTTTAACAATGGATATTGTCCCAAGCCAGCTTTACAGAAATATATAAATTCAGGATATAAATTTTAAATGTATGAATTTATCCCTGAAGAGCAAGCCAGAGGTGGCAGTGGCAAGGAAAAACTTCCTGAGATGACATGAGGAAGAAACCTTGAGGGGAACCAGACTCAAAAGGGAACCCGTTCTCTTCTGGGTGACACAGGATAGTGCGATTATAAATAAATCCCTTCTAAACTGTATACAATATATAATCTTAATCTGTGAAAAGTACCAGATTAGGACTACAGCCAAGACCCTTTTGAAACAAAAGTATAAATGGTCATAAATGTTGATGCACAAATCTTAATTTTCCACTTTTTACGGGAACTCTGCAAAGTTCTGTTGCCAAGTCAAAAAAATTGCTGTGCCCACAGTGTCATGCCAGAAAACATCAAACATGGTCATGGTATAAAAACTTTCACAAATTGGATTAGAAATTATAAATATATCTTTTTCCTGGGATTCCACTATACCAATACCCAATCTCCATCAGATTCATCCTGCATGTTTCATCATAACTATTAGTAATATCCTTTTGTATTTCTTATTTTATGTCGATGATTTTGCTCTACATAATGTATACTTGTATTAGGTGATAATGCAAGTACGTGAAGTATCATTCTGATATGAAACCTCGTCTCTTTGAAGCTTTCAGTAGAGACACAGAGAGTGTAAGAGAAGACTCTGCCAGAAGGGTATAGAGAGAATGAACATCAGGCTGCAACGTCAGATTTGTTTTACTGAACACAGGAAATGCCCAGTGTCCTCACTCTCTAACCCCAAGCAGCTGCCCCTCAGCTTTGTTCACGCAGGTCTGACCTGAGAGCATTGGTCACGTCCAGCATGAGTTTAGCTGTCTGATATCTGATCCTGCTGTTAGTACCTGAAACTAAAAAACATGATAGTAGTAACCAGTGACCCAGAACCAAGAAATGATATGATGAATGGCCTAAGCCTGAGACACAAAATAATGCTTGTTATTGATTAAGAGTCCGTTCTTGCCACTTGGAGCATTATTCACATTCTCGTCTTTCTCTCGTGCATCTGTTTCTGTTTTGTTGCTTATTCTGTGCTTTTTCCTGTAAGAAACAAATCTGCCTGTGAAGAAAACAGCTCCAAAGGGCAGGAAAGCAAAGTAATGAAAATCATGTTGCATTTTTGAAGAGCTTTGTAAAGCATGCTAAACTCTGTACTAAAATGCAATGTGTTTATCTTTAAGCAGTCAGCATGGAATATATCCGAGCTTTTCTCAAGTAAGGCTCACTGTAAAAAAAAAAAAATATATATATACAATGGGGGAAATAAGTATTGGACACGTCAACTTTTTTCTCATCATATTTATTTCCAAAGATGCCA
>CM074964.1:9559992-9572872 GCA_037577455.1 Pangasius macronema | reverse complement strand
ATTGTTTCAACACTCAATCTATTAGGGCACACCTGGGCAAATCCTGTCAGTCACATGTTCCAATATTTCTGACCCACCCATATATTCTTGAAATATGGGTGGGTTCAAACAAAAGGTGCCATGTTCTAAGTTGTTTAACATATCTAGATGTAAATATCAGGAAAGGAAAGCTGAACTTCTATTATCTCATATTCATCTTTTAATCTCAAACCCAAATGTCTTCAGTGTATAGAAAAAACAAAAGAATTGGCCTTGCCCTTCCTTTACTTTTGGAGGGGACTGTACATACAGACTGCACTGTATATCATATTAATGCAATATATTTATTGTAGTTTTTAAAAAAATCTACTCCAATCAGGCACAAATCATCATTGCATGTATTTAAGGAGCAAGTCCCCCAAGAATTTTATGGTAAATAAATTAAATGCAGCTTATAAAAATGTAAACACTGATAAAACACTGCTAGAGGGGAGTTAGTGCAGGAAGGCATGAAAACAAACTACAAGTCAAGTACAAGTTCTTAATCTGTGTAGGTTAGAAGAAATGTCTAAGTTTCCATGATGAGATATAAGATCAGGCATTGAACAACATGTACAAGCTCCACTTGATTCAAATATGCATTATTCAGAAACCAGTGTACTTAATCCTTGTGTAATTGTCTTGGACTTGTAATTGTCACAAACACACACACAAATACACACACATCTCACTGCTACGTTCTATGTTTAGGTGTGACGAGAGAGCTCTGAAGAAGCTGCTGTCTCACTGGGGCGAGTCGTGGGCGGAGGAGAGCCACACTGCTGTTCTGCAGCTGTTGGAACGAGTGACTCGTCTCCACAAACAGCTGGAGCTGAGGGAGAGCCAGGCCTGGAGATCTGAGACTGACCCCGAGCAGGTACACTGCTGCCCCCTGCAGACACACGCAAACACACATGCACACACACAGAGCAAGAGAGAAAGAGTCCCTGTTGTCAGTGTTGGGAAATTATAGCTCTAGAGCAGGCTATTCATACTGTGGGTTCCGCCCCAGTAGAGGCCCATGAAAGAATTGCAGGGGTGTGAGGGCTGAGATGGAAAATACAAAAGAAAAAAAAAAAAAAAAAGGGATGACTTGGCCTGGTGTTTATATGTATATGAGGCAATATGACAAAAACGCCACACACAATTCTTGAAGGCATTTCTGCCAGCAATACAGTAGTGTTGCATAAAAAAAAAAAATTTTTTAAAGTATTTGTTTATTTTTAATGAATGAATTTCTTTTTATTTATTATAATAAAAATAATTTATAAAAAACTGAATTAAAAATATTTAACACTAAAAAAGAAAAATATAAAAACATCAGCTGCTTCTGGTCAGTTTGTGAGTTTTTTTTTAAAGATATCACAATATGTATGATATCTCAGAAAAGCATACTGTGATGAATATTATATCAGTAGGGGCCTTTGACAGACAATGATTGACAGACAAGTGGAGAGACCACCGAGACTGGAGATTTATCCCTACGTAGATATTTATAAGCAGAGTATAATAAGTATTATAACTGAAACTGCTGATCATCTAGACGGTTAGACTTAGTGTATGTATGTATTGGTTTGAAGTTGAAGAGAAGAGATTTAGTTAATGTTAACTTTTTACATCAATAAATATGTTCACAGGTAAAGGACTCATTAGTGCAGGAGCTACAGCAGAAGGCTGAGGAGACAGAGCTCCTCCACAGAGAACTGCAGATGCTGGAGACAGAGAGGGTGCGTCTGTCGCTGGTTGAGGAAAAGCTTATGGATGTGCTGCAGCTCCTCCAGCAGCTCAGAGATCTGGTTAGTCTGAGAGCTAACACTCATCTATTACACCTACAGCTAGCACCTCACCGACAAGTTACAGACAAGAAACACAGGAAAGAAATATGGACCTTAATGACAAACAGTTTTTATAAACGTATGTCCAAATATGTCATGGTTTATATGGTTAAAAATATTGACAAAGTAATGTATAATATGTAAATTGTATTACCAGTAGGCAATGTTTACTGTGAATTCATGATTTTGATTTAATCCTGTAAATCAGTGCATACATCACATGGCATTAACATAATGGAGTACAAAAAGTTACATAATGCTTATTAGATATCGCCTAATATAATATATTTAAGAAGATATATGTCTATATGTGTATATAAAACAGACTAAGGAAAGCATACGTACAGTATACTGATACATTCCTGTGATCTGTGTCACAGTGCTGATGACTTCTAGATTCTGATTGGTCAGAAGGTGTTGATTAATTTACGGTAACAGCACAGCTCTGAAAGTGGTTCCAGCTGCAAAGCAGATCACAAGTTCATATAAAAATGTCTCTAATCAATGATATGTTGAAGCTTTTGATATGGTGAACGAGACCTTTATATAACATTTATGGAAGGAGTTGCCAGGGAAACAAAGAGACAGTGAGGGGAATAGCTATTTATAGCTGCTAATAACACAAGATATAACAGGAAGTAGCTTGTTTTACAGATGTTTCACAACAATGAAACTTAAATGTAATTATAAACGGATAATGAGCGACACATCATTTGATAATAAATAGACAATTGTTGGCGTAAGGCTGCGGTATAAGATTAATACAACATTTTGGAACATGCTGTTATAATAAATAATCAACTAATAAATAATCAACTTCAGGACATCACACAACAATGTCATGGATTGTTTTCCTCTAACAGCAAGCCCCAAAATGTTTTATTCCTTCGATATTGTATTACATGGTATTTTATAGTACATCACAAAGGATTTCTGTGGCAAGTGTTTTGTCCTTTCAGTGTGCTATAGTGCTCAACACATATTACAATACTATATATACTGTATATTGTGTGTAATGTGTCAGTGTGTCTCAAGTTTTGGTGGTAGTATGTTTAGCAGAGACAGTTTTATTAATGTCCTGATGAGGTCTGTGAACAATGTGATTACAGAGTGTATCAAGGAGGTCCCTGGGGAAGATCTTACTGAGTACACTGGAGTCTTGCAGTGATCCCCATCACGGTACAGTTCCAAACAGTGTCTGTCTCTTTTCAGCAAAATCACTGATTTCATTCATCCTGATCATGAACATCTGTCTTGCCTTTTTCCCCACACAGGGAAGGCTCATATTCTGGAGGTGCTGAATGCTCTTTGTCATGAACTGGCTGCATGTGAGATCCTCTCAAGCAGTGGCACATCAGAGAACCCACAGAGTCACTCATCCCTCACTAACTCTCTTCTTCTCTCCTGCTGAGCAGCGGGCCAAACCGTGGAGGAGGACTTTCTGCAGAGATGCATTGTCTGATGCTTTTCCTCTGTGCTCTCTGTGTTTGCTCTTTTGTAATTAATTGTTTATATTTGTGTGTTATGAGTTTGTCTTCTCGCTGTACATGAAGAGATATTTCATGAAGTAAGGGCTCACAGTTACCCAGATAAGCCATGTCAGACTTGGCATAAGGTATTAAGCTAACCCCGATATCCTTGTCTGTGAAATTAATTATTTACTAATACGTTTAATAGAGGGTGGCATGATGATGAAGAGTGGAGCATTGCCACCTTACAGCTCCAGAGTTCGATCCTGAGCTTGTGTTACTGTCTGTGTGAAGCTTCTGTAGATGTTCTCCCTGTGTCAGTGTAGGCTTCCTCTGGGTTCTCAGGTTTCCTCCCAAAAACATGCTAGTAGGTGTTTTCCCTGCCCTCATGCCCAGTGTTCCCGGGATAGGGTCCGGATCCACCATGATCCGACCAGGATAAAGCAGTAACGGAAATTTAGTTAATGAATTTAAAGCTAGCTTCTTGACCAAGGTACTCAAAATACATCAGGCTTCATGACCCAGTGCCACAGAAACGTTATATTATGTTCTTATTGTTATAGAAATGTTATGTTATGATGTTATTATTGTTATAGAAACTTTATATTATTAGGTTATTGTTATAGAAATGTTATGTTATGATATTATTGTTATAGAAACATTATGATGTTATTATTGTTATAGGAACATTATATTATGATGCTATTATTGTTATAGAAATGTTGTGTTATTCGGTTATTATTTGACCACAGTTAGGGGAGGTCAAAAGAAACAACACTCAGGTATGTTCACCTGTTTTGATTTACACTCCACCCCCTGCTATTGAAATACAAACTGAGGGAAGGACAGGAAAATATCTGTCAGCAGTGTCTTACTGTACATATGCAGTCAACTCCCGAATTATTGGCATCCTAAAAGAAAAGGAGCACATGAACAAAATCAATAGTTATATAATAGCTTTTAATTAGACTTCAGCTTGAGGTGTGGCGATTGAAATGGCCTTTTGTGTCGGAAACCATTTTCGTGGTGATTTAGATCACTTGCGATCATTATCTTGTTGATTATCTTGTGTGCTGTCGTTCCAATGACATTTGAGTTCAGGTGCTTCATTTTGTGAGTTGCTCTCAGGAAGGCTTTCACTCTTTCAGTTCCGCCTTGCTTCTCTCAGCACTCTTCTTCCTCACTCTTCCACCATTCCTTAAAAATGTTAAACTGCTTCAGACATGAAGCTTTTTATTATTGCTCTCTGCTTGTGATCCATGACGTGGGTTGTGCAGATGAGTGGATTGTTTAAGTTCATGATCTGTCTCTAGTACTTGAAAAGTTGTTTGTTCGCAATGGCCATGGATGATTAACATGCTGGTTATTATTGTTTGGTCAAAGGCAACAATTGTGTTTGTTGAAAGTAACAATATAAAAAACATGGAATTATTTTTAATAATGACAATATGCATTTATTTTAAATATTCTTTAGGTTTGTTGATCCTTTTGCCATGTTTTTCAGAGCAATATTTTTTTAAAATTAAAACTCATTTTTAAGAGAATTAGTTTTGCTTTAGTGGAAAATTGGAAACATTCTGTATAATTTGTCTGTGTTTTTTGTAAGTTTTTACCAATTTTCTTGGAGTGCCAATAATTCTGGAGTTGATGGAATGTGTGTATTGTCTGAAAGCTGCATTTTTGCCATTTAACTTTGAAACTACTTTTAGCACTTTTTAAGCATACAATTGTTTGTTTTAATCTTTTTTTGAGTGACATTCACACGTCAGTAAATAAACGTGTGAAAGATGTAGCAATAAGCATCATGCTTAGAGGTACAGGAGCACATAACCTCACGTTCATGGGCATTATTTGTTGTATAGTATGAGTTACATGAAGGTTATCACAATACTGAATCTGAAAATAAAGAAAATATTTGGAACTATAATTAAGATGCCATTACAGACTCCTGTGTATGTGTGATGGTTATTTTTATTAATTTCTTCCCACCGTTATCTGCAGATAAATAAATAAATAAAAAAATCACACACAACACACCTGGAGCTAATCATATGATAGTTTATATACACTTGTGTTTCAAACATAGATACATATTAATTTCCATTCTTTTGGTTTGAAAACATCTAAAAAGACTTTTTTTCCTACTTTAAATAAAGAAATAATTAACAAATCTAATAGCATAAATCAATATATAAAAAAGGTTGAGAAAAACATGCAATCTATGTAGTGCATCATAAACCCTTCATTGAAGTTGGAACGGAAGGCAAAAATATCGCATAGTGATATAAAGGAAAGAAACAAGATACATATTACAACTGTGTGCTAAAATTTTTTCAAAATGAAGTTTATCGTCTTGGCTGTTTATTTGTGCAAAAAAAGCATATTATTTAAACTTAATAGAGTTAACAGGACCTATCACAAAATACAGCAGGGCTAAATAACGGTCACTGGGGATCTGTTTAGTTGTTTTTGGGGTTTTTTCCAGGTCCACAAGCTAACAGTACAGGCTGCTGTTTCATATACACTCCAGGCCACAGTCACACTCCACATTTAAACCTGGGGACATTAAGGACTAAAAACACTACTCCAACCCATATTTACTGTAAATGAGACCATAAGCAGCATTAGCTCAACTGCTTCCTGTTTTCCCTTTCCTAGCTCAGTTCTCCTATACTGACTTCAATTCTGAATTGAACAGGGGTACAGCAATTTCACTGAAAGGGAAGGGAACATGGGGCAGGGTACAAGTACTGTAAGTTCCCAAAATATGGTAGTTTATCGTTTCAGATTCAGATTTATTCTGAAGGTTGGTTTGGAGGCCTATTTGGAGGGCCTGTAAATACACCGAGGCCCTACTTTAAAAGCTAATATGTAAAATTTTATAGGAGTTTATTAAGATTTTATTTTTGCTTTTGAAGAAATATCTTAAAATCTCACTCCAGCACTGATTTGCTGATCACTACAAGCAAGCAGGATCACCTAAACTAGTGGAAAACTACAGACAAATCTTTAAAAAAAAAAAAGAATACTACAGACACTCGCCTACTTACACTGACATGAAACATGTTACTCATTATTTTAGACACTGGCCCTAATAAAAGCAATAAAATCAAAGAACATAGAATCAACTGAAGAACAAACAGGGCCAGAGCGCAACAGCTCCTTACACACACAGGCTAATATTACTAAGTGGAATAAGAGAGTCAAGTTGATAAAAAGGTTAAATGGGCAAACTAACAGGTAAAGTAGTGCTGTCATATGCACACTCGTGTCATAATGAGACACAATAAACCTAGTGTTAACGTAATGATGGCAGGAGAAAGGTACGTCTTACAGCGAGAAACAGAGAGATCACAGGGCTACGGTTAGCTGAAACCTGCTTTCTTTCTCCTGGCTTCTTTTGGCTTTCTCCATCACACGAGGCCAGAGGAGAACTTAGCAGCCAAATGTCTCCTGGGAGGCATAGACCATATAAAGGAAGCCATCTTCATCACGCTCCTGCTCATAGATCTCGGAGATGGGGGTGGACACACTGACCATGCTGTGCTGGTTGATCAAGAGGAAGAAGGCCTGAGTGGGGTTCAGCTGCAGTCGACGCCTGCAGGCCAGAGTAAATGATACACAGAAAACCATAAGAACACACCACAGGAACACAGCAGAATAATAAGATCCCATTTAAATAGTAAAGCAAAGTGAATCTACACCAGGGGGCTCCCAAAGTGTCAGTGTGGCTGCAGGTGTTAAACTGAGATGAGACAAATATGATTTTCTGCCTTAATGTGACAGATCTTTTTTTTTTTCAGGATTGCATGGATACTGAATCTGATCTTTTCAAACCAGACCTGAGCCAGTTTTGTATGTGGTCAGATATAGATCAGATATGTGGCCATGATACATGAATGAGAATGGTCAGACTGGAAGAATGTGGCTTATATGACCACATATCATGGTCATGCTCACCATCATCCAGTGTCAACAAAGCAGCAAAACAACAACGGAGGACAGCAACAGCAGTGACTATGTTCAGTGGAAGGAAATTGGCAATTAACTTGATATCTGGGAATCCGATTCAAGGAAAACTAGAACGAACCTACCAAAACCAAGTAGTGTAGTGAAACAATTGTCCAAGAAATAACTGTGCGCATGTGGAGCATTTCGTGGGATAGGAGTGTTCTCATTAAAGACAAATATGGGTCACTTGAGGTTACATGTGAGACCTCCAAGATAGACAGATCCAATCTGAGCAAAAAATTGGAATTGGGCAAGGCTTGAATCTTGAATGTGAATGCAACCTATTAGGTGTGTCTCCTACTTGAATGGAATAAAAACCTGCAAGCCAAGTTAAAGACTGTATCTCTGTGGGTCATGTGTATGCTTCAAACATAATTGCCTCATTTTCAGCATGTAACGTTGTGTAAAAATAATTGCCGCGTTTGTATCAGCAAGTATAAGGGGAATAAAATGCTAGTTATTCAATTAACACGATTCTCCCTGACCTGATAAACTGAGATTTTCTTCCCTTTGTGTGGTCTAATATTTTAGCTGACACAAATCAAAATCAGCAAAAAAAAATGGGTTGAATAAAATCTTTTAAAAAAATCTTTTAGGCCTACAAGTGATATAAAATTGATGCTACAATATGTGAATCTTTCTTCTTTACAGTGTTCTTAATGTGACAAAGTAAGTGTTTTATTTAATGCCATTAATGTTTTTGTTAATATAGCGTATAGCACTAGTCAGCTAAATGAATGTAACACGGATGAATGCACTTTTGGAAGCTGAATGTAAGGGGAATGTCATTTTGGAATTTCTGTGGTCTAACGTGATATTGTTGTTCATGTTCTTGCTCATGATGAAATTTTCTTTTATTGCTGTAATTAATTTATAGCATTAACAAGATGAATTCATTTTGGGAGCGATGACTGATTGAATGTTTTTTTTAGTCCAGTGCCTGTATATAAGATTAGTATTGACCAAGTTCAGAGGCTGTCATATGTGGATCAGCTTACTTNCTTTGTTGTGTATTTTCAACAGTTTCAATATGAAAAATAACTTTTATATTGATTCAATGGATTTATTGCATTTTGGGGGAAAAAATAATCAGTTTTTATAATAAATCTTTGAAAATCAAAATCTGGATTTGAATTTTTAAATGTTATTATAGCATAAAGATGCTATGTGAAAGGTTGAAACAGAAAATGTGGTTTTCATCTTGCCACCTTCTTGGTAAAGAAAACGCATTTTTACTCAAATTAATCAAAATGGATTTATAGCATTTTGGAACCAAACTCTTCATATATTTGTTCTATTCAATTAATTATTAGCTGTTCCTACCATGGAGGATTAGATATGTCCATAACATTTCTGAAACACTGTTAAGACCTTTTTTTGTTATACCACAAACAAATAAGCCCTACACTCAAGCCCACAATGGCAAACATTAAGTTTTTAATGATCTTAACAACAAATCATTGCTCAGAATGAAACAAATGCACTCCTGAGAGCTCCTGTGCCACCATCTGCTGGTTTACTTCTGCTGCAGTGAACTGTTTGTTTGGTGAAAAGCTAGAAACAGGGAAATTCACTTATACAGTCTTCTTGTAAGCAAAGGTAAAATCATNCAAACTAACACATATCTGGGTTTACAAAATTTTCCATAAATATCTTCGTTTGATGTTTTATTTTCTTAAAAGATTAGTCGTTTGGTTATTTGGTTATCTGCCACACCTGATGCAGTCCATCAAGAGCCACAAGGCTTACACATTTAAAGAAATCAAAAGGAAAAGCTAAGCTATATAAAGTTCCTTTATGTAGCTGTTTAATTCTTGCTAATTTTCTGACCAATGTTAAGACCGCTGTTGTCGTTAAGACCATTAAAAGCTTAATATTTTTCCATTTTGGGCTTGGCCCATTTTATTTTGCCCCAGAGTGTATGTATGAACTGTACATTTCATCCACCTGTAAGACAGAACAGAGGAATTATTCCTCTCATACTTCAGAAATTATACCACAGCCAGCCCTAACAATTCCATGTCTTAATGAAAGACACACTGTAATTTTTATTCATTTATAGATATGTTTAACTTTGTGTAACATCTGCAAAACATGTTCCTGTTATTATTACAGTTTAGCAGTATTAAACAGTCATTCCCTCACTGGCCTCTTCTTTCTTCTCTCGAAGTTAATAAGACAAACAAAATTGTCATGTTGCAGAGAAACTGTGACGTGCTCCGTCTTGAAGAAAACCTAAAGTTAAAACTTTACCTCTGACAGGTGCTGACAGAGGAGACTAATGTTACATAAATGTCCTCACAGACTTATTCACCATATTCACAAACGTTTATGTGAAATGTCTGCCATACAAATACCTGTGTAGGCTGTTACTACAGAAAAGATAATGTATTACAAAGAGCACAAAGAGCACCTGTGATTCAAATTACAGTCAGAAGTACTGCCAGAGCCGCTATTAAAGAAAATTAACCAGCGCCTTATGACCAATCGGAATCAAAAACCGAACAGTGAAGAATAAGTGTAAATATGCTGAGCAAGCCCAGTTGATCTCAAATTTGGGGCAAAATGGCAAAAGAAAAATATCTCAGTGACTTTGGAAGAGGGTTAATTTTTGGGGCTGAATGGCAGGAGCTTCAGTCACAAAGACTGTTCAAGTGACTCAAGTGACTAAAGGGAGATCTGCTTTTAGAACTATGGGAAAGACATCACTAAATAGGGCTGTAAATCTAAATAGCGCACATTTAATAAATGTTTAATGCTCATGCATTAGTGTGATATGTAAGAAAACTGTCAGTCGTCATTCAGTCAGTCAAGAAGAGCAGTCCTCGACCATATGTTGGTTCTTCCTTTTCACCAGATGGTACAACTAAACTGAATGATGTGACTTATAGTGCAATAAAAAATAATATTTGTTAGGCACATAACTGTTAAGTAAATACATTTAGCACCAGTATACATCTTGGTGAAATGATTCCCACCACACAAAGGCATACTAATTGTTAGGTTATCTTGTGTAGATGATGTTAAAACAGGTGAAGAGCCGCACTACACTCTGCTAATCTGTTCCTCTGAGATGGTGCTGGGTTTGACTTCTCTTCTCTACCATGCTATATGGAATCCAACAAGCAGGAGCCCCAACAGAAGCGACTGACCTCCAATGATAACACAACTAATTTTAGAGCTGGAACATTGAAATGCTTGAGCAGCGGGCTGCTGAGGGTCAGCAGGAGCATTAAATCTGTGGCTAAGGTCCCAGCCAGCAAGTAAACAAACATGACCATGTGAAACTCAAGATAGGAGCATGCAGTCTGCATGTGGCCTTTTTACTCATTATTTTCACAGACATCTTTAGTTATCTCAGGTTTGCTCATTTAAAATATTTTACACACATTCAGACAGTTTGCACTTGTTCTTGACTAACCAAGTCTCTTGTTTGACTAAACCAGACTTTCTGCTCTCACCTGATGATCTTCACCAGTTCGCTCATGTTGACATGATCAGGCACTAGAAACTTGGTCTTGTCCAGAACAGGAAGCTGCTTTTCTCCCTTATACCTTTCAATGATAACCTAGGAGCAAGCAGGTCAAGCAAAACATACACGTGCAGTCAGTTTCAATCACATCATCACACTGCAATTAAAAATGCAACACACACACACGATTTTTACAATGTAATAAAGCACAGCACTTTCCTGAGAGACGGACACTCAATCGGAATATCAGACGCTGATGATTAGCTAAACAGTTACTGGTTCCTCATTATTTTCTAATGTAATATTTGGAATGTGTCTTACCGGAATTTTATTAGGATGCTGCTCTCGTATCTGCTGCACTTCCTTGCAGCGATCAGCTGGAAATCAAATAGTGAAATGAATAACCATGCGGTTTAGGAAACAGTTCACATGCACTAAATCACAAATAGGAACCATGAAGCACTTAGACCGTCATTACAAACTATTCTAATACTGAGGAAAAAAACACTGATGAAGCTTGAATTATCGTTAAAGTCACTCAGAACCTGTTCAAGGTGTCCACACTGACTTGTCTCGTCAAAATATAGTTTATATGAGTAATTACAAGGAACCGTAAACGAGAATTGTCATTGTTTGTATGTCCTTGAGTTAAGAGAGCAGGTTCGGTCTCTGTGTGTAAAGCCTAACTGATTTGCACTTGTGCATCCATCGTTCCTAACAACTAGTCGCTGATCACCATTGGCCCCAGCAACCAATCACTGATCACTATTGTTCCCAATGACCAACTGAAGATCACCATTCTTCCTATCAACCAGTCGCTGATTGCCATCGTTCCTATCAACCAGTCGCTGATCGCCATCGTTCCTATCAACCAGTCGCTGATCACCATCTTTCCTATCAACCAGTCGCTGATCGCCATCGTTCCTAACAACGAATCACTGATCACACCTGTTCCTAACAGCCAATCGCTGAACATAGGGTGTAACATTTGCACCGTTTATACACCAGAGGTCCCAATCTGCACAACCCATAGAGTTAAAATTCCGATTGTGTGCTGGCCCCTATAGCTCAGTATCACAGCAAGCATTATATGTTATATGGTTACATGACCAGGTAATAACCATTTAAAGAAAGCTCTTCAGTAGTTTTCAAGCAACACTAGCCCCGCACTGCTGTGGCCAACAGTGCCCAAGAAAAGTACTGCAAAACGCGTCCTGAGCTCTATTTACGGTTCAAATAACGCCTCAGGTGCTGCTATGGAGCTCATTATGTTTCAGTCCATCATTTTCCACAGGTCAGACACTTTGTTCATTCAATCAAATTTTTGGAAGAATTTATAAATTTGTTTATTTATTTTTAAGATATGGTGAACATGTATATTATCTACAATATTAAATCTCTGTTCATAGCAATTTTTGATTTATTTAGTTAAATAATTGTTTAAAAATGCATTGTTTTGCATTGTTAATGATTCAGAAATATAAAAGGAGTCTTTTCAGTCATAATTTTTCTTCATCCAAATTTTGTTCAAAATACTCTGAGAATCAAATTGAATAAAATCATGAAGCTAGTATGGTGAATTGAATCGAATTTTGACCAGAGTGCATCATTACACCTCTACTGATCACCGTTGTTCCTAACAACCAATCACTAATCACCATCCTTCCCAAAAACCAACCCCATCACCACTGTTCCCAAGGACCAATCACTAACCGCCACTGTTCCCAAAGACCAATCACTAATCGCCACTGTTCCCAAAGACCAATCACTAACCGCCACTGTTCCCAAAGACCAATCACTAATCGCCACTGTTCCCACAGACCAATCACTAATCGCCACTGTTCCCAAAGACCAATCACTAATCGCCACTGTTCCCACAGACCAATCACTAACCGCCACTGTTCCCAAAGACCAATCACTAACCGCCACTGTTCCCAAAGACCAATCACTAACCGCCACTGTTCCCAAAGACCAATCACTAACCGCCACTGTTCCCAAAGACCAATCACTAACCGCCACTGTTCCCAAAGACCAATCACTAACCGCCACTGTTCCCAAAGACCAATCACTAACCG
>CM074964.1:9539291-9559961 GCA_037577455.1 Pangasius macronema | reverse complement strand
ACACTTCATTCCTTCTTTCTTCATTTTATTTGCATGAATAAAAGCAAGTCATTAAATCTGTAAAGGTTTCCTTCATGTCTATTTCCCGACTCCTCACTACCACGGCTTCACTTTATCTGTGTTCTTGATAGAAGTGAAATGTTGTAAATATGTAAATAGGTAGTTTGTGGTGCCATTAGAAAAATGACTTCTTCTACAACAGACAAATTATAATTATTGCTATTATGTTCTATTCTAGTCTCTATTTAGAAAATTTTTATTCTTCATGATAGCACGTTTTGATATGCAAATGATCATGATGATTCAAGGAGTATGGAAATGAGTCGATGACGTCATGTGGCCGCTTTGACAGACTGTCCCCTGAAAAGAGCTGGCAGCACTGGAAAGCCTGCACTCTGGAGGCGAGACATCTGCATCCTCCTCCATGCCAGTCTGTCACCAGCTTGGATCTATTTAGGGTTAAAATGCTATTTAAGATGGAATATCAAAGGCTGGGCCACAGAATGCCTGCAATTACATGATCCTAAAGCTAACAACTCTACCCCGACGCAGTAATCTTTACTGCGCAGATTATAAAGCAGCATGTCATGCTCCTCCCTTCACACACCCAGTCCTGTGTGTGGAATATATAGCACATCAAATTACAGCATCATGTTCCACAAACACGTGTATCAGCTGACAGCCACGAGCCGCTTTACTGCCAAACAAGTGTACAATTCAATTACAATTCGCTCGCTAAATCACCTCTTAAAAGCCTCTTATTCTCAGGAGTAGCTAGTTAGACTAGCTTGCAACTTACTACCACGTATGACACACAATGACGTCATCAGCCAGCTAGTTAGAGAGCTCATGTTTCCAAAACATGGCCGTCTATAACATGAACAACTCACGTTATGGTGACACTGCAGTGTTTACATGACATCTCTACACCACCAACTAGCAAAATAATGGAGCATTCGTCATCCCCTGCTAGTTCAGTCAGTGTTATAACTGGTTAGCTAAACAGGCTAATACATATCTACAGCTAATAAAGTGACTAACATATGTCATGGTAGCCAGCGCACAGTGACACAGCTAGATGATTTAGCAAGGGAACGTTAGCCTTTAACCTTTCCACTGAAAAAAACAGGCCCGACAGCTGTTTACTGAAATATAATACTAAACCTTACTAAAGCTGAACAGAACAAAGTCAGTAGTTAAGGCTAACTAGCTACCTGTTAGAGGGATGATTTCGAAATGAACAAACATTAGTTAGCTAAACACGCAGCTCACTAGCTGCTACTGAACAACAGCTACATGGTAAACAAACACTGCTGACAAATGACAGCTTCTCAGCTTGTAATGAAACTTACCGAAAGTCCTCCGCTGTTTAAAAGGTCTGTCGGATGGCATGCCTACAGTCTGAGAGAAGCGGATATTTCAGCACTTTCCGAGCTGTTGAATGTTTTGCTCCGAGCTCGCTGAAGGTTTCAGGCTGATCTTCAGACTCGCTGTGTGTCAAAACAACTGCACACTGCAAGAACCCAGGCGCGTGACGTCACGCGCAACCTTAAAGGCACACGACGCACGGTGGAGTTTTAAACACAACAATCAGCTGCTTCTACACCATGCAGTACAGGTTTATATCACATCTTTTCATTTTAGGGTCATGTTATTTTGTTATTTCTATAACAGAAAATACACTCAGTGTTCCCACAGAGTGTTAAGATCATTCCTCTCATGGTCCATGCTGACATGAGTGCATCATGTAGCTGCTGCTGGTTTGTCAGCTTCACATTCATGCTGCGAATCTCCTGTTGTACCAGCTGTGCTGATCTGCTGACTGGGGAGGCCACTTTAGCCCACTGAACTCATTGTCATGTTCATGGATCCACTTTGAGATGACTTGTGCTTTGTGACTCGTACATGGCACATTATCATGTTGGAAGTGGCCGTTAGAAGATGGCCATAAGTGATGCACATGATCAGCAATGTGGCATTCAAAAGATGCTTGATTGGTATTAGTGGGCCCAAAGTGTGCCAAGAAAAAAACTCCTCACACCATTACACCACCAGCAGCAGCCTGAAATGCTGACCAGTATAGAGTAAATGCTTTTTAGTTGCTCCAGGAGCTTATTACACTGTATTTCATCCTTATCTTGAGCAATATAGCACAACCAAGAGTGCGATTATACTCAATATCAGCAGGGCTATTCAGCCATAGCTAATCATAACCATGCCAACATTCACTCTAACAGCACTACTGTGAGCATGATATTGCTTTTAAGCAACTCTTCTATAAACAAGAAATTAATATCGAGTAACCAATATTTTGGACACAGTATGCACGAATGTTCTGTTTATTTTGGCTAAAGGAAATAGATCTTAAAGAAGCCACACTCACTGATTACCCATCAGTCAGCTGGCTAGCTTGCTGCTTGTTGGGCCTACACTGATTCCCATTAAAAGTGCACTGTCATCTGACAATCTTTCAAATTTTAAGTCAAAAGTTATATTCATGAAAAATGTATAATTTGCCACATCCGCTGACATGTCACTAATTCTATTGTTGTAACAGTTTCTATGGGACCGTTGAAGTGGAGTTGTACGTGGCAAACACAGACGAACGGAGTGACACACGCAGTGAAATGTCCTAGTATGGTTATACTAAATATAAGCACATTTGAAATGCCACTCGTCCAATCAGATTAGTGAACAGGAACTAACTGTTGTATAATTGCCATTATACTAAAGCGCCATTGAATACTCTAATCTGATTGGTCAGTAGGTTTATTTAATTAATTAATCAATCAGATGATATCAGATGAATCAGCAGCTCAGATGATAGTGACAGCTGTCATTCAAATCACAGGATTATATTAATATGAGCCTCATTCTAAAACGTTATTGTTTCTATAGTAACAGGTTATTCACAGGGACTTGTATAGAGGATGCACTACATGAGCTACATCTAATAATAAACAGATTAAAATAACAGAAAACAGAAAAGCATTTGCTCTATTGTCATGAGATCACAAGTTTGAATCCTGACAATGCCACAGTCAAAAGAGTAAAACTGGGTGTGCTCTCTGGGTCTGAGTGGGGACATTGCTGTCTCTCCCCTGTCAATCAAAGCAGATCTAGCCAAGTGTCGGCATCTGTGAGATCATGTACGGTACACGGGACAGGACAGATAACATTTTCCTCCGAGTGTGTTGCGCTGCCCTGTGATGTAACACATTCGGAGCAGCTTGAAAAGATGCAGAGATTGGCTTCCTGTGTCTCAGAAGTACATTAAACTTCACCTCCCCAGTGGGTGGGAATTGGCAAGACCAAATTGGAAAGAAAACAGGGGAAGAATCCAGAGTTACTGATGTTATTTAACAAAGAAAACGGTATAAACATTGATATAGTGAAGTTTTCTGCAAGGAGACATTTATGTAACATTTCTTTTTTTTTTTTACATTTACACTTTGTAACAGTCAGAAAGTTTTCTGCCACAAGAAGCCACACTGTCCATTTCTTGGTAACATAACAAGATTAATTTTTTGTCTTATTAACTTCAAGAGAGAAAAAGAGAGGCTGGTGAGGGAATGACTGTTTATAGCTGGTGTAGCGCATCTCAATTCACATTGGTCTATTCATTTGATTGGTGTTGAACAGGTGTTACAATTTACGTTGTTATTTACCAATTTTTCCACATGCTTTTCATTAATAAATTTAAAAATGTTGTAATAGCTGGCAAATTGCTGTGTTATATGAGGAGCAAAACACTTGGGGACGTGCTTTTATAGGAAACTATTCAACTTTGGTGTGGTAACAGTAACTCCACTACACACTGGGCCCCATCACACCAACCTGTCATGAAGCATTCTAAAACAGCACACTCCGTCATACTAAGGTTTGTGTAAACACATCATTTTCACAACATACCACTAATGTAGTCTGCAAGTCAACATTTCTATGGCATGTAATGTAAACATTACAACAATTTAGTTTCAATCATTCTGGCAGCCAGGAGCTGACTTACACTTCAATTGTAGCTGCTTAGGGACTTTAACTGTTGACTTGAGACTCAACTCGCACTGCAATATACCAATATAACACATCAAACATACTTCATCTTAACACGTTTTTTAACACTGTGGTTTTATTGTTGCTTATGACAGATAGAGAAACCTTCGATATTTAGCTCCTCTTTTATCTTTATGGTGAGAAACTGTTTGAGCATTGGCATAAAAAGCAAATAAAAGAACAATAACTTAAGTGGATTAAACAATTTAGGAAAAAAGAAATACTGGAATGATAAGGAATAACAGAACACCAGTGCACCCTGCATGCCTCTAATGTTGAGAGAGACCATATTGCCTATTAGTGTCAGATTATATGATGTTAGCTGTACACTTACGTAACTACTACATGAACAAAATTCATTTTTCTGCAGAAAAATAAAAAGGCATTGTTTAAATAAAAAGGTATACAGAAAACAGCACTTTCACTCCGTGGGGTTCTGAATGACTATCAGGAAATAGTCCTTATCTGTGGAGAGAAGAAAAAGAAACAGATTAGTGTGAGATAAGTGTGAGATATGTTTTCCTGGTAAAAACTGGTAAATAAATTGCACTTAAACTGGCTTTGATGCAACAGCCTACTGGACACCTCTTAGCTGGTTTTCTGACAGCAGTATGTTACTGTGCCTTCATCTTTAGTTTCCATTTCTGTGATTATGCTATGCCCAAAAAAGTTTCTTTTAAAGATTTAATCTACTACTTAGAAAAGCAATCCTAGTTTTTCTAGAACTGGTTACTGACAGCAGTAATACTGAGCTCCACCGACTTCTACTGCAACACCTACAAATTACTGAGAATAAACGTAGGTATAGGCTTGTGATGGGAAATTGGGAAACGCAGATAGATTCCAACTATCATGACAAATAAAGTGTGCTGTGTTTCATAATGTGTGTCCTTTTCTCCTTACTTTGTGTCCAATTTTATTATGAGCTTAGTTACAGCTAAGAACTATTTACATTTATTTACGTCCTGACTTCAGGTTGTAATGAAATATAACCACTTCTGTGTGGGACAGAGTATTTGATGCTACTCACAACAAGTAGAGAAAATCTTGACTTTTTTTTTTAAATAAAGAAATCACAAAGCTACAAACAAGGGATCTAGGCCATTCCAAGGTACTCTCTCATGTAGGTTAAAAAAAACTGTCTCCCTTCCCAGACCCCACTGCCACCTCACTTCCTGTTTAAAATTGTTGCCCCCAGGAAGTAGCAAAGGCAGGTGCAATACCCATCTTCCACCCCCACGGAGGAACACAGAAACAAATCATATAATGAAAAGATTCATACATTATCCAATAACTTCATATATGTAACTTTATGGCTCCTACATCCCGGCCCCATTAATTGCCACAATGTCCATTATGGTAATTAAATATATGAATATATTGAAGAGCCATGAAAATACACAGGCCAAAGTCCACGAGGCCACAAAATACATAATCCACAGGAAACAAAAAATGAACAGTCCCCAAAAATTTCCAAAGATAGTCCAAAGACACATCGAACATATCCTCTGTTATCAGGTAAAGTCTCGATGATCCTTCCAGTAGGCCAAGAGTTCTTGGGTGAGGTATTATCTATAACAAGGACTATATCTCCTGGCTTTAATTAAAGAGAAGAAAGAAAAAAGAAAAAAAAAGTCTTAACACAATGCTAGCAACAATGCAGCTACAGCTGACTCGCGTACACAATGTGAGACCCATCTGGCCACGCCTACTTCCTCTAATACACTCTTGGGTGGGATGCCAGTCCAATGCGGGGAACAATGCACTATGCACAACTTCTGGTTCCTTCACTTGTGAAGTTCTTTGTGTTATCACTCTGAACAAAAAGAACATCTTTGTTAACAATATCTCTACAGTAACTTGAAAAGAGTACAACAACAAATCTCATGTGTTCATTTAGAAAATAACTGCCACTCATTTACCAACTGGCAAACCACAGAGTGCGTTCACTTAGAAAACTGAGAGCTTGAGGACTATAAAACTGGTCACAGCTATGCACACCTTTAATGGGCAACAGTGGAAGCCAATATCATGTCAAGAGCTAGAGAATGAGGAGTGAGCGGAAGGACAAGCGACAGATGAGATACAGGCTACTTAGATGAGAACAGGCTGCATACGTTTTTGTTCATATTTATCAGCAACGGGACCTAAGGACATTATGTGTGTAAATTTGAAATGGATATATACACTGGAAGAATAATAAACAACAAAAACAATAGTATCTTAACACTTATTTATCACTGTATAAAGCACACCTACTGAGGTATATGTCAGATTTATTTATTTCTCAGATCTATATATTCAGAGTATATTTCTGTGGGAAACACTGCAGCATGTGTTTAAGAACAAGTGGGTAAAGTAGGTGAAATGATCCTACCAGCACTAAATGTCCCATCACCAATGTAACTATCCAGTCAATGCAGTATAACATGTTAGCAGTTGAATTTCAGCTGCAATGAAAACACTGAGCTGGATATGTGGTTATGGGTAATATGTCTCGCCAAGATGCTGTGGCCAGACCCAATCAAGAGACAGGATTTCTGTGGGGTTGTTTTACAGTAAGGACACTTTCCTGGAATACAGCTACATGCTACACTAATTAACTTAATTATATGCAGACTAACAGAAAAAGGAACGATTTCAACTGGGAGACAGAAATAATTAAAAAACGTTTCCCAGTGTTGGCCTTGGACTGCATATATATATATATATATATATATATAAACTGCAAAACAATTTTGAATATACTTTAATGTCTTATACATTATATAATGTCTATATATATATATATTGTCTATATAATGTCTATATCTTATACATGTAGAATGTCTTATACATATATATTTGAATATACTTGTTGGTGAATGAGTTGCATGAGGTGTGTCAGGAGTAAAGAAAATATTAATGTGCATTACAGGTCTGGAAAACAGAGGAAAACCTTTCATTACCTGGAGCAATCATAATCTCATTCTTCTTGGAGCGAACCCTGAGGAAAGTGAGGTCATTCTGTGGGTCAATGTCCCTCACTGTACTCCGTGCTTTCATCACCAGCTGGTGGATGAGGCCTGCGTACTGCACTGTACTCGAGTTATCCAGAGTGGTTTTAATAGGAATGCCTACAGACAGAGAGAGAGAGAGAGAGAGAGAGAGAGAGAGAGAGAGAGAGAAAGAGAGAGAGAGAAAGAGAAAGCACAGAGAGGTGTCCAAGAAGCAGAAGGTAAAAGCTGGACAACAATCATAGCTTTGTTTAAATTTAGCTGGACAACAATCATGTGATGTTCTCATGTCATAACTTAACTCAATATTCAGCCAGTTAAAGAGACTCTTCTAAGTGACTGACAGCGTGTGTAAGAAATAAAACTCATGCTGTTATAAGAACAAATGACAATGGTGTGATGCAGCCCAGTGCACAGAGGAGATACTGTTACCACCTCAAAGTTGACTATTTTTCTACAACAGATTTATTAGTTTTATAGCACATCATTTTATCAGTGTTTGTCATTTTTAAATATAATAAGTACAGAGTAACATGACAAACTGTGCTGTTCTACAACAGTAATGGAGGTGGTGTGGAAGGGGGCAGGGGGATGGTGCGTTTAACAGCACAGTCAGGAGTGTGTTGTTCCACTTAGACCACAGTGATTTAGCAATGATTGCAATGTTTGATTTATTAATGAATGATGAGTTGCGCATTTGAACGGTTTATAGCTAAATTTAATGTTGCGGAACGTCCGAGAGACANCTGTTTACCCTCGGAGTTGACGATGATGATTCCTTGCACTCCTTTCTGACTCTGGATTCTCTTCAGCGTCTCCTCGACTTCAGCCTTCACACAAAAACACAACAGCCAACTGAAATATCTGACAAAAGACTAATCATAACTATATTTATGCAAAAACAAGCAACATGACATAATGCAGAGTACCAATTTCTGACTTCTCTCTCTCTCTTTAAGAGAAACTCAACTCTTATTAATCCCTCGTGGGGAAATGACACAGTTACAGCAGCATGTTGGTAAGAATATTAAATCTGAGAAAGCAAATAAATAAATGTAAATATTACTGTAGTATTTTCAATATGACAAAAAAAACAGAAAGAATTAGAGCAGCATGAAATATCAGAAATGTGGGAAATGCAGACTGTATCAGAGGATTTATTTACTGCTGTTCGTGTACATTGTTGTCATGCTTTGCCAATACTGTAACTGCTGTAACAGTCATGTCAATAAAGCTCAATGAACTGAACTGACAGCTAATATTAGCACTAGCTTCTTTAGCTACCGAGCTAGCTCTAGCTAGTTCATTATAACTAACTAGTTTCATTATAGCTAGCAACCGGATTATAATAATAAGATTAGATAATAAGACAAAGGTCAGTCATTTCTGAACAATGCAGATTAAATTACTGTGAACTCGAATGTCACCGACTGTCAAAGGTTGCTAGTGTGAAATTAGCATGCTAACAAGCTAAGCGGCTAGCTAGCAACTGAATCCCGTTGTATGGCAACGCCCTTTAACAGAAAAGAGAAGCTACTACAGTTAGCAAATATTAGTTTGGAGCAGCTCTCTGTGTCTTTTAAGAGCTGAATAACATATAATCATACATTCATGGTGAAATAAAGCACCGTAACAAAATAATAAAGTACTTGCCATTGTTAATTATTTGTGTTACTATAAGAATCCCAGCTTCAGTTTCTGACTCGCTAGCATAGCATTGGTCGAGCTGCGCTCTGATTTGTTGTTGAATGTGAATTGGCAGGAAGTTAAACACTGCGTCCTCTCAGCGCCACCTGCTGGTGTGGAGGAGAAGTGCTGCAATAAACACAAAAACATCACCTCACTGGGTGTTTCCTATCGCAGGCCACAGACATGTGTTGTAGGCTGATTGGCATTTCCAACTTGTCTCAAGTGTGTGTGTGTGTGTGTGTGTGTGTGTGTGTGTGTGTGTGTGTGTGTGTGTGTGTGTGTGTGTGAGTTTGTGCCCTGCAATGGGTTAGCACCCCATCCAGGGTATCCCCTGCCTTGTGCCCACAGTCCCCTAGGATAGGCTCCCTGCGAGCCTCTGTAGGATAAGCAGTACAGAGGATGGATAATGCTTTTTCTATTTATTAGATCCATATAACTCTTTATTCCTGGACTTTCTGACTGAATGCATTAGACTTGTTTCTGAGTTACTGAGGTTTGGATTAAACCTATTCTATTTAAGTGACCAGAGAAATAGACTAAAAACTATAATAACTCATGAATAATTATCATAACTTTGATAATGGTGAGTTGTGATTTCCACTGCTGTAACTAAATACTTTTTATTAATTAATTAATTTGTTTATTTTTACAGTTTTACAGAAGGTCTTAGTGGAAAGCGCAGTAACTTCTTCCAACTTTATAACTGACTTTACAGTGAATAAAAATACAGTAACTTTGGTTTAAGTGAACTGCAAATAGGGCTGGGTGGAAATGTACACTGTAGCATGACTTAATGATGCACTACATTTTCACAACTGTTTATCTTCGCCAGAAAAAAATCTCAATACATTTTTATTGCATTTTGATGGCAAAACTGACAAGCAAGAAATATTTGAGTAATTGTACTTTGTTACTATACTATTTTTACTATTATTACTACTTTATACTTTACTGGGGTATTATTTAAATTAAATACTTCTACTCTTACTTAATTGCATCTCCAAGGGGAAAAAATGTGTAATATTTCCTTTCAATTTTATTTAGACCTTCAAAGTACATGTTACAAATCTTGAAGGTCTCTTTTCTTCTCCTCCACCCAGTGACTGTACTTTATAAAGAAATCAAATAGGCTCCCATGCATGAAGCACCCAATCAGGTTCATCAATGTGAAAAAAAACGTTATCAAAGAACTATGCCAATTCATCATCTGCTGTGAGCTGTGAACTGCTGTCATGCAACACAGTGTAACACTATAGATACCATGTGTATCTGAATATGGATAAGCCACCGGACGTTGAGGATGAGTGCCCTGGCTTCACCCCAGTGCAATGTTTCAACATCCTGAGTAAAAAACAGTCATTTAAAGGGCGGTATCTGCTTTGCATGCCTACAAGGCATGAACACCATCTAATTTGAAAAAGCACATCGAGGTGTGTTTCGTTAATTTGATATATTTAACTAAGTTAGCCTGTTTTCTTTGGACAAGCATCAATTCCAGCAGTGGATATAATTGGCTGAGCAGCAGGTAAAATTCGAGCTAACGGTAAACATTGGTTATTTACAGAATTCTTTCTGATTAGTTTACTATCAAACAATATGGCATTAGTCATGCACAGGACCAGATACTAAATGATGTTTTCAGGCAAAATGGCATAGTTGATTATTACAAATTTAGATATTTAAAAAGTTAGTTTTCACAGGAAAACATGACAGTAACTTATTATTATTTAAAAAATTATTTTAACTTTTTATGCTTGGGTACATTTAAAAGCAAAAAATCAAGTTTTTACTCTCACTTCCCATTTTGACTTTACTATACTTTCTGTACTATACTATTTCTCAGGTGTGTGTGTGTGTGTGTGTGTGTGTGTGTGTGTCCCTGGGGGCTTCCCTACCTTTAAATCTCAGATTTAGCCACGTCTATCAAATAAACCGATTCTAGTTCACCTCAGTTTTCCTCAGATCATCAGCAGCAGGACCGACTGGAATTCACTCAACACCTCCATATGGAAACTTGGACTGTCATACAGACAGTTTGCATATGAGTCAAGGAGGAATCACCCTGACTTCACCTTCACTGGATACAAGCTGACCACAACAGCTGACAAAGCCATCTAGTCACTTTCTACAAAATACTTTTTACTTATGATCTGCAGTGTTTCCCTTTACCACTCCTATTTGGAAGCTATAAACCCAAAGACATTTTAAAAAGACAGGAAAGCCTGTGAAATGTAGATTTCTGGGAGTTAAGCCATGTTTCTTTTCAGGGAAAAAAAAGCCAGAGGGCAAATTTCATGTCAAGTTTTTCTGCCTCCCACACATTCAGTGTCTGGTTCTCCCTGGTACTCTTCATCATCCTAACCATGCAGCACAGTTTTTTATGGGCTTATCTTGACTGACTTTTTTTTTTCTTGGCTCAACATAGCAGAGTACAAACATTTGTACTCACAAACCAAAGGGCACTGTATTAATACTCAGATAAATTTCCTAATTTGCAAGTAATGGTAAGATGACATCACATTCAAATAGGGAATTTCTTCTAGGCAATGACATAAAACTGGCCAATTTGATCTAACTATTTTGGACAAATGAAGCACATGCCCTGGGAATGGTTATTATATACGACAGGCATGAGAGTTAATTGAGAAAAGGCAAATAAGCTCTGAGCTTGTTACATTCTTGTCTCTCTGTTACATTCTTGTCTCTCTGTTACATTCTGTCTCTCTTGTGTCATACATGCACCCATGATTTCTGAAATTTTTGCTTCCTATCAACAATTTTATTGAATACATTTTTCACATTCAGTAGTATTTTTGGTTTTCATACAGATACCATGCAACCAAAATTATACAAAGCATTCACTTCAAGGTTTTTCATAGTATACTGCTTTTGCAGCAACTAAGAATCATTAGTTAGAGGAAATCTTGAGCAGGAAAATACCTGTCTACTTCTTAGGAATGTCTTATCCCATAAGCACTGTCATATCCATGTGCATATGGATACCAGATGTCTTAACATGCCTGCCTCTGTATCAACAGGAATTAGTTCAAATAAGTTAGTCCAAAAATAAACAAGTAAACATAAAAAATACCTTGTCAGATTTTTTTTCATATATAAATCAATTTTTTGATGCATACATTAAATGTAAATAGAAAGTAGTTCAAATCTCAACAATGCTATTGCCATCCATGGGAGTCCAAAAAAAGGCTTAACTGGCCCTGTTTCTCTCTCTCTATGTTTCCTTCTCCCACTATGACTCAAAAAAGTCTAAAGCTGTCAAATCAAGTTTAATCTACACTCTTATCTAGTTCCCTTTTAACTAGCTAGGTTGTTTATTTGCCTTTGGACAAGCAGAAGCATCATAACTGCACTAATTACTTCTAAAACATATAAGTCTGAATTCATTAAAGCCTTAATTGAAAAAAAGCACATCTGAAAGTTAGACAAGTTAAATTCCTTTACAAATACACAGAGAGGGCAGTGTTCAGAGATGTGCAGTTTGATTGACTTGTAGCCTATTGATTGACTATTTGTTATTTGTCTTTGCTGGAGGCAATGGATTTTAGACCAGACTACATCTTTCTGTTCTCTCACTGAACACTGAGGTACACACTGGTATACACATTTTGTTCAAGTTAATTCAAGCCTTGTCGACTCTCAACTGGCTATTACATGGTTACTGTTTGAGGCTAATTAGTGTCCTCTTGTCCCACTAAAACGTAAGAGTCACTCCTGGTTTCGTGTTTGTTTGTGTCTATTCCAGGTTTCAGGAAGTTCCAGCCCAGTCCAGTTGTCATTTTCCGTATCTCTCTGGGCCTCATTGAGGTGTGCTACGTCATCATTTGGAAACCTGATTTAAGATGGGATTAATGCTGGTTTTGATTAGTTGTGGACTTTGTGCTATGGAATGTGACTCTAAGATTGTCTTTGCCCCTTTTAGGTCTTGAGCAAGGCCCTTAAACTTCTCTGCTCCAGGGGGTGCATTCTGACCCCAACTTTTTAACAAGAAAAGAATTTCACTTTAATGTATATGTTACAAATTAAGGCTTCTTCTTCTATATTATAGGTACTTGTTAGAGTGCATGTATGAGTCTAGGTCTATCTTTTCACAAATACATGATTTGTGACCTGTCTTGATACAGTCTTACTCTGACAGCATGTTCTGAAATCAGGTGCAAATGCATACACTGAAATGTCACTGTATTTATTATACATTACAGTCACTTTCTCTCCGGATTTTATGTTCATTTGACAAGACAGTGAATTTCCATAATTGTGCTGATGACTACACTGCCACTAAAACTGGATGCAATGTAATAAATTCAGTAATCTCAAAAGGAGTCTTGGAAACTGACATTTTATTACTATATTAAAATATATCACTGTGTTTCTTTCTGATTTTATTATATGATTAATATGTTCATTGACCAACACCTTTGATCATTTGAGCTTCTAAACTATCACAACATTATAACATAAGTAACCTTAATGAGTAGATTTTAGCTTTATATCTATTTGTGTAGTTTCACTGTAAATAATTTGTATAAAATAAAACAATTTATAATGTTTCTATTAAAAGAGGACAATGAAAATATGTAATATTTATCTAAATGAAGTTATATTATCATAAAAATAAAGATGTGTGTTCTTTTCATTGAAATTTAGTTTGTCTATCTAAATGCATTTCACATTTTAAGCTAAATTCCATAGATTCTTCACATATCCAGGGTCCTCACATCCATCCTGAACTTGGATTACTGTCTGTCCCTAGGTGTGAATGAGTGTGTGTGCATGGTGTCCCATGATGGACTGGTATACACCAGTCCATCATGGGACACCATGCACACACACTGCCTCATGCCCAATATTCCCAAGATAGGCTCCAGATCTAACACAACCCTGACCAGCATAAAGCAGTTGCTGAAAAAGAATGAGCGAATGAATGAATGCTTTACAGAGACCTAATACCAGAACATGAAAGAGGTTTGGTTAGATCAGATTTGCCAAATTATATAATTGTGTGAGATAATGTCAGCTTCCACTGAGCCAACAATGTTAGGGAATGGGTTACTGCACATGAAAGGATAACGGTGGAGTTCCTCCTACCATTCTCCCCATTCCTGAATCCAACAGAAGAGTTTTTTCAGCATGGAGGTCGAATGTATATGACTGTCGGACACAAGATCAGATGTCTCTGTTAGATTCTATGAATGCTGCCTGTGAGAACATCCCAAGCGATCATTGCAAGGAATGGTTGTGCCATGCAAGGAGATTTTTGCATGGCAAGGGAAAACAACAACAGGATGTCCTCCAAGAAAATGGGAACTTGCAGTGTTAAGTACTGTGAAGAGGTACAATTTATTGTTTTTCTTTTTAAAAAGAACTACCGCAGATTTTTTCATTGTTGGGTTTTTTCCTTTTTTTTTTTTTTTTTTTTTTGCATGGATGTCATTTTGTGGCAATTTTCTGCTCGCTATATATGACTTTACATGTAAGAAATTAGTAAAAATGGACAGGCAAATGTGAATGTGTAACACATTGCTACAAAAATAAGTGTACCGTATGCATACAAGAGTGCATATTTTTGTAAAATGCTGTATACTGAGAGTAATGGAGATGGAAGCCAGGCGAACGGCACATACTTTCATCTTTGTGGATGAGGCTGGATTCAACTGGGCAAGAACAGGCTGCAGGGGAAGAAATGTGATTGGACGGAGAGCAACCGTCGATGTCCCAGGCAAGAGAGAAGCTAACATCACAATGTGCGCAACACTGTCCAGTGATGGTTTGCTGTTACACAAACCACTCATTGGCCCCTACAATACAGAGGCTCATTTCATTTCTGCATGACCTGCAGAATCGACTTGTGCCAGCGGAGGAGATAAGGCAAGGGGCAAGAAACTCCCCTGCCTTCACTGTTGTGGGGGATAATGTGGCATTCCACCGCTCTGCTGCAGTCACAGACTGGTTTGCTGCACATCCCAAGATTTCAGTACTATTCTTGCCCCCATACTCCCCTTCCTAAACCCCATAGAGGAGTTTTTCTCTGGTTTATGACCACCATCCACATGACCTGATGTCTTTACTGGATACCATGAATGCGGGGTGTGGAGACATTTCTCCCGAAGACTGTACTTTCACTTAACTTGGTGTTCATATACAGTATATCACAATAGCATTTACTGCCCGTAAACCCCGGTTCGCGCTGGCGAGAAAGCCACATGCTAACCGCTAGGCTTACCAGGAAAACAAAAACGGAAGCTGCTTACGAAACGTCCGTTACATGATTGCCATTTCCTTGTGGTGAGCCTGCCACATGCTAACAGCTAGTCTACCAAAGAAATGTGGAAATTAGTTACAAAACATCCTGTACATGATTGCGATTTATTTGTAAGAAATGGCAATCACACACACACACACACACACGGAGTCGACAAGACGAAGAGGATCGCCTTCAGAGTGAGCTATTTTAGTGAATCATGATTTTGAGTTTATTACACTTGAAATCTCAAGTTTATGTATCTTGTAGGAAAAAAAGTTATACTTACTTTAGTCTTATTATTACTAATGTTTAGTCATGATTACCTGATTGTTTAAGTAAGGACAACATTAGGGATTAGAGTGTAGCAACTGACAAAAACTGTAAACAAATTTATTAAACAGATCCAAATCATCAGACAGGCCTGGCAAGTTTCACCAAAGTCAGAGCAATAAACAAGAAGTGTAAGAATTCATCTTGTTAATGTGTGTGCGCAAATGCCCAGACGTGAAGTGAAGCAAATGAAGTGAAGCTGCACTCAAAACAATGATTCAGTGGTTCAGTAAATCTCACAAAAACAAATCTGTGATTTTTACACAAAAAAAGTAAATTATTAGAATTACTTACAGGAGTTAAGTACTGTACTAAATTAAAATATTAAATATCTAAATATGTGGCTAAACCCTGAAGAGTATATTTTACTTACTTTACTGGGTTAAATGTATTGTTATTTTGCAAAAGCTCACAAAACTAGAAAAAAGGAACTAATATTTTCTTGAACTGATTGCATACTAATGTGAGGTTTTTGAAGTCGATTTACATATTTGTTTGAACTTTAAACTGATTGAATTTTGAGCGTTATGTATGGGTTGTTTTCAGTATTTCTTGTTTTATTTTGGCTTTCGGGCCTAAGGCTATGACATTATGCAATCTTTTGGAAGATCAAGTGTTTCAGTAACGTTTTGTTGGTGTGTGTGTGTGTGTGTGTGTGTGTGTGTGTGTGTGTGCATGTGCATGTGTGCAGGCAAGTTAGTTAAGTACTCTTGTTGGGTTTTGCAAGTTTAGTGTTTATAAAGGCAGATATAAGTGCATTTACCCCACTGGAGTTCAGCTTCTGGTTAGAAACATTTAAAGTGTTAATGCCAATTAAGTAGTAACGATGATAAATGGTTTGTGAAACCAGTTTACTTGTTTTATTTGTACAAAATCTGGCCATTTAACCCAAGACTGAGTAAAATTTACTAATTAAAAAAACAAACGCTAGTTTCATTTACTTAAATTTTTTATGAGAGTAATACTTGGTGGTATGTAAACCTTACTTAAAATATGCTTAGTTAAGTTTACTAAGACTTTATGTGTTCTTGACTCCTTTTCACTCCCATATTTTATGCAGTGTGGATTTATGAATCAGAATGGGAGCTGATGAACGTCTGGGTCAGAATCATCCTTTTCTGTTGCACCACTCGGGAGCCACTTCTTTATCTATTTTTATATAAACCATTTTTCAGTTAAAACATGAAAACTTGATGTGATGCCGGCGTCTGATACTGACACACTTCAACTGTTGTGGCGTCTCTCGAGCCTTTTTCATCCTAATGTTCTATTCTGTTCTTGTGACTCACTTTCTGCTGCTGTAGATGGTCCCACATGGATGCCCTTAGATTGCTGTGGATACCCTTGCTTCAGTGGATAATCTCACCTGGATACTGTCCTGAAAACTGCAGACATGTACCTAAAATTGCTGTTGTAAAGACTCTGATGCTCTTACTGAACATATTTTCAACACAGTTAGTACTGTTTGACTTTATAGTATACAGTTGTAGAAAAGTCCAGCGTCACCCACAAGAGAATGGGTGCCCTTTGGAGTCAGAGACTATTGTCTGTTGTTAAAAGTGTTATATAAATAAAATTGAATTAAATTGAATACACTTATTCCAATCTATTAGCCTAAATGTAAATATTTTAGCCAAATCTACATTTTACAATGTACAGTTAAGCCTGCCTTTGATATACAATCCTTGTCTTTAACACTGCAATATTGTATGTGTTTTATGAAACAACACAATGACAGTACAACTTCCATTCATTTGATTACTCAAAGCTATTTGTTTATGGTTTACTGGATAAGACCAAAACCAAGCACAGTGCAGGAACACTCTCACAAATCAGGTACAGATAAATATTTATAATAACAATAATAACAATAATAATAATAATAATAATAATAATAATAATAATAATAATAATTATTATTATTATTATTATTATTATTATTATTATTATTATTATTATATGTATTAAAAAATAAAATAGTAAACAACAAATGTATGACAAATAAATATCACCAGTAGGGATGTGATAGTATGGCAGTATAATGGTAACTATCAAAGGCTCAGACTGGTGCATTGCAGTTTGAAATCTTCCCAAATTAATTTTTTTTTTTGCAGATATCATGGTATTAATACCATGATATCTGCAAAAAAAAAACTATAATATTAAGCTATAAGGTTATCATAAAGTGAATTTTAAACAAAATTCCCACCCAAATCACCAGTATCACCTAATATAGATAAAGAAAATATGATAGTTAGCTACAGGCATCACTCCCTTTCTTATATTTTATATATATATTACATCTCTCTCCATGTAATGATGTTTTTCTTCTACACACTCTTTGTGTTTTTGATCTTCAGTAACGCTTCATAACAACTACACAATTATATTGCCCATGCAGGCAAAGTGTACAAGCAACAGCAGCACAACTTCTAACAAACAGAACTGAATTTGAACACTGCTAATTATAAATTATAAGTAACACTGGCAATAAATACAAAACATTATTAAAAACAAATATCATAAAAGAAGAAAATGCTACTAAAAAGTAGACACTTGGAGGAAACCATCCTATCAGCTATGTACTGTATGTAGTATTGAAGAGCTAAAAAATAATCTGCAGTGATGTACTATGAAGATGTCCTATGAGTTTATATCTTCTGTTTTACACTCACAATTCTAGTGCACTTTCCCAAGTGACACTGAACACATGAGGTGTCTCTCTTCTGGGAAGGTTGTCTGCAAGCTCAAAATCATGTGCCGACCTCAAGAGAACTGGAGAAAACAATTTGGTCTTGTTTATGTCACCAGTGTGACAGAAATTTGGGATACAATTGTGTGAACTAACATCACTGATAAAAGACAGTCTCCTCATGTTAGAATGTTTAAGTGGCACATGTACACAACAGGGTTAAAAAAAAAAACAGCAGTTTTACTGGTGCTTTATTTTTTAAAGTATCACATTAGCAATAGTTCCCACAAGTGGCCCAAACTTCATCCACCCATGCACACACACATGCACACACAAACATAAACACACACACACATATGCGCACACACAAACACAGCTCTCTGGCCCTTTGGCCGTGGCTCCTCTTATCCCTGTTTATCTTTTAGAGAGTAGAAAGGTCTTTCACTGAAACATCATGAGGCAAAGCAACAGTTGTTTTGTTATAGGTCACTAGTAGAACTGCAATAGAACAGTCACAGCACAAATTAACACAGTCTGTGCTATGTTTTTTATGAAATGTTTACTTATGACAGGGCTACAAAGGTACACTGTATCTTCAGGAAACTCTGTATATAATTAGTAATGTTTAAAACAACTTGGACATTGAAATATGATAATGATAGTTTTAGGGCTAGAAAATATTTAGAATGTTATAAGAATTTGCGACTATTAACAGAAAAAGATTGATTTCACTTGGCATATCTACAATGAATAATACATTTGTAATGCTAAATAAATTTATTTTAATTTTCTTTTTTAAATCTACTAATGGTTTACAGCTTACAATTTTTTTAAAGTTTGGGTCATTAGTAAAGAGTGACCTCTATCATTTTCAGCTGGGTTTTTGGATTTCTGTTTAATGTGTAATTTGGCAAGAGCATATCATTTCAGTGATGCAGGATGGGGCAAGACCACGTGGACATTTAAAAATCAATATTTAAAAATCAATTCAAAAAGGTAGCCAGTGGAGGTATTTTAGCAAAGCTGTGATATATCCCCATTGCTTATTCCCATAACAACAACTATTAATGCAAACAGAGATACTATTAATGCTATGTCCATTTTTGTTTAAAATATTTCACAACTGGAAAGGAAAAATACTTTACTCTGATGGTACGGAGTTCACACATTTACAGTGAGAATGAAGAATTTTCCTTAAAAAAGTTGATTATTTTTATAACTGTGGACTCCTTAAGAATGTCATAGATCATGCCAAGGTCCGTAGTACCACTACAGAGAGAAGAGTTGCACTGACCTCTACACGTTCCACTACTAGGATAGAAAGAATTCTTTTGGTGCTCACTTATCATCGGACTAATAAAACACTGACTGAAATTAAAAGCTGAATATAAACAAAATAAAAAACTTTGAAATCCTGCAGACTGCTTCCCTTTTTAACCAACCTCTTCATCAGGCAGGACAAAAGCATCAACTGTTATCTTTACAGCCAAATATGGTACTTCTGCATGCAAACGCTCAAGATGTTGAGATGTTGATATAGGATGAAAAGTAAAGGACAACAAATGGATCCTGATGGGACATCAAAGGCAAATGGATGGAGCTTGAGTATCCAGAGCAACATAGTATTCCTGACCATGTAAATTGATTCTAAAGTAATCTAATGTTCTGGCAGTGAGGCCAATCCAGCCAGTAGAAAAAAAAATATTGTGTACAATATTGTTATCAGCTATATCAATAACAGCTCAGGATCTAAGAAAACCAGAATGGATGGAATAACAATGTCTTTTTAAACTAAAAGATGAGTTAAGGTGAGTTAAAAGTGCAATGCAGTTTTAGTGCTAAAACCTGTTTGAAAGTTTCATTTAGGTTATTAGGACGCATGGCCCTGATCAGGTACCCAGAAGAGGTGGGTTTTTTTTCGAAGAGATTTGATTGTGTTTTTTTGTTAGTATTGATTTTTATTATATTTATACATATATAAATATGGTTTCAGGTTTCAGTATCAGTATCAATATCAGAAAAGAAAAAGTGGTATTATTCCATCTCTAGTTATTATTTTTTATTATAGCACTGAGGGGTCAAAATCTCTTTTCTTCAGCGGAGGCCTTACCATGGCTGTCTTGAGACTGTGGATAAATTTCTTTCAATGATCAATTCATGAAAGTCAAAATCTCAAAATGACATGAGTGATATGACTTTGTTGAATTATTCAAGATCAACAGCAGAAAAGGTGACTATATTATTATCAGTACCACACAGTGGTGTGAAAGTAATCAGAACATTGTTTTTAGTTATGCTAGTTATAGCTAGTCTTGCCGGAGTCTCTGCTTGCACTCTTCATGCAAAGTACATTGTCCTTAACCATTAGAGGACAAAAGCTTACCTAACAATCTCTTCCTCTCTCTCCATCTCTCTCTCTCTCTCTCCCACTCTCTGTCGAGCTACACATGCTACTTCTGAGATGCCAGTAATCCTGACCCCTTCTGCTCTTCGGACCTGCCTGACCCATCCTGATGCTTTACTTCTGGTTGGAGTTCGCTCACTGCTGCTGGGGGTGGCTCCATATGGAGGGCCTGAAGAACCATTTGGATTGCTGGGGATGGTGCCACCTGGGGGCTGTGGAGATGGTTTGGGGATCTCATATGGGG
>CM074964.1:9506219-9531912 GCA_037577455.1 Pangasius macronema | reverse complement strand
TTTCTGTAAAGCTGCTTTGTGACAATATCCATTGTTAAAAGCGCTATACAAATAAAATTGAATTGAATTGAATTGAATTGAATACTTTACATCAAACTGTCTTTAAGCTCACAAACATCATACACTGAATCAGGTGTTTTTAAAGCTTTGACCTTTTTGTCTCATCCCCATTTTAAATTTGCTTCCATTCTCATGTGGAAATAGCAAAGGTAATTTATTGAAATCTAGGCCCTAATCTAACAGATGCATGTTTTTTAGCTTGTTCTGGTAATTACAGGAAGAGACAAGATCAAATAATGTAGCCTGCCTGCTCTTTTGGCCAATTACATAGAGCTTGACTCCTTTATCTCTTCAATTAATGTCAGGCTAATTCATTTTGAGTAAATTCTGCACTCGAAAATGGCTGTATGGCCTGTCACAGAACTGCACAAACCAGAAACAAGAAGGAAATTAAATGATGAAGTAAGCATTATGTGAATTTTCTGCTCTTTGTTTTAAAACAGCCATAGTGTCCTTCCCATAACATATGCACAAAGTCTCAAAGGCTTTCTGCAAAATGCATCCAAACATAACAAGGAAAAAACCCAATGTGATTTCACTTAGGGATTACACAATCTATATGTTTGGTTGTGAAACTAGTTAGAAGACCTAGCACTCCTTTTTTTTAACCTTTTAACGTATCTTATTTACCTTACAGAAAATCTCATTCATTGTTTCTTTGTATAATGATCAAGAATTCTGCTATTACAATGGGAAGAAAATACTTGAGTTGTATTTTGTTACTATACATAAATATTATTTTGGGGGTACTTATACTTTACTTGAGTATTATTGGCAAGGGCTACTCTGTCCTGTGCTCTCAAAGAGGCAAAGTGCAACTACACAGCAAGAAGCATTGGTCCTCACTTCCTAAATACCAAGAACAAAAAATGCATGTAGCAAGGCATTCAGGCCATCACAGACCACAAAGCTAAACCACTTGCTTGTGATGGGGATGCCTCAGTCCCAGACACACTGAATGATTTCTCTGCATGGTTCAAAACACAGAACAACATGCCAGCGGGGAAGACCACCCAAACTCCCACTGACCAAGTACTTCGTATATCTGCAGTAGACATGAGGAAAACTCTGTCCAGAGTTGAACAGCTTGAGCCAAGGAGTTGTCTCTGTGTGCTTCAAGGCAACTATCATCATCCCTGTACTGAAGAAATCATTTGTGTCCTGCTTGAATGACTACTGGCCCATTGCACTCACACCTATCATTATGAAGTGCTTTGAGCAGGGAGTCATGAAACACATAAAGCGAGGACGTCATATTGGCTACCATATACCTTTCTCTGACCCATATGGACAAAAAGGACAACTATGTAAGGATGCTGTTCACAGATTTAAGTTCAGCATTCAATACAATCATCCCACAGAAACTGAAAACAGGGTTTGGATACTTCCCTCTCAAACCCCAGTCCGTCAGGATTCAGCAGCTCCACCTCCAGCACCACCACACTGAACACTGGCCCTCCCCAGGGCTGTGTGCTCAGTCAACTGCTGTTTACCCTGCTGACTCATGACTGTGCTGCAAAGTACAGTTCAAATCATATCATCAACTTTGCTGATGACACTATAATTATGGGCCTCATCAGCAACAAAGATGAGTCAGCTTACAGGGAGGACATGAACTAGCTCACAGAATGGTGTAGAGACAACAATCTATCTCTGAATGTTGACCAACTGACTTCAAGAGGACCCAAGTAGACCACTCACCACTGCACATCAATGGAACAATTGTGAAGAGAGTCAAAAGCTTCAAGTTTCTTGGTGTGCACATGACAGAGGACCTCTCCTGAACTCTCAACACCACCTGCCTAGCCAAAAAGGCCCAGTAGTGCCTCCACTTCCTACCTGGGCTGACCTGGGCTAGTCAAACACCTAACCTAGTAGGACTCAATACTACTGCACACCTGCACCTTACAAAGTTATATCAGACACTTTTTATTATAGAACTCATTTTTGCTGCCAGTACTGCTGCTATACTTATTGCTGCTACACTACAAAATAGTTTACAGTTTACAGCTAATGTTCTGTGTATATATTGTCCTGTATATTTACTGTCCTGTGTAACTATTTTTCTCTTCGGTGTATTTACTGTCCTGCACTTGTCTCACACTTTTGTGTAATGCACTTTATGTAGTATTGTGTACGGTTCTGTGTTGGACCATGGTCCTGGAGAAACTACATTTCGTTTTGATGCATACTAGTTGTATAGAAGAATGACAATAAAAACTTTGACTTGACTTGAAAGAAACTTATTTTTTTATTCCTTAAATTTTTGTTTAGGCATTCTAAGTACTCAGTACAAATCTTGAAAGTATCCTCTTCTCTAATCCAACCAATGACTATAAGCTATATTTCAACCAAATGTGCTTCCGTGCATTTTATTTACATTTCGGTTTAAATCCAATCAAATTCATCAATGTAGAAAAAAAATAATCAAGATTCATGAGAATTCATCAATTTGTGACCTTCTCTTGCCACACAAAATAGTTAGTGCTATAGCTACATTATCTGTGTGCATCTACAATAAATATAGATAAGCCACCGAACTGCAGGGTCGAAACTGAGTATGAGCACCCCTGGCCCTACCTCATTAAAATGCTTCAATATGCTAGAGTAAGCAGAAACTAGTATAAAATGAGGTGTTTTCTTTGCCTTCTTACAAGGTGCAAACTGTTAGTGTGGAAAATTTGCCTTCTAACAGAGTAACAGGCATCACATATGGGTTCACTGCAACCTCAAAAATATAACACAAACTAATTCATGAGGTAAATATGTGTGCAGATGATCAACAAGTATAAGCAGGAGTCAAAACAGAACTCAAAATGCAAAAACACAAAGCAGATACAGAATAATACTGTTAATAAGAGAAAGAATAAACTATAAGTAAAATTTCAGCTTCACCAGATCCTGTTCGAGACTCCATAAAGGGGTCAGGCCTCTACACAACTTTAATTCAATTCAGATTTATTTATACTGTATATAGCACTTTTAACAATGGACATTGTCACAAAGCAACTTTACAGAAATCCAGAGTTAAATTTAAATGTATCCCTAATGAGCAAGCCAGAGTGCGATTATAAGTTATTACTCATACACAACTGTATACTCTAGAATTAAACAGCACTAAGTGCTTTGAAAGGTGCTTTGTTCAGTACAAGCACTACTTCTGATCTACTAGATTCAACTATGGAGGGCACATGGGGTAACAACACCTGAGGGAGAGCACAAAAACTAATGAACTTAATTTCCACAATATACATATGAATTAGTATAAATCATTTTCTTTGGCAAGGTTAGACAACAATAAAAACATTATAAACACTTTTTCTCAAAGTACAATCGCTGAGTATATAAAAATGACCACATTAAAAAATGTATCAGTAAATAAACAACTATGTGGTGTAATTATAACAACTCAATTTTCTTAATTCTGGTCCAGAGTCTCTATCTTCTGCTTCTTGTGGTTTTACACTACATAGACAGTCTGTTGGACAATCAGAGAGAGGTTACAGCACTTTATCTCATTGCATTTATCATCTGGGTATTTTTTGTCATTTGAGACAGTTCTCCTGCAAGGATTTCTTATGGGTCCCTTCATTTCTCCTCAGAATGGCACGCCTTTAATTAAGAGTGAGCAAACTGTAAACGAGTTCCGTCACCCAAAAGCGATCAAACCAACCAGGAATAACCTGAGAAATGTATAAAAAACAAAGAAACATAGAATGAAAAAAAACCCTTGAAGCATATTAGATTTATATAAATACATCACAGACGAAGCCACAGAAAAATCAGGATTTGGGGTCCCTCGTAATACAGCACTTGGAAAGGGCTGGCCAATTGCTTAATCACCAAGCTGAAAACTACATTTCAGTTTAGTCATCTTTCGTACTTTAGGAAGAAGTTTAATTTGCAATAGGTGCAGTCACTGAGTTCTACCAAGTTCTAGCTCAGTAAGCAAAGAATCGTGGGTGATCTGTATAGGGGATCTTTTAACTTGGGGATGTAGATGACAGAATGCCAATTTTATCATCTAATACTACATTTGGACAGACTTGTTTGCATCAAGATTATACTGCAAGATTACGTTTTTGTTGTCTTTCAGTTTTTGGGTGCTCAGGGCATATCAAGTTGAGTGCTCAGGAAAAATGTGAATCCATGGTGTCTTTCAGATCACAACTAATTACCAGGGCATCCATAGTCAGGCCATTCGCCATTCGAGCAAGGGAGAGAAAAAAAAGGACAGGAAGACAGAAAAACAAGACAGTCAGGGTGAGATAGCAGTTGAGGGGAGGGCTAGAGAGGGAAGACAAACAGCCTAACAAAAGTTGTTTTCTATCTTACTTATCTTGTGATCTGACAAAACTCGTGGCCTCTCTGGACCTCTATAGTAAATCAACACGGTGGGACATATTTAGCTCGATGTTTCTAAAATAAATCCGAGACACTAAGAGAATTTTTTTACACTGGAGGTCTCTGGCTCAAAAAAAAAAAAAACTGTGAGTGTACAGTACGACATGCAGGCGTCAGAGCAGACAGACAGCAGCCGCGAACGGAAGAGAAGCGCCGGCATCGCATGAGGAGACTAAAACTAAACTGACTTAAAGAGGAAACTTTTACTTCAGGGGACAGAATGCGCACGCGCGCACACAGACACACACAGACACGCGCGCGCGCTCACGCCGCGATAAAAGGCTTGACAATTTCTTTCCAAAGCACAGGCATGTTACTAGAAAGAGAGCGGATCGAGCAGCCGAGCTGAGAGCCAGCGGTGAGTAAAAGAAGCCCTTTTCCTGTAGTCAACCAGCGCAGCAGTTTAAACTGCCAGTAAAGTTGAGGGGGAAACATTTTGCTAGGCGATGTATTTAAGCGTTGTTCGACAATTCTCTTTCTCTCTTTGTGTGTGTGTGTGTGTGTGTGTGTGTTTTGTGGAACATACGAAAACAAATTCCCATCCCTCCCGAGCGCTTAATAACTAACAAACCGCCCGTGAGATGTGTGTGTGTGTGTGTGTGTGTGCGTGTGTGTGTGTCCGTGAAAGCAATTACAGGAAGATGGAGGGGTTTGGAGGAGTAGAAAGTTAGCGTTACTATCGCAGACGTGCTCTGCTGAAGAAATGCCCCAGTTAACGTGTAGAGACACGCGTGAAAACTTTTAGACGTCAGAAAGAGCGTGTTTTTGAGCAGTAAAGCAGTGACCCTCAGCTCCTGAAGAGTGGAGCGAGCTCTCAGTACCGTTAGAGTGAAAAGCTCGGTGAAGTTGATCAGTATGTGTGTGTCGGTCAGTCTCGGTGAGGTTGAACAGTGTGTGTGTGTTGAGGTTGATCAGCTCGCGCGTGCTGAAACTAGCTCACACGAACTGGTTTGATTTCCAGACTATATATAAGTGTACTGCCTGGAATTACAGACAACTGTCTCAGCCCCCACACCATTCAAACCTGGTTATTTAGGGGGAAAAGTGGGGTGGTCTGTAATAGGATGTGGTACAGTGGATGTGATGGCCACTTCAGCCCAGCTTTAGGAGGCACTCAGAGAAGTGTCAGGGAGGTCCACGCCATGTATGCTCAGGGCTTAATACACTTGTGAGTGAACTTCAGTGTAGGAGACATTGTAAAGAGCAAAGAGGGGAGGGGAGAGGCAGCTGCTTTAGATTCCCCAAGATGTCTGAGCTCAGAGCTGTTCGAGCAGGCGGTGGGCTCATGTTTAGCTCTTCATATAGGAGCTTGATGGCTTTTCCTGCTTTTTATTTAGAACGTTTGTGTCTAGGCCTGAATTTGGGCCTAGAAACATGAGCCTGTGAGTCCTCCACAACCCCCACTCTCCAAGCATTTCTCCACGTTACAGTCCTTTCCACCACACACAAATTAAAATACACTACTGGCTCCTGACAAGGCAGGACCCAAGACAAACCTTTCACCTTTCAGAAAGAATTAAAACCTGGCTTTGTGGACTAATCTGTAAAAAAAAAAAAAATTCTACTGATCTTCTTAAAGAGACCGCATATAGGGTTGCAGAAATGTTTACTGCTTTCAGTTTCTAACAAACAGCATGGATCTTTTGGTTTCATTGACACTTTGTTAAGCAGTTTTAAGCTTTTTTGGGGGGCTACTGATGATCAATTCTGGGAATCGTTTTTTATATGTATTTCTACATATTTAAAAAATTTTATTTCAAATCTTTTTTTTTATAAACAGTAAACTATAGTGTAGAGATTGAGATAGTAGACACACACAGTTTATCATTTAAAAGTATAAGCATTAAGGTGTGGCATGAGTACTGTGTTGTTTTGGCAGCCTAAGCTCAAGGGGGATCTTTTTTTTTTTTAACTGGAGGCGAAGTCGGACACAAGCATGACTAGCACAGAGAGTAGGTGAGTGTTAAGGACTTTGCTCAAGAGCCTGACAGTTGTAGCCTGGCTGGGATTTGAATTCACACCATTCCCTGAAAACTTGCAGTTCTGGTGCTTTTATCTAGGTGACCCAATTCCTGATATGCGAAATACTATAAAGACTTAATCATTAGACTCCTGCAGGAGAAAAAACATACAGGAGTCTGTGGAGATAGAACTGTTTATTAGCTGTGTGTGATGAAATTGAAACTGAGCTTTTATGAACAACTACATCAGTACCAATGATCAGTATAGACAACCTGTAAACAATGACCAGTGGTGTCACACTGTTAAATTGGCCAACTGATGATTAAAGAAATAGTGGCTAAAATAATTATCACAACTATGCTGATTGAAAAGTTATTTATTACAATGATTTTGTTAAATTAGAAACAAAATAGTTTTTCTACACTTGCGCACACAAGAGAAACCCTTTTCTTTTACACTGTATATATTACACCTTTTGTATAAAACTTTAATTCACATGAATTAAATGTATCATTTACTATTTCCTGTAAAATTTTTTCTTTTTTGAAAAGCTTAATAGAAAATATATCATCAGTACTTTTATAACACTGACCACCAACATTGCCCATAGCATCACGTAGCTCATTAGACATATATTATTGTGCCAGGTATGAGTTCCCTTTTGAGCCTGGTTCCTCTCAAGGTTTCTTCCTCATATTGTCTCAGGGAGATTTCCCTTGCCACCGTTGCCTCTGGTTTGCTCATTAGGATAAATTCACATATTTACAATATAATTTTTGAAGCTATTTATTTCTGTAAAGCTGCTTTGTGACAGTGTTACAGTCATGACGGGCAGTCGTGGCCTAATGGTTAGAGAGTCTGACTTGTAACCCGAAGGTGAACCCGAAGGTCGTGGGTTTGACTCTCAGGTCCGGCAGGGATTGTAGGTGGGGGGAGTGAATGACCAGCTCTCTCTTCCACCCTCAATACCACGACTGAGGTGAGACCCTTGAGCAAGGCACCGAACCCCCAACTGCTCCCTTGCAGAAAAAAAAAAAAAACTGCTCCGGTGTGTGTTCACTACTGTGTATGTGCACTTGGATGGGTTAAATGCACAGCACAAATTCCGAGTATGGGTCACCATACTTGGCCACAAGTCACTTCACTTCACTATACAAATAAAATTGAATTGAATTTTAAAATACACAGTAACAACTATGTTACAGCAGTGTAATTAGCTAGCTAGTTCTGTGGGTTCTGCAGCTAAAAGTTACCTGGTACGACATCATCCTCAGATAATTTACAGATGGTGGTTTCAGATTTATTGAGAAACAGGGCACTAAATTAGTTTTGACTTTTGCAGTGTGATACCAACTTTCACCCAAACACCAATCTCTATAATGGAAATGAGCCCCCCAGAAGCACTAACTGTTGATTTTGAGTGCGGGGGTACTTTAAGAATGTGGTAGTTGCATAACCTTGGTAGAGAGTCAAGTTCTTTCTGCCTGTTTAATAAAGAGGTTATATGAGGAGATTCCTGCTGAGTAAAGGGCACATCTCAATGTACAATCAAATCTGAATAGTTTGGCAAATGCTGCAGGGCCTCTAGTTTCAGTATTAGGAGACATTAAAGGCTCCCATTTCACTCGCTCCACTGTGTCATATTGGTATGCTAATGAACCTGTGGATGGTGCCAAGTCTAAGCGCTGAACGACTGTGTGAACTGCCACAGCAATTGACAAACTTTATCTTACAGATCTAGCAATGCATGAACGTGGGCCTTTTTTTTTTTTTAGTACTGATAAGCTATAACGACTTTCTTAAACCCGTGAAACCTACAGTAAATTCTTTCTTGTTGTTTCCTATATGTTTAGCCTCTTCAAAAAAATAACACAATAACAGCTTCCATTTAAAAACACCACAGTGCCTGAGAATGGAAGTACATGTTGATCCAGATGAGAGGATGTTTGTTTGGGGGTATTGGAACAATGAAGTGAAAAAAAATAGTGGAAAAAAAGCAGTGACTTTTCTTTATTGTAGTTGCAATCAAATTTCATATGTAACCATGGTTTGTAACCAATTTATATAAAAATCATCCAGCAAAGTAAGCATTCCACATTCATTTTCTCTTTAATGTAAGTTAATTAATATTCAGCATCTGCAATGAATCTATATTCAGCCAATGCCAATCGTTTTTTTTATATATTGTTTTATTGAAGGAGAAAAAGCTGGTGATTCAGCTTCATTATTATTTTTTTCTTCCTAAGCCCTGGTAATTAAGGTTTTTATTTTTTAAGAATGATGACTGGGGAGGAGGGCTGCTTGCCTGCTGCTTTGCTGACTGGATGGCTTTTGCTGATGCCGGCTGTAACCACAGTGGTGTGTGGGATTTGGCAGGCAGCAGCTCTCCCCACCAGTCAGCTGAGTGTTGTGACCCCAGAAAATTGTGCTCCTTTCTAGCATTTAAGCTCCCAAAGGAAAGGCCGAACTGGTTAGGAACCCTTGTAGCATCCATTGGCACTGGTTCAGTGGCACATTGACCCCAAAAATAAAGGCAATGTCAAGCAGTAATATTCTTAAATGTATTTTTACCCATCATCCAAGGGGCTTCATCCTTGACTTATAATGCCTTGACTTATTGCTACTAGACATTAGATGACTGAAAACCTTCACAGATCATAGTGAACCTGATAGGATTCCTACTGGGATGCTAGTATGGCTTGACACCTATTAAGAAGGAGCAATTTGAAGGAGCTTCAAAGAGCTAAATTTAAATAAGCAGATACAAATAGTTCAGTGAAACCCTTGATTTGATTGGCAGATTCATGAATCTAAAAAGTCTACACCCCCTTTGTAAAACTACAGGTTCTTGTGATGTAAAAATTGGAACCCATATAAACCATGGCAGACCTTTTTTTCCACCGTTAATGTGATATAGCAACCAACAAAATCCAAGTGGAAACCAATTTCAATTCAGTTTTATTTCTATAATGCTTTTAACACTGGACATTGTCACAAAGCAACTTTACAGAAATCCAGATATAAAAATATATTATTAATTTTAATTTATTTACTATTAATTTAAATTTATTCCTAAACAAATAGAACAATTTTAGTGTTCACACACTAATACTTTGTTAAAACACTTTTAATACAGCACTTTTTAATACAGGCAAGAGTCTGCCAAATTAGCACATTTTGATTTGGCAATTTGTAGCAAAAAATGCTCCAGATCTTTCAAATTGTGAGTGGAGCACTATCCAAGTCATTCCACAGGTTAGGATTTAGATATAGGCTCTGACTGTGCCATTCCAAAATGTTAATCATCTTCTTCTGAAGCCATTCTTTAGTTGAATTGGATTTGTGACTTAGGTCGTTAGTGTGCCGGAAGGTGAATTTTTTTTTTCATATTCAGCTGTATAACAGAGGCCTGCAGGTTTTGTGCCAAAATAATTTTGGTATTTGGTATCCATGATTTCCTCTATCTTGATTAGAGTCCCAGTCCCACCTGAAGAGAATCAACCCCATAGCATGATGCTGCCACCACCATGCTTCACTCTTTGGGTAATAAGCTGTCTTTGTTTTTGAGCTAAATATATCTTATAGAATTATGCCCAAAAAAGCTCTACCTTGGTCTCATCAGACCATAACACATTTTGCCATGTTTTGGATGATTTAGGCAGCATTGGATGCTTTTTTTCCCTAAGAAAAGGCTTCTCTCTAGCCAGCCTACCCCATAGCCCAGACACTGGCACAATACTAGTGACTAGTACTTGCCGGATATTCCTGCAGCTCCTTTAATGTTGCCATAGATCTCTTGGCAGCCTCTGTGATAAATTTCTGTCTTGTCCTTTAATCAATTTTAGACGGATGTCCTGTTCTTGGTAATGTCACTGTGGGCCCTGATTTCTCCACTTGTTGATCATGTTTTAGAAATTCTTTTGTACCATTCTCCTGATTGATACCTTTCGACAATGAGACCCTGTACATTTTTTGTGAGCTCTTTGTGGACCATGGCTTCTGCAGTCAGATGAAACCAAGAAGATGTCAAAAAATGCTACAGAAACAGCTGATCTTTATTTGGGGTTAATCAGAATCACTTCACTGATGACTAGGGATGTAATGATTCACTCAAGTAATGATTCGATTCGATTCATGATACCGGCTTCGTGATTCATTTCAATTCATTTCTCAGAATATTTTGAACAAAATTTGAATGAAGAAAAATTATGACTGAAAAGACTTAAAGGTTTAATATTGTACACAAAATGCACTACAGGTTCACCATTTATAAATTCTCCCCAAAATTTGAGTTAATAAACAAAATATCCGACCTGGGGAAAATGATCAATTGAAGCATAATGAGCTCCATAGCAGCATCTGAGGCATCATTTTAACTGCAAATAGAGCTCCAAAGTTGATTTAACAGCTGTGATGATTCCCGGTTGGTTTGCACGGGATACCAGTACTACAGTAGTATCGCGAAAATAAAGCTTCAAAATACCGGCAATGCCACTGTATTTTTTTAACAGTAGTAGCATCAATACGGTAGTACCATGATTAATGTTGTATATACGGCAGTTAATACTATTTTCGCTAAAATGACACATCCCACTGCTTTTGCAAAATACACAGTGACACCTCACTTAACCTAAATTCTTACCTTAATCTTTAAAGATTTCCTGTTAAATAGTAAGCAAGCTAACGTTACACTAACTGCTATGTGTAAATAATAAAATTAGCTGTGCCTGATAATGAGCTAACATTACGCTAACTGCTGTGTGTAAATGATAAAATTAGCCGTGTTTGATAGTAAGCAAGCTAACATTACACTAACTGCTGTGTGTAAAATACTAAAATTATATGTGTCTATTAGTAAGTGAGTTAACGTTACACTAACTGAGGTGTGTAAATAATAAAATTAGCCATGATTGATAGTAAGCGAGCTGACGTTCCCAATTTCATGATTTTTTTTTTTTTTGGAGTTTATTTCCAAATTCAGTTATTTATTCTGAATGTTGTGTTCATTCTTAGTACTTTGAGGACAATTTCCATTTGCATGATTTCAGTGTTCCAGGGAACAATAGATGAAATATGTGGCACAATAAATTAGTTGCTTGCCAATTGTATTATTGTTCTTGAGTTTTTCCAATGGCCATTTATTCATTCTCATTAATAAAGTATTCTGAGGAAAATTTAGTTGGTCTGCTTTCATTTATATCAGTGTATTTCTGTACATTTGGTTAATTTTGTAGGTTTGTTTTATGAAGTAACACAATATTTCGTGGCATCATGATACTATTTCTAATACTCAGCTTTTAAGCATTAACTGCCAGGCTCCACCTAATAACTAAACATTAGCATTAAACAATACTGTTATCTGCAAAAATTTGCAAGTACTTACACTGTACTGCAATATCTGTCATTATTACTAGTATTCATGTCAGACTGTTATTTGCACATTTTTGCTATTTGCACATCTGCATTTTATCCACTGTATGAATCCACCACATCATATTGCATGCATCATGCTGCTTACCACTACCCTGTGTACTGTTTATCTCAACTAACTGCACCATAATTCTTATTTATTCCATTTAACATAATTGCCATTTGCATTACTGGTGTGCATCATCTTGTTTACCTTTACCTGTACACTGTTAACTTATTGCACCATAACCTTGTTACCTCATTTTAACTTATTTGCTATTTGCACTACTGGTTGGATGCTAACTGCATTTTGTTGTCTCTGTACTCATACTCTGACAATGGCAATAAACTTGAACCTAACCTAACTACTTGGTATCGTGATACGTCAGCTGATATAGTAAGACATATTTATGGTATCGTGACAACTCTAATTCCCGGTAATGGTGCAGGCTGTCCATGAAAGAATGATCATGTGACCAGCGTGCTCTCTGTATATACTGTATTTTAACTCTATGGGTTGTGCAGTACAGTTGCATTATATGCATAAACAGAATGCTGATATGGCACATTTCCATGATGCACATTGTCACATTTTTGCACCGCGATGCATTGTTACACCCCTACTGATGACAGGTGTATGATAATTACTTTTGAACTGAGTGTGAACGTGATTGGTTAATTCTGAGCACAGTCACATGCCCCATTATAAAAGGGTATGCACACTATGCAACTGGGTTATTGTAAGTTTTTACTTTTTTTCCCCCCACCCCCAAAATGTTCTATTTTGTTGGTTGCTATATATAAAGGTGGTTTTATTTTTTTACATAACAAAAACCTTCTATTTTAAGAGGAGTGTGTAGTTAGGATTTTTAATATCCACTGTAAATATAGTGCAAAGTACTTTTATCTAAAAAAAAATATATTGTTATCTAAGTGTTGCAATTGTCTAGGTTTTCATCATGAGACCTTGAATTTAAATCTAGACAATGCCATCGTTTCAAGACTTTTCAAGTGTAATTGCACCCTATAAACTGCGTTGACACTAAAATATCACTTTCTTCAAAAGCCTCTTAGTACTGTACTTTAAGTTTAGAGGTTATTCATGATTACAGATTTCTGGAATAACATTTAAACAGATTGCTGATTTATCAGCTGACAAAGAACCTTAAAGCTGCAGTTTGTAATGTGTACAAGTGTTCTTAAAATAAAATAATTTTCTAAAATATTTCCTAAAATATTCATAATTTCAAGGATAACATAAAATATGGTTCACAACAGTGCCATAGATGGATTTAATAGTTTCTTTGTACTTTCTTCATTTCCAGCTTCTATGTTTTTCTGGCCCTATAATGAGCTCCACCCCAGGAGAACACAGATGGTCAGCTATGCAAAATTAAAATTTTCAAATTTCAAAACAAATCACAAGACACGTAGAGGTGGTGGGTTTAGTCTGGGGGAAGGGAAAGGTTTGTCAGTGTTTTCATTCCAATTGCATAGGCAGTAAAGGGTTCTTAAAATTACAAACTGCTTCTTTCATTTTGGATGATTTTATTAATATATCTGTTGGGGCCTGTTATGTAGTACCACCTACTGAGAGCAGGCTGGCACTTGATTTTTGAAGTAGTGTTTGTCGTACACCAGTTTAGAATCATGTTTTTTTTTTTTTTTTTTTTTTTTTCGCATGAGACTTTTAGCATTCAAAATCTAAAGCACTGCTTTATTTATGAAGTTGCTTAATGCAGACAGGGTGCGGGAGAAGCTCTGCTAGAGTCCTGCAAACTCAGCATGAGGCAACAGTTGTTTCTGTCTCTTTCTGCCTTCCTACTACACCATCACTGCACTTCCGACAGCTTTCATGCTTCACTCTCACGACAGCATTGCAAGAAATGCCTCAAAAGGCCGAACAAGAAACAGCATGAGCACTGTGAATTACAGGAAGAGCAGCTGTTGATCTTTCTTTTTTTAAGATGATTTGAAATTTGCTGCCATACCGGAGATTGCTGCCCTAAATGTAGATAAATAATGCCAAATGGATCCCAGGGTTTTAACTAAACCAGTGCTCTGCAAATTTACTGGCAGTGTACCAGACTGTTGTCTCGGCTGATAGGTGAGCTTCCTTCCAGGAGTCTGTTTTATCTGTGTTCTGCACTTGTGCAAACACTCAGATGATTGGCACTGTGCAAATACTCATAAGGTTTCATCTACTGTAATTATCATAGTAAATATATGATAATAAAATATGATATACGGGTCAAAAGGTTCACATCAAATAACAGAATGATGAAAAAATGTGATCTTGGAGACTTTAACTGTGACATGGTTGTTGGCACCTGATGGGCTGGTTTGTGTATTTCAGAAAATGCTGATCTCATGGGATTTTCACACACAACAATTTCTAGAGCTTAGAGGTGTGGGAAAAAAAACAATGAGTGAGTAACCGTTCTGTGGGTGGAAACGCCTTGTTCATGAGAGGTTAGAAGAAAATGGCCATACACCACAAGGTTTGATGTTTTGTGCATGGTGAGATACTTTTCTGCTCAGCATGGTTGTAAAGAGTGATTGATTGAGTTAGTATAGACTTTCTGGCAACATCTAGCCAAGTCAAGAATACTCCAGAGAAGGTAGGCATATCATTGTCAAAGTCTACAATCAAGAGACACCTTCATGAATGTAAATACAGAGGGTTTACGTCAAGATGCAAACTACTGGTAACATTCAAGGACAGAAAGCCCAGGTTAGACTTTGCTAGCAAACATCTAAAAAGCCTGCCCAGTTCAGGAACAATATTCTTTTGACAGAAGAAACCAAAATTAACTTGTACCAGAATGATGGGAAGAGAAGAATATGGAGAAGGGAAGAAAGGGCTAATGATCCAAAGCATTCCATATCATCTGTCAAACATGGTGGAGGAATTGTTATGGCTTGGACATGTATGGCTGCCAGTGAACTGGGTCACTGGTGTTTGATGATGTGACTGATAATGGAAGTAGCAGGATGAATTCTGAAGTGTTTAGAGCTATACCTTCTGTTCAGATTAAGTCAAATGCTGCAAAACTGGTAGGACAGTGCTTCACAGTACAGATGGATAATGAACAAAAAATACTGCAAAAGCAACCCCAGAACTTCTAAAGGCAAAGAAATTGAATGTTCTTAAATGGTCAAGTCAGTCGCCTGACTTCAACCCAACTGAGCATGCTTTTCACTTACTGAAGACAAAACTGCAATAAAGGCCTGGCAAAGCATCTCAAGGCAGGAAACTCAGCATTTGGTGATGTCCATGGGTTCCAGACTTCAGGCAGTCATTGACTGCAAAGGATTTGCATCCAGGTGGAGTGAAGTGAACTTTCAGCTTTAATTCAGTGGGTTTAACAAAAATATTGCATTAAGCATTTAGGAATTACACCCATTTATTACATAGTCCCTACATTTTCACAGACTCCTTATATTTATAATCAATGTTAGTTTGTCCAGTTACTTTTGAGCCTGTGAAAATTGAGGGACTGTGTTAAAAAAAATTACAGTTAACATAATATTTTTGTTAAACCCCTTGAATTAAATCTGAAAGTCTACACTTCAATCACATCTTGATTGCTTCATTTTAAATCCACTGTAGTGTACAGAGGCAACTGTGTGTGTGTGTGTGTGTGTGTGTGTGTTGGGTAAAATGTAAAATATTATAATAAATGTATTATGTCTTTCAGGAATGAGGCTGTGAAACAACAGACGTTGGCCATGTGGACTGAAATATCAAAAGAGAGGTCTGCCACTGGTTAAATATGAAAATCAGAATTCTCCTTTTCCTCTTCTCATTTTTTTGACTTCATGATGGTTTTATTGTGACCTTTGGCCCCAAAAAAAGAGCTGGAAATACAATCAAAATTGAAAGGACCAAGTGGAGTAACCATTCCTGCCATTTTACTCCTCAGTCGTCAATCAATTGGACTGTAAACAAGTTTACAGATTAATTTCAACCCCTGCAACTCATCTGGCTGGCTCAGTGGGAAAATAAACAATCAGTAGCAAGTTCTGGGTTCATCATGTTAAAGTAACCCTCCAGCACTGATTACATCACTTTTCATCCTGCTGAGCATTGAAAAAGGTCTGGCCTGACCATGCTGCTGAAGAAAAAGCTGTGCATCGGTGCTTTGTTCTGCGGTGTCCTGTTTTTTATGATCGCCTCTCACACCATTCAGAAGAACAGCTTCCTGCCTGAGATGAACGAAGCTGCTCGCAGCACTGCCAAGACTCTGACAAAGAAGCAGACTCAAACCAAGACTGTAACTGAGAGTAGTCATCTTCGCTCATGTAGCTGCCCAACTTGTATCGCAGATCCAGGCATTTCGGAGTGGTTCGACCAACGCTTTGACTATAAGCAGAAACCTTACCTTAGTGCTGAAGAAAATCAAATAGATACAGTCTCATTAAAGTGGTGGCTGGTAAGTTTTTTTAATTATAGTCTGTCAGTAATTCTTAAATTACTAGAATGGAGTACTACTTATAAAAAATCACATTGTGGTATTTCATGTCTGTTGGCAGTAGTTTATCAATGGATCAGATGTTAATGTGGTTGTGTATTATGTGTGTGTGTTAGGGCTGCACAATTTAGAAAAATGTGATAAATGTGAGATAAAGGTGTTGGATGTCATGCTGACAATATGACATGCATATAAAAATATTAAAAAAATAAAAATATATAGCTGTTTGCATCAAAGTAAACAATAGTTTCTCAAATATAAGGCGTACAACTTAATATGCACCATCATCAACACAGAGGCCAAATACCAGTTTACTTCCTATTCACTACTTCTGCACTAGGTCATGTTACGTAGTGGGCAAGTAGTGCCCTCCATTTGAGATTTAGCCACAGGACAAAATGATATGGAATGTGGTACATCTTAGTCTTTAAATACATAATCGTGTAAAATTAAAGTAATCCCTGTTAAAACTAGCCTTAAAAGCCATTGCTGCTAGACATGTTTAACATGAAACATTGGACAGATGGTTGTCATGTCTACACTGAAGTGCAGATAGAGATGTGGCGGCACTTTTCAGTATCAGTTCTTCTTCACGTACATTCTTATTCGTGATAGAGTTTTTATCACCTAAAGAAGTAACTGTTTAACTGCCACTCTGCAGCATATATCTAAATGCAGGCCCTTCAGTCTGTTCCTCAGCACTGTTTTCAACCTAAAAAGCCAGTAGATCAATGCTGATAATAGCATCAAAACCATGAGAAAGTTAGATTTCCTGCCCTGATCTCTCACATAGATATTTGATGTCTCTGTTTCTACTCTGATATTACTTCATTTAACTCACTGTCATCCTGACTGGGATTGATAGTTAAATCATTATCTAGATTTTAACTGAAGTTCAGTATTTTATGTTTGAATGTTAGAATACATTATCAGACTTAAGATCACCTGACATCCTCATCATTACTTTCAGCCATAGTTCCTTTGCATCATTATATCAGCCAATCGAAACCGGACCGTTTTGATCACCTGGTCTTTTTCCAGTCTTCAGCTGTTTAGTTTGGCTGAGCCTGTGCACATGATAGATTCTTGTATCTATCTTACTTGTTTGACAGGAGTGGAACCTGATGCGGTCTTCTGCTGTTGTAGCTCTTCCACCTCGAGGTTCCAAGCTTTGTGCATGCTGAGATGCTTTTCTACTCAGCAGTTGTAAAAAGTGCTTATCTGAGTTATTATAGACTTTCTGTCAGTGTTTCAGCCTGCAGACCCCCAGCTAACAGGACACCGTTCTGTGTAAACTCTAATACACAGTGTTTCCAGCCTCATTACTCATCCTGCCAGATGAGTTTTTCCAGGTTCTCTAAGTAACCTAAAAACTGCAGCTCTTTTTTCACCACCACTGGTCCAGAGACACATCTGGAAAACTTCAGATAGTCCCTGATATTACTATTATTTATTTCACAGGTGCAACAATTCACTGAGGTGATTCCCAAAGCTGCCCTTCTAATTGTGATTATTTTACCAACAAACATCCATTCATGCCAGGGACCAGGAAAATGCTACGCTCTGTCATGAGCTTACATTTCACTAAGGTTTAACTGAATGTAATTAAAGGCTTTCAAGTTTTCATAGGCACTTTTCATGGTAATGGAGTTGAACTCAGATAAACTTGGCAGTGGTGCAGGTTCTGTGCTATTCTGTGCACAGTGCAGTTATACACGCACACCCATCTCACACACACACACAACCTTGCTGGAGATTTTTTTGAGAGCACCAATCTGATGAAATAAGACAATAGCTCAAGCATAGAACCAAATAAAAGCCAACTTTTATTCCATTGCTTGCAAAATTAGAAGCTCTGTCTGTGTGCTTATTTCAGGTTAAGTGTTTATTTATGTCTTTGCATCTCTAGATAGAGAGTTTACTTGTTCTACTTTTAAATGTGCATTATTTTTTGCATTCTGCTTTTTAACATGCATACAGGGTTTGCAGCGGTCAGCAAATGAGTCCGTCAGTGAAATAATTGAGAAGATGTTTAGAGTGATTTCTCATCCTGTGAAAAAAATGCATCAGCCAAGTCAGTGTCACAAGTGTGCTGTGGTTGGAAATTCAGGAAATTTGCTGCAGTCCAAGTATGGAGCTTTGATAGACTCCCATTCCATTGTCTTCCGGTACGCACCATCCTACTGTTTGACCTTTAATCTATTTAAAGTTTTTGTCAATTTGTTTATTTCTTAAATTATGCCTTATTTTAGCGATATCTCTGCTGATCTAAGTGCAGAAGGGGTTATAGTGGATCAAATGTGGGAACCTTTTGTGGTTCAGTCTATTATCATATTGCTAGTTAAGTCTACAGCCCACATGATGCAAAATATTAACAACTATTTGAGCACTTCAGCAAACTGTTATGCAAATGCACAGAGAGGAAGATCCCATGGAACTTTTGTTTAAATTCTTTTTACCGCTCAAGTTACATCGCGAGGCAGCTAAAGTTTTCTCTGTGGACTTGCTTCTTCTTGTTACAGAATGAATAAAGCTATGACTTGGGGTTTTGAGCAGCATGTAGGGAACAAAACCACTCACCACATCATGTACCCTGAGAGTGCTGTGGATCTGGTTCCTGGTGTCCATCTTGTCCTGCTACCTTTTAAATTGAGAGACCTTGAGTGGGTGGCCAGTGCTCTTTCAACTGGGGAAATCAAAACGTAGGTTCCTGACACAGTAAAATCAACACATCCTTTCTATATCTGAGGTAGACTGCAGTCACCCAGTCTGATATTTAACTGATATTTAACACACTAATATTTAAATGTAAATGGTTATTATCTATTACTAGTGAAATGCTCTGTAGTTTGCCATATAGTTTTAAAATGTCTGGCATCTGTAAAATGTCAGAAGTGCTATATTTAAATGTTTCTGTTTTTTAATCCCCATCTTCAGGACCTACATGAGAGTGAAAGAACGTGTGCAAGCGGATAAAGATAAGGTGAGTGTGATCCTTTAAATATCACAGTCATGTAATATAGTCACTGAAGTGTGGTCACTTTGCCTGAAAATTATAGATATCAGAAGATCCGTTTCTCTAAATACAACCGTGTTTTTGTGATGTGTTTGGGTTTGCAGGTGATTGTGGTGAACCCAAGCTTCTTCAAATACACTCATGACCACTGGACAGAGCACCACGGCAGATACCCCTCTACTGGCATGTTGGCCATCGTGTTCGCTCTACACCTCTGTGATGAGGTAAACCTCTTACTTCCTGCTTAGCTTCGCAACAAGGGTGCATCTGAACTGCACCTTAGTGTGATAACCCTAGACCCACATAAAAATAATAATTAAAAAGAAAACTTTTAATTGGTCATGATTAAATTGCCAACCATTTTTAAATCATTCTGTTCTTTTGGCAGGAATTTGGCATTTAATTTCCAAACCCAGGACTATCTGTATCTGTTTTTCTAATTCACCCCTGTAGAGCCAACAATTTAATTGTTATTTGGTGTAGATAAGCATCTTAATCAGACAATAATTAATGAGACAGTAACTAATTTAAAGACTGAATTTGTGAAACATTGATTATTACAATAGATTTAGGAATGAGACCTCCCTAATGTGAGCTATATCCACACCAGAAGGCTGCTTGGTCAGTCAGTCAACAAATGAACCAAAACATGGGAACAATTCAGTAATTTTAAAACTCAAAATAGCCTAAGTACATGTGCACATATTTAAAAGTTCATGACCTCAGTTTTGCATTGAGGTCAATCTCAGATTCATGTTGGGACACAAGTTTGGAAAACAAAGAAGAATTTCTTACTGGGTATAATAACTTCCTTTTATTACTGCCACTGCTTCATACTTTCTGCTGCTGATGGTACAGAATATTAGACTAATTCTAGTTCACGGTACAAAAAATAAGATATGAGATATAAGCTGACTGAAACCTATATAATTAAATAGAGGCATTTACAATGACTGCAGGATTAACATGATCCCAACTAAGATCCTTTTCACATCCTGAAAATTAGCATTAATATAGGCACAATATATTAGACCACTGGTATTACATTAAATGTTTTTTGAAAATTATTTGAATCTGCCTTGTTTTCATTCATATCTTATTAGTCTAAATGGTATTTTTGTTCTGACTCTTGCTTTAATTGCCTTATCGCAACTGACAGCAAAAGGAAAAAAATGCAGTCGGCTTTGTCAGTCGGTATTTTATAAATATTTTTCAGTCACTCACACTGATCTATAATGAACGTGATCACAGAGCACAGGTCTCAGCTCATAGTCAACTGTAACATTACCACATCAGAGTTTTTAGTATCCTTGAAGCAAGTTATTAAAACTCATTCATGCTCAGTTTCTCCTATTTTGTATTAATTATTGCAGCGGCTCATCTTAAACCATAGGCTACAAGAGGATGCAATGCTTATGAATTTCATATCTGTATTCAGATTTAACCCTGAAGTGGGCATGGCCTAAACCAGAAAGGTTTATGCCCCTGGAATGACTGGAAAACACTGGGAAAAAATCCCAGAAGTAGAAATGCCAGTACTATTAGCATGTTATAAATGAACACTGTAAATACACTGTAAATCATGCAACATGGTGTGTGTTTGTCCTGCGAGCTGCACATCTGAGTGCTCACTCACGCTCTCGTGGAAGTAAAAACCTCCCGTCTGCACGACTTTTTTGTTGCATTCCTGACACCTGACATCTGTCTTCAACCTGATATATATATATGTGTGTGTGTGTGTGTGTGTGTGTGTGTGTGTGTGTGTGTGTGTGTGTGTGTGTGTGTCCTCTCCCTCCAGGTCTCAGTGTTTGGTTATGGGGCAGATTCACAGGGAAATTGGCATCATTACTGGGAGGACAACAAGTACAGTGGAGCCTTCCGCAAGACAGGTGTGCACAGTGCTGACTTTGAACATGAGATCATTCGGAAATTGGATGCAGAAGGCAAAATTAAACTTTACCCAAAGGTGGAAAGTAAGGCTCCTATTAACATTAAAAGAATGAATAATGGCCACATAAGAGTATGACGTATTGACGCCGAGCCAAAAAAGAGCCACAAACAACTGTGATCCACCCAGCTTTTAACTGACCACTGTGAGTTACGCTGAACCAAACCCACTGACAACAAGCTGCATTTTCTCCAGACCAAACAATCCTTTATTATTTTTTTAATGCTCTGTTGTAACTTGCCTTGTGTTTTATGCTGAACCAGTTTGTGTAAAAATCCAGAATTTAAGGAAATTGAGCATATAATAGCAGCTATGGGGAGCAGCTAAAGGCTGATTTGTCCACACTGTGCTACACCTAATAGCCTTATGGACACTGGTGAGTTAGGAGTTGTACATCCAGTGTAGACTCAGTGTAAACTGCAATGACCAAAACTATGTTTAAAACATATTGAGGTTAAACCCTTGGTTGTTGTCGAGAATACATTTTACCGCAGCTTACAACAAAATGTACTTTGTGTTACAATTAATGAATGTCTGCAAAAACTGACTTTAAATTCATATTTTTACTGTATGGTTCAATGGAGCATATGGAAAAATTACATTTTATAGGCATTGTGTTTTGGACTGTAATGTTTCATGGATATACATATGGATTTCCGGTAACAATCAAACAGACAATATTAAAGACAGTTGTTAAAAGGAAATGGCCAATCTTTGCAGCTACAGTGTGTTGCATAAGTATTCTCTTTTCCACATTGACCTCCTGGAAACAAGGGGGTGAATATTTCTGCAAGGCATTGTTGGTGTAAATCAGAAATAACGTCTTGAACCTCAGCTGTTCTCAGCATTGGGCATCTGTGGTCGTTCCACAGCAGCACTGATTAGACAGAAGTTTCACTGTAGCCACAGTTTTCTCACTGATATTTTAGTATCTGTATTTTAGTCACATGCATTTGAACACCTCTTGCCTTTCTTAACATGTGATGTTTGAGTGAGACGCCTGATTTTAATAATTGGAATGACAGAAATGAAACAGAGGTTCTCAAAGTCACTGTGTTAAAATACTATGGTTCAAAGTCAGTGTGCTATTAATATACTCTGGTTCAATTAATCTCTTTCAGACTGGTGAAAATGCTGAACCTTGAATTGTTAGTTTTATATCAGTTTTTATACTAGGTTTCCTTTGTTATATGACTGTGGTTTAATTCGTGATTTTATGTTTATGAATGTATTATGGTTTTTGTTGTAGACTTTGTTGGCCTGTGTCAAGTAAGTGTTATTACTGTGGTCTACTGCGTCTCAAAGTCTTGCCTTGAGCACAAATTCACTTAAAAGATAATCATTCCATTGAGATGGAAGAATAGATAGATGGCCTGTATGATTTAGTATGTGCATGAAAATAATTCAGTGGGCATGGATGTTTGTTTTTATAGCATTATTATTCCAATAATGTTGAAATTAAATTTATTATTAAAAAAGAGAGCTCACTAATACAGGTTGCCCTGAGATAAATTAGTTTTTTTTTTTAATTTCAGTTGTACTTCATCATAGACTTATAGGAAGCAGCAGAGAGAGACATTATTTTCAGTTGTTAATTCTGTGTATTGGCATCACAAGCATTAGTCACAGGCCTTACCTTGTACCCAATGTGCAAGTAGAAAAATAAAGAAGTAAATCACTCATCTTGATTACTTATTATTTATAAAATAATACAGTTTAAACATTATTTTAAAATGATTGGCAAAGCAATTTGTTCTACTTTCCATTAATTCAACATACACAACATTTAAATACACATAGTACATGTCCACACTGACATGTCTGGGCTCTAAGCTAAGACATTAAATAGGTTCCTGTCTCCAAGTGCGTAAAAAAAACCACATATTTTCAGAAAAAGAGCATTGTTTGTTTTTTTTAAATCAGATTTTCAGTTCAAATCATATTTTTGAGTTGTTTTAGGCCAGAGCTGTCCAATCTTATCCAGAATGGGCCGGCGAGGGTGCAGGTTTACATTCCAACCAAGCAGAAGCCACAACTAATAGTATGTTGAAGGCCAAGGTCAACCAATTAAACAGGAGGAATCAGGTGTGCCTCCTGCTTGATTGGAAAGAAAACCTTCACCCATACTGGCCCTTTGGTTAAGAATGGACATCCTTGTTTTAGGCAGATGTGCTGAAAAATATCTCAGACTTGTAATCAGTGGGTCCTGTTTTTTATGAAAGCACAGTATCCTTTCTAAACATCATCCATAAAAACTACATTTCTTTGAGCTGAGGTGACAAGTTTACAACTGAATGGCCCTAAAACAAAAAATGGTTCAAATAAAAGTAATCCTTTAATTTAATGCATATATGCAATTAAAGACATCACCTTATATGATTAATGATTTAATCTATACCTGATATCTTTGGACTTGCATAATCATACATGACAAAATGCTCTCCAGTGTCAAGGGCATAAACTATCTGAGTAAGCTAGATCATGTTAGCACACAAAATATTTCAATATGCTTTTTCTTGCCAAAAAAAAACCAAAAAAAAACAGGAGATAAGCCAAATGACATATGAATCTGGAATGACTGACAGTTGTGTGCTTTGAACTCTCTGATATTAACTGACACCACCTGGAAGCCCATGCTCACGACTGGATTCACAGGGCACTTCACTTTCTGTCAAGGTAAAGAGAGAATCTTCTGAGTTCATTAATGTAAAAAAAATCTATCAGTGTATACTCAACTTGGGTAACAGTACAGACGTGGCCAAATTTGTTGGTATCCTTCCATGAAAAAGAAGAAGCCACAACTATCTCTGAAATAATTTGAAACTGACAAACATTAAATGGCATCAATCACTGTTAATTCCATGTTTAACACAAATCAGACATTACTTTTGATTTTTTGAATAAACTGAATATTACATAATGAACCAAATGAAAATGACATGGACAAAAAAGATGGTACCCTTAACTTAATATTTTGTTGCACCACCTTTAGCAGCAATCACTGCCAACAAGCAGTCGCAGTAGTTTACAAGGAGACTTCTGCATCGGGTAACAGGTATTTTGACTCCCTCTTCCTGAGCAAACTGCTCTAACTGTCTGAGGTTTGAAGGGTTTTTAGGGCATTTTTCAGATCTTTCCACAGATGTTCAATAGGATTAAGATCAGGGCTCATGGAGGGCCATTGAAGAATAGTCCAATGTTTTTTTTTTTCCCAGCCATTCTTGAGTGCTTTTAGCTGTGTGTTTTGGGTCATGATCCTGTTGGAGGATCCATGGCCTGTGGCTGAGGGAGAGCTTTCTGACACTGGGCAGTATGTTTCTCTCCAGGATGCCTTCATAGTCTTGAGCTTTCATTGTGCCCTGCACAGATTCAAGGCCCCATGTGCCAGACGCAGTAAAGCAGAACCCAAAACATGACTGAGCCCCCTCCATGTGGTGTTCTTTTCTTTCTGTCTTCATTTTTCTGTCTGTGAACATACAGCTGGTGTGACTTGCCAAAAAGCTCTGGTTTTGTTTAGTCAGTCCAAAGGACATTCTTCCAGAAACTTTGGCTTGTTAACATGCATTTTAGCAAAGTCCAGTCTGGACTTTTTATGTTTTTCTTTCAATAATGGTGTTCTCCTGGGTCTTCTTCCATGGAGCCCATTGTTGTTTAAAATGCAACGGATGTTTCAATCAGATAACGAACCTTGGAGTTTAGCTTGAATGGCTTTGGATGTTTTCCTTGGCTCTTTGTCTACCATCCACACAATCCTTCTGATCAACCTGGGGTTGCATTTCCTCTTTGCGGCCACGTCCTGGGAGGTTGGCTACAGTCCCATGGACCTTATACTTTTTAATAATATTTGCAACTGTAGTCACAGGAACATAAACCTTCTTGGAAATAGTCTTATAGCCTTTACCTTTAAGATGGCTATCTACAATTTTCTTTCTGAGCTCCTCAGACAACTCTCTCTTTCTCTGGTCCATGTTCAGTGTGGTGCACACAATGATACCAACCTACACAGTGGCATGCTTTCTCTCTTTAAATAGGCTGATTGTATGTTACAAAGATTGAAGACACATGACACTAATTAAAGTTAAACAATTAGTTTGAAACATGATTAGAATGCAATGATTTCTAATGTTTTTAGAGGTACCAAGAAATCTGTCCAGGCCATTTTAGATTATCTTGGTAAAATAAACAATAAGTCATTTCTCTTCACAATTTTATTGGTTTAATCTATCAAATACTATGGGCAGGCAGGTATATACTGAGACCATTGCTTTCGGTTTAATCACTTTTCTGCAGCACTGAATCATTGTTTTCAAACAATCATTGTTTCATTGAACTGTAAGGGTACCAACAAATTTGTCCATGTCTGTAGATATGCAGACATTAGATAGTATATTTTTAACATCAGTTCTTCTTCTTCTTCTT
>CM074964.1:9482295-9494585 GCA_037577455.1 Pangasius macronema | reverse complement strand
AATTAGAGAAAAAAAATAATATATATATATATATATATATATATATATATATATATATATATATATATATATATTGCCAATATATATTAGATTTTTATATATATATATATATATATATATATAAACTCTCATGCTGTCTGAAATGCTTTACAATCACATGCTAAGAAACGCAATAAAAATACAATAATAAACACACAAACATCACCTGCACATAGACACAGACAATAACTTCATCCAATGAGCTCCCCATTTGTATTTAAAAGATGTTGTTTTAACATACATTTAAACATAGGTAAAGATTTAATAGTTCAAATAGAAAGAGGGAGATCGTTCCACAATTTAGGGCCTGCTCTATGTTTGTATTTTGTCCTAGTAGCAGATAACAGATGTCGATTTTCTGATCTAGAAGGAAAGTAGAATGACACCAAAAAGGACAAATACACAGGAGCTAGATTGTGTAGGGCCTTGAAAACCAGTACTAGAATCTTATAGATAATGCTAAGTCGTACTGGCTGAGAGCTGATTGTATTTCTGCTGAAGATAACCTGGTCTGTAGAGAAGAGCAGGTTGTGGAGAGGATGGTTAGGCTGATGTAAAATCACTGATACAGTGGACCGCTCACATAGTGACTGTAAATCCAGAAGATATAAAAGGATACCTTTAAACCTTATCAGTATTTTGATGGCTCTTTTCTGGTGTGTGGTTTCTCTCTATACAGCCTATAAGCTGTACATGCCCAATCTTAAGACAAGGCCTAATCAGAGTTGTATATTGCTTAGAGGAATTTTTTCCACTGCCTCTTCAAGAAAACATCACCACTAAGTTAATCAACCATGTAGAAGCCGAAGTATTTTGTACTTGTTAGAACATGAACAGCCTGTTCGCCTTAGGACTAAAGCAGGTGGCTAGGGAGGTTCTCTAGAATGTATCTTCAAACTTCTTGTAATTCAGGATCATGTTGTGAGCTGTGGCTCATCCTTCAAATTATCTGGCTCCACCTTTAATTGATCTGTCATTTCAGCTGGAAATTTGATGGTATAAGACAGCTCTATAGAAGGGTGACCAATTACTGGCAAATGCCAGTAAATTACTGTAAAATGCCAGTAAATTACTGTAAAATGCCAGTAAACTACTGTAAAATGTACAGCAATTTTCTACAATGTGAATGTTATGTCTCCTAGACTGTATAACTATGGAGCTAGAAAAGATGATGTTAGTATTGCATGAACAACTTATGGCCTCTAGTAGGATTTGGACCAATGTAAGCTGCCAAGAGTCAGCCTGAGTAAACCACTTATAAACGATTTAATAATATATGGTCAGGTCTATAAGTATTTGGACAGTGACACAATTTTTGCAATTTTGCCTCTGTACAGCACCACAATGGATTTGAAATGAATCACTCAAGTGTAGACTTTCAGCTTTAATTCAATGGGTTTAACAAAACTATTGCATTAACTGTTTAGGAATTACAGTCATTTTTCCCCATAGTACCTCTATTCTCACAGGCTCAAAAGTAATTGGGCAAACTAACAATCATAAATATTAAGATTATTTTTTAATAAATGGATGCAAATCCAACCTATGGACACCACCAAATGCTGAGTTTCCTCCCTTGAGATGCTTTGCAAGGCCTTTACTCCAGCTTGTTTGTGGGTCTTTCTGACTTCAGTTCTGTCTTCAGTAAGTGAAAAACATGCTCAATTGGGCTGAGGTCAGGTGACTAACTCGGCCATTTAAGAACATTCAATGTCCAAGCTCTTGGGGTGCTTTTAGGGTACATTTTGGGTCATTATTCCATCTGTACTGTGAAGGGCTGTCCTACCAGTTTTGCAGCATTTGACTGAATATGAGCAGGAAGTGTAGCAAAATTTAATCTGGCAATTCTGTCCTTGAGTGTTATCAGTAGTTTGCATCTTGAGGTAAACCATCTGTATTTACATTCATGAAGGCATCTCTTGATTGTAAACTTTGGCAATGATACGCCTACCTTCTCCAGAGTGTTCTTGACATGTCTAGATGTTGTGAAGGGGTTTTTCTTCACCAAGGAATGAATTCTGCAATCATCCACTTTTGTTGCCTTCTGTGGTCTTTTCATGTTGCTGAACTCACCAGTGCATTCCTTCTTTTTAAGACTGTACCAAATTGTTGATTTGGCCACACCTAAAGTTTATGCTTCCTCTCTGATAAGCCTATTGTTTTCAGCCTAATGAAGGCCGCCTTCACTTGCATCAAAACCTCTTTGGACCACATAGTGAAAATTCCCATGAATAGCTACCAAATGCAAATTCAACACTTGGAATCCACTCCAGACTTTTTATCTCCTTAATTTCATGATATAAGGAGGAAAAATGATTAAGGCAATATTTTTTGTTAAACCCCTTGAATTAAAGCTCAAAGTCTAAACTTCAATCACATTTTGATTGCTTCATTTTACGTCCATTGTGGTGGTGTACAGAGGCAAAATTACAAAAGTTGTGTCACTCCTGATATACTTATGGACCTGACTGTAAATAGTGTCAGTTGTGCTCGTATTTAGTATGTAAGGTAAGTATGAATTGCTTTAAGATGCTCTCTCCCTCCTTGTCTCACAAGATCACCTCAGGTTTGTTGACAGTGTAATGGCAGGACACTGGTGTTCCAGGGTGTGCTTATACCTGTCTGATTGATCCTGATGCTCTACTCTGCTCTGCTCCTTCATCCCGAGCTTTTGGCATTTGTCTTCCTGTTTCAATTTTAAAATATTATGTGGATTGTGTAGCCTTGCACCTTCTCGAAAATGTTGCTCTAATCATACAAACTGTCCTGCACCCATCTCAGAAATCCTACTCACAATATGATCATACTGTGATCATTACATACTGTATCATTTCAAAACAGGCAAACACTTATTTGCCCTTTCTCTGAACAATTGTACACTGTAATAAATAAAAATGCCACTCTGTGGCATCAATCAGATGAGGATGCATTCCCTGCCAAGTCTGGTTCCTCTTAAGGGTACTTCTTCATGTCATCTGTCATGTCTGGCTTGCTCATTTGTTAGCTAAATCTACTTTCAGATTTCTGTAAAGCTGCTTGTATTTTACATTTATATATAGTGCTTTCAAAAATCAGTAACAGAGATAAAGAGTGTTCTTGTGGCAGCAGCGTTCAGACTGTTGTAATCGGTGTGTTGTACAGTTGGGGCACCTGGAGCACCGCAGTCACAGCAGACCTGGTTACCAGGCATGCGGAGGATGTCCTCTGTGATCGCTCGTGTCAGATCCTCCACGCTGCTTCCTCCACTCTGTTTGTGCTCATCCAGAGCCACATTCAGTGCCTCCTGCTTACTGTTGGTCAGCACTGAAATCCACCTGAACAGTATATATTTTTGGTAAGATACTTAAAAAGAATAACATTCAAGAAAAATGTGTATCAAGAAGCTAATCTATCAAAACATTTCAGAAGAGTATAGTAGATTTTATATATTTGCATTAAAAAAGGCTCCAACAGTTTTCAACAGTTTCAAAACCTATAATGTAGGTGCAGCATTTATGTGCATTATTGTGCATTATTACCACACTTACTGTATGATTATTTTTTAAGTGCTGGAACAGTATTCTTATTGTGTTATTTTCAATTCTAATAGCCTTTCTCCTGTTGTGTGGTTATCAGCATTTAGCACCAGACCAATAGAAGGCATGATAGTTTCAATCACAGCACATGGAAACTCATTTGAGGAAGCTATATTTACTATGTCAAAGTCCTGCTCTTCTTCATAAGTGTGTGTTTGTGTGTGTTTGTTGGAATTAACAAACAGGCTCTCTTCTATATGACAGCACACACTTAGATTCACTGCTTGACTGGGTAAACACAATACTTTGCTCAAATTTAAACACAAACATTGCATCATCTTAAACCCTTAAACCCCCTAAAACCCCTAACCCTAGGACTTACATTCCTGCCTCTCATTACTGTCACTTTCCAAAACCACTTTCTGTATTTGCTGAAAAATAAGCTTTGAAAGAATAACTGGATTATATGCCTAGTGTTGTAGTTTTTACATAAATCTTGCCATATTTGCTATATTTTAGTTTAGTTGTTTTAGTTGTTTTTGGCTGATTCTTATTTTCTTAATATTTTTTAACATAGTCTTTTTTTGGTCAATACATTTGTGTAGTGGGTAGCCTTGCCACCTCATGGCTTTTTGGTCCCTGGTATGATCCTGAGCCCAGGTTACTGGTGGGGGTTTGCTCCAGCTTCGCAATTCTAACTTTCCCCTGTGTGTGAATGTGTGTGTGCAGGTTGCTCTATGATGGACTGATGTCCCATTATCCCAACTCACACCCAGTGTTCCTGGGAAAGGCTTTGGATTCTACCGTGACCCTGACAGGGACATGACCCTGTTGTTTTGCAAATATCTATATGCAACTTTGATGTATGTATTGTATGTATATGTACTTCTTTGTATGTAGGTTGCCATACAAAATAAAGTTTACATTTACAATTTCAATGCTTTTTTTGATTAAGATTTTTTTGCCCATGTCAAAACAGGACTACAATAGACATATCTCCTCTGAGATGAGCACCGATCCCTATAGCCTCCAAAAACAATGTGACCAATACAATTCTACTCCTGGAAGTATGACTTACGCTACACAGTCAGACTCATCCTCTGTGAGAAAGTGATAAGTGCGGTTATCTGCAACAAAGACACACATGAACAAACAGAACCATGGAGCACTTGTTAAACACTGACAGCTAACATATAAGTAATTATCTCATTATAGCCAGTGCTATGAGAAACAATGTGACTGATGTTAATATGTAAGTGCAGTAGAATGCATGAAAGCACAGTTGCATGCTTATCATCAGTGATTTTATATTTGTTTCATTGTAGGTTATAACATAGTGGATTACATCATAGCATTGGTAGGAGAGAGTGGATTCTAATCATTACTTACGAGAGATGAGGTCAAAACATTTCTTGTCCTCCAGACTGGGTTTGACCTGGCAGGTCAGGAGGTTCAGTTTGGCTGGTGATTTATTTGGCTTAGAGAGGGCACAATATGGCACACTTATTAAATTAATTAATGCATAATATGATATGTAATATACACTACTGCTGTGTAAGTTTATTTTTAATTCATTAAGCAAAATTAAAAAAAACAGCAACTGATCATTTAGATAAAACTGTGACATAGGCTAGAGTTGGGTACCAAGTTTAACAGAGTGGTTCTGCTTACAGTGCCGTGAGCGATGGTGAGATAGCAGTTCTGCACAGTGCACTTCCTTTTCTGCCACATCTTTCTCAACCTGCAGCAGGCAGGAATATGATTACAACACACACCACATGAATCCCAACCCACTAATCTTAATACAGAGGCCACAAAAGGCTAGTTTTTCATTTATCTGTTATCAATTCGGATTTTTCTAAAGCTAGTTCCTATTGTAATACAGACAGATCAGAAGCGGAAAAATATGCTCAGAAAGAGTAATTTTGAAACACAAACATCAAACAGATATGAATCAATGTGGAAATAATTACATATATTTACCCATCACTCTTCTTATAGAGGTAGCCTGATTTCTCTGTTCCATATTGCTTGTTGCCTTGAAGTTGGTGCATGCTGTACACAGTCTGTTTACATAAAGAGTCCTACAGCAAACACACACACACACACACACACACACACACACACACACACACTCACGGGTTAAGCTGGCACCCTCTCACTCTCTCTCTACAAGCAAGTCAGTAGCGCCTCATTATTAATTTGGATCATTATTTAAAATACACACATGCCATGTCCTTCACTCCTGATGTGGCCAGAAAGGCAGAGACTTAAAAAGTGACAGCATGAAGTGTAACATGCACCATACTTGCATAACTTGATCAATACACCAAAGCCACCACATTACAATAATGTGTAATAATATTTTAATACAATATTATTAAAAGTTATATTAGAAACAATACAATGTAACATAAATAATGAAGATGCTAGATGACAAATACAGATTTGTAGCAAATACATGCAGTCACTTCTAATGGTCTAATTTCCACAAATGTACCACTGCATATACAAAACCATGAATATAAACTTACCCTCCTAGACTGAATGAGTGCATCAGGAAAAAGAATAAATGTTAGCAATTAAATATATTCAAATTACAGAGTATTTTGTCTGAACTGTAGTAGATATACACTCACCAAACACTTTATTAGGAAAACCTACAGATTCATGCAATTATCTAATCAGCCAATCGTGTGGCAGCAGTACAAAGATTAATATCATGCAGATACGGGCCAACAGCTTCGGGTATTGGTCACATCAACCATCAGAATGGGGGAAAAATCTGATTTTCACCGTGAAATGATTGTTGGTGCCAGACAGGCTGCTTTGAGTATTTCTATAACTGCTCATCTCCTGATTTTCATGCCAGACTGGTTGGAGCTGACAGAAAGGCTACAGTAACTCAGATAACCAATTGATTGATCTGTACAATTGCAATGAGCAGAAGAGCATCTCAGAATACACGACACGTCAAACCTTGAGGTAGATGGGCTACAACAGCAGAAGACCACGTCGGGTTGCATTTCTGTCAGGAATCTTGAATCTCGATTTCTGCTGAGGCACACGGATGGGAAGGTCAGAATTTGGCGACAACAGCATGAATCCATGGACCCAACCTGCCTTGTGTCAACAGTACAACCCGGTGGAGGTGGTGTAATGGCGTGGGGAATGTTTTTTTGGTATACCTTGGATCCGTTAATACCAATCAATTGCTTGAATGCCACAGCCTATTTGTTGCTGACCATGTGCATCCTTTCATGGCCACAATTTACCCATCGTGTAATGGCTACTTCCAGCATGAAAATGCACCATGTCACACAGCAAAAGTCATCTCAAACTGGTTTCATGAACATGACAAGTTCAGTGTTCTTCAGTGGCTGTCCCAGTCACAGGATCTGAATCCAATAGAACACCTTTGGGATGTGGTAGAACGATAGATTCGCAGTATGAAAGTGCACCTGAAAAATCTGTAGGAATTGATCATGTCAACATGGACCAGAATCTCAAAGGAATGTTTCCAATATGTTGTGGAATCCATGCCTCAAAGAACTGAGGCTGTTTCGAGAGCAAAGGGAGGCCCTAACCAGTACTAGTACTAGTGTTCCTAATAAAGTGCTCAGTGAGTGTACAGTTAAGGTTTCCCAACAGTTAGTGCTGGGAATCACAATTTTGCACTTCCTTTAACTGCATTGCTAATTTGGTTGGGCATACGACATTCTTTTCCTGTTGTAACCCAGTTGTTATTTCTGACCAGAAATGGGTGCAAGAAGTGATGTGGCTGTCAACATCTGCTGGCACAAACCCACTTTTGGTCCAAAATTGCACTTTTGATACCACTTACCAGGATTTCATCTAACCAAGCCAAAAATGTGTTTCATGTTCTAACTTCATGCAAATTTATTTTAAATCATACTACATTTACAATATAGTATGAATAGGCTACATTACTCAACTACTAAATATAACAGAATAGGTTATTTTATTTTTAACAAATCACTGAGTTGTGGTTACTGAAGTTGAATCAGACACTCCTTTAAAAACATCCCATATAGCATCCTAGAGGGTTCTTCAGTTTGTCCCTGTCAGAAGAACCCTTAATTGTTCTACGTAGAACCCAATAACAGTGTTTCCCTATCGGAGAGGAGTCAGAGAAACCCATTAAAAAGCTAGAATTGTTAACCCTTTAATAAAAAAAATCAATACATTGTCTAATACCATTTGCCAATTTTATTGCCATCATAAAGACAAAAGTGGCTCACACACCTACACACGTAAACAGCACATGTAAAAACAGAAAACACAATAGTTAAGATAAATCAGCCAGCCAGTTATTTCAACCACCAGCCAATTATTTAAAAAATATTGATAAGCTATAATATTGAAAGATACAAATGAAATTGAATCAAATTTTATTATCAAGTATTTTAGAAGTTGTGACAGCACTAGATAAGAGAACGCTAAAATATGCAGTGGAATGTATTAGGGAATTGTATTAGGAAATCTGAAATGAAAATGTATGCTAGTGCCGTGTTGAGTGACAGCAGGTAAGTGTTTAAGTGATCACCTCCTTAAGTTCAGGCTGCAGGGCAGGTCGTAGCTGGTCCCTGAGAGAAAACAGCTGCCTCTTCTCTTCATCCTGACTATGCTTTATCTGCACACACATATGCCCACAAACACACACAATACGCTTGAAATTCCTATAAACCCACACTAGGCATACATAACACATTCTATGATTGGGTTTTACAGAACATCAGATCATGGAGCAGGATTACAAACTTTCTATCTGTTTGAAACAAAGTACATAATCATTTTGAAGATTGGGAAACAAGGGAAGGAATTGTGAAAACTGTTGACAAAATTAATTTTTTGTCAAAGCAATAAAACAGACCTCCACAGGGAGAGATTTTTTTAGAACTGATAACAAGTATTTTTCAGTAATCTTAGCAAGAATACTTTATCAATCACAGCACAATCACCTCAGAAAACTGTTGGCATTAATGCAGATTCACTAGTTTACATAAATCTATGAAGTAGTGAATAGTTTGTAATTCTTTGTTTGATCTACACGGTTTAAACAATGTATATATTTAAAAAAAAAATTTAAAACAGAAAAAACATTACAGATGATTTTTTGTTCTCTAATAAAACCATCTGGATGAGACTGGATGCCATTTAGCCATCAATCTATGACTGGCCTGGAGTCACCCAGAAATGTGCACGAATCAACCATAACAGCCATCTCAGCCCAATATCTGAACAACTACAGAAGGAAAATAAACATATAAAATTTAACACCTAAAATGGAGCTGAGAGAGCTTAATGTCTGATCCACTACTACATTCAAACTGAGTCTTATTGCTAGTGGCAGCTGCAGAATGAGATGTCCTCTGAATATTGATAAGCTGACCTAGTCACACACACACACACACACACACACACACACACACACACACACACACATACACACACACACATACACACACACACAGACAACAGCACAATTACAGCCACCTGATGTTGTTTGGCAGAATGAAATTAGAGGGTACAGTGCACCTGGGTTCTAATACTTTGAGCTGAGTGACAGACTATAGCCCTTTTCACAGATTTTCATCACGTTAGCTCCCATTGTTCTTTTCACTTAAAAGGAAAGAAAAAAGATTAGGCTACTAGTCAAGACAAATAACCACATAAGCAGTCTTTAAAATGGGGACATTTAACATGAAGTTCAGAAACAGTTACCATGGATAACACTAAACCTCCCACTGATTTCACTGTGACTGCTTGTGTGTGTAAAATCTGGGCTTACAACTGGTTGCATCTACAGTGCAACCCATTACTATAAGGGCATTTAAATAAAGAGAGGCTTTTATTAATGTAAAAATGCACTCACAGAGCTGAGTTTTCCATTGAGTGTGTCAATGTACTGCTTCAGCTTCTCTGTGGCAGCCAAGCACTCCTGAAAGAAACTGACAAAGGAAACCAATGTAATTACCTTCAGCACCAGTGGTTTGCTGTTACTGCAGCCCCATCTCTCTTCTCCTTCCCTCCTCAACTCTTCCCTCCTTCACCCACCATTTTCCTCATCTCCCTCTAGCACTCTCATCCTTCTTTACAAAAGTACCATATAATGAAACATGGTCTTGTATGGGAAAAAAAACACAGGAATATATTAACTCGGCATTATCAGTCATCACACACATAACACTCAGCACTTTTCTGACAGCACAGGAACTAAAAGGTATGCTAATGAACTTCAGTTCCAAAGAGGACATGCTTTTCTGTGTTCCTTTTCTGTAGAGCTATGTACAATATGTCATCTGTTGTGGGAAAGCTTTGACTAGTCACCAGCAATTTACATTGTGCACCAGTTACATTTTTATTGGTGTAGTTTATAATTTTTATAATAGTTTCTGTGATTTACAATATGCAATGGATCTGGACAAGTTCTTTGTTTTTCAGAACTACTGCAGGCTTATGTGCCCTGATTGTTAGCTATGCCCACAGACAACGCAGCGCTGCCTCGTTTACCTAAGAGTGTTTTCAGACATTTTTTTCCAGACCATTTGAGCCCCAAGTTTGTTACAACTGATGAAGTGTGAATGCTGTTTTCAAGCCAGATACCAGATCCCTGGTCCTCTTGAAAATGGTGGCCTTAAGTTCGCTGGGGCCACAGACAAACTTGCTGAGCTCTATCATCATGTGTGTGCAAGGATTATCAGATGCTGCCCTAGAACATATTGGCATCTTCATATCCTTTAATTTGCTTTATGGGGATTTCATGCCATGCATTGCAAAAGGGTGGGGGTTTTGACTTAAATGAGAATGTAAATTTATGTAAATTTGGGCAATTTCATGAAAATTATAAGTAAATTCAATTTCAATGACCCAATCATTTGACGCATCAACAGCCCCAAGGAATGTTTCTATGCTATAATTTGTAGAATACACCATATGATACAAGCAAATGCTAGTAAGCACTGACTAGCATGCAAACAGAGGGTAAAAAGTGTAATATAATAAACAGACGTTTACATGATCCATGTGTCCATGTGATTACTGTTGCTGTTTAAAAAGCATTTGACTAGTAATTTCAATGGATGTCAGCACGTTTGCCTCGCACCTCCGGGGTTAGGGGCTGGGTTCTCGCTTACGCCCTGTGTGCGCGGAGTTTGCATGCTCTCCCCATGCTTCGGGGGTTTCCTCCCCTAGTCCAAAGAAATGTGTTCTAGGCTGACTGGTATCTCTGAATTGTCTATAGTGTGTGAATGGGTGTGTGTGCAAGTGTTCCCTGTGGGGTGACCCCCACCTTGTGCCCCGAGTCCCCTGAGATAGGCTCCAGGCTCCCTGCGACCGTGTGTAGGATAAGCGATACAGAAAATGGATGGATGGATGGATGGATGGATGGATGGATGGATATTCACCCAGCTGTTGCGTTCATAGCATTGATTTGTACATGCACATATGAACAATACATGGCAAGTGCTTTGTGCCCTTGGAACTAATTGCAGGAATTGTGGAGTTTTATGTAATTGCCTGATGAAGACAGTGCCCACGGTGTCCTACAAAACATCGCCTAACAGACCACTACCTATGTGGAATGAAAACATACATGGTTATGTGATGCGAAGGACAAAATAGAGGCAACATTAATTGCCTTACTTGCCCTGGGAGTAGTAGTGCTTGATGAGGTTCTGGAGCAGATCCACACCTTTCTTGCTCTTAATTTCATTCACTTTAATGAGGTACTGTGTAAGAGGACAAGAGGAGTAAACACAGTAATTTGCATTTATTGATTGATAGTATTGTGATGCCTGTGAGAGGCAACTAATAGAGTTATATCAAATACTTCAGTAGTGGCATAACACTGGCTCTCTGGCATGTGTGTGTTTTTTGTGTGTCTGTGGGTGAGAGAGAGAGAGAGAGAGAGAGAGAGAGAGAGAGAAAGAGATTTAGTGCTGAGAGCTCACCTCACACATCTGCAGCTGAAACATTCTTCGTTCCTTCTCTAGCTCCTCAGCAATCTCTCCACCACTCACCTCTGTCCTGACCATGCCGTACTGTTTTGCCAGCTCTCTCTTCTCCTTCTCTATTTTATTGCTTCAGAGAGACAAGGCACATGTCTAACTCCACTGTGTATGTGTACATGTGTATGTGAAAGATTATTCTTTTATATTGAAAAAAGTATTTGGTACTGAAATAAAGCTAGGTTTTGAGGGGAAGTTCTTTACAGTCAGTGGGAGTTTTTTCGGTTTCCTTTTTAGGTGTTTCTTCATTTATGACAATGATATGGGAAGTGAGTGTCCAGATCATAAGACTAGATGACATATCTAAAGGAAACTAAAGTAGGAACTCTATGCAGGCAGGGCTTGCAATAACAACACATGAAAAATATATACTGTATACAGTCAGGTCTGGAAGTATTTGATCAATGACAGAGTTTTGTGATTTTGCCTTTATACACCACCACAATGGATTTCAAATAAAACAATCAAGATGTGATCGAAGTGTAGACTTTCAGCTTTATTTTTAGAGGTTCCACATGTGCATATGGCATTTACCATTTAGGAATTACAGCACTTTTCAGCAAAGTACCTCCATTTTCAGGGGTTCAAAGGAATTTGGACAAAGTGACATAACTGTAAATATAACCATAATTTTAATACTTGGATGAAAATCCTTTGCAGTCAATAACTGCCTGAAGTCTGGAGCCCATGTTCTCAAAACTCAAAT
>CM074964.1:9462170-9482195 GCA_037577455.1 Pangasius macronema | reverse complement strand
CTACACTTCGATCACATCTTGATTGTTTTATTTCAAATCCATTGTGGTGGTGTATAAAGGCAAAATCATAAAAACTCTGTCATTGTCCAAATACTTCCGGACCTGACTGTATATAATTAAGATGTGTATGATGAATTTATTATTTACTAATGAGGGGCTTTTGTTGCCTATACAATCAAAGGGGCAGTCACTACTGCATGAACAAATAATAGATTATGTACGTCCTGGGGCAACAACAAATGTGTGAAACTCTTCAATGCTTTCAGTTGCTTTATGGAACAGAACACTGCTGACAGAAAGACTTGCACAAAACAGTTACACTGCACCTGCCATGTATGTTAATGAGGAACCTGTGTTAATTTGCCTGCACAATCTTAACCTGCTAAAATAGCAACAGCCACAAATGCAAATGGTCACTAAAAGGTTTGTAATTAGCACTTCTTTTTGTGAGCCTAGTAGTTGGAAGTTGCTATATAACATTATATACTACAAAATGCTATTTTCTATGGAACAGCAAGTTATTGCTCCTAAGGGAGGGAAAGCAGTTTTATTTTTCTCTTTTTTGGGGCAAGCATATACAATGATACTGCTGCTTCATAAATCACAATAATGTCCTAAGTTCATTAACATCTTGGAAAAGACTATTGGACACCATAACTGTAACAATATTGCATGGCTGTATCGCAAAACTTTAAAATTAAATACAGCAGAGCTATGAGCACTCACAATTTGCTCTCATAATCCCTCCACGCCTTGTCAAATGGCTTCTTCAGATCCTGAAGGAAAAGAAGTTAGAATTAGAAGGGATTCCAATCCAATCCATTTCAATTCAATAAAATTTTATTTGTATAGCACGTTTAATAATAGACACTGTCACAAAGCCGCTTTAAAAAAAATCCAGATGTAGATTTAAATTTAGCTTCATATTGAGCAAGCCAGAGGTGACAGTGGCGAGGAAAAACGCCCTGGAGACGACATGAGGAAGAAAAACTGAGAAGAACCAGATTTAAAAGGGAGCCCATCCTCTTCAGGTAGTGCATTATAAATGTGTATACTATAAAGCCATACAGTACTAAGTGTGTTGACAGGATGTTCAGTATGTGCAACATGGTCTTTATGACTGCTCTATACATGACTTATCCATTCCCTTTGCTTTATTTTTCCGTATACAGCCAGGTCCATAAGTATTTGGACAGTGATATAATTTTCATAATTTTGCCTCTGTACACCACCACAGTGGAATTAAAATGAAGTGTAGACTTTCAGCTTTAATTCAAGGGGTTTAACAATATTGCATTAACCTCTTAGGAATTACAGCCATTTTTTTCATAGTCCCTCCATATTTGTCGGCTCAAAAGTAATTGGACAGTTTACTAGTTAATACAATATTTTTGTTAAACCCCTTTAATTAAAGCTGAAAGTCTACACGTCAATCACATCTTGACTGTTTCATTTCAAACCCACTGCAGTGGCGTAGAGAGGCAAAATTACCAAATGTCACTGTCCACATACTTAAGGGCCCAACTGTAGATCAATTTTCAACCACCATCTGAGGATATGTCAGGATAATTGAGGATACTACTTGATGCTATGTCAAAAATACAAAACAGAAAGTATGAATGGAGCTCTGAGAGGGATAATGTTCTAACCTTCATCATAACTTTACTATATACAAAAACAATATAGAATTTCAGAGAGCCCAAATCCACCACATTTGACTTTTTAAACTTACACCTTTGACTTCTTTCAAATCCCCTTTAACCAATGAGTCCAGGAAGAAGTTGATATTGTGGAGCATGCTCTTTAACTGTGGAGGAAAGATGATAAAGTGTAAAGAATCATTGTGGCACAAGTCTTAATCAAGCAAGAAAGGTCTTACAGAAAGCAGAGTCTAATTAAGAATGTCTGAAAAACAGCATTTTTTTTGACAGAAGACTTAGATTTGAGCCTGTGAGCTGTAGATAAAAACTGCGAACTGGGAGCTTCACAGTTTGAAGTTTTAAAAATTGAAGTATATCTAAATAAGGTCCATCATTTTAACTCACACCATAACTAACATCAAAGTGGGCACAGCACTGGCCAGAGGGTGTTTTTCTCCCTCGATGACTCACCAAGTTCTTCATTGGTGTCAACAGCTCTTTAGAGAATTCAGCAAACTTATTAAAGGCAGAAGCCACTTCCTGCTCTCCGTTGTTGTGGAAATTGACAGCTAGCTTCTCCATGGAGTTGATATACAGCTCCAAATGTGATATGTGGTCTTGAGGGGAAGCAAATGTAAATTTAAATGGTTTTGAATATAAATTAAAAATATAAAAAATGTATCTTTAAAAGTGTATCATACCCTATATACAGAGTCATTACTTCTTGGAACAACATGGAAGCCAAAATACACAAAACACACAAAATACACATTTTTATATCTCAAAAATGCTCCTGAAATGATCTTTTCATAATGAAATTTTAGCTGGAAACACTGCCAAACTGCAATCATGCTGAATACTGTGAAAACCTGTTAATATGGCTTTGCCTATTGTTAGTACAGTATTAACAGATATACTGTACATATCAGGCAGCAGTGACATTCTTTCTAAGCATCAGATTCCTGTCTGAAACATCTGGGCGTGTCATCTCTGTTTCCTGCTCTGAGACAATGCTCTTTCATCTTCTCTGTATATACAGCTATTTGAAATGTAGGAAAAATTAAGCCATTATGTGTCATTATGGAACAGTGGCAATGTTACCTTGACCAGAAGCGTACTTGGCTTTGGATGCTTTCTTCATTTTCTGCAACACTGTACGGTCACAATCCAAAGCCTACAAAACAAATGCAGTGTCACTGTTATTGGCAGGAACATTATTAGCTTCAATAAACAGTGTTCATCTTCTACTCATGGATAATGGAGCATGTGTATGAGGGCACATTAATACATGTCTCAAAACCTCTGAAAACATGAAGGAGATAAATCAGTACTCTTTATAATCACTTTTGCATTACATGTCACCAGACCAACATAGAGCATCAAACACACACACACACACACACACACACACACACACACACACACACACACACACACAAACCACCATGCTGTCCTTTTATACATTTTTAATAGAACATATTGTAGGTTTCAGTTGGACTGACCATACATTGCAAGTAATTGTTTGCCTTAAGCCCAGATCTGAGAAAATATTGTGAATGATTTTTTACTTCTGAGATAGTTTGATTCCAATGATCAAATGATATAATTATTTAATTACAACTTACTATATCAGTATGTTAATTATTATAACACAATAGTTCAGTAATATTAACTTAAATAGTAGTATATGACAGGGCTTGCACTCCACTCATAGCGTCTCGAAATGATCACTTAGGGCCAGGTGTTTTTTTTTTTTAGGAGTAATTAGGCTGCACTCTGTGCAAAGAAGGTGCACGTCATGTACAAAACTTGCAAAGAAGCCTAAATGCACAAAGTGCACATCTCCTCTTGATACATATGGATGTAAACGAGGATTGTGCAAAAGGAGGAAAGTCAGCATAAAAAAAGATGGGAATGGAATTCGGCTATTTTTGAATTGTCAGCACAGAGCATTGAAATTTATCTTCATACAGATACACTATTACACTAAAATACATTATTAATTAACTACATCTTTTCAACTTAGGTATTTTGTCAGACATATCTTGCACCCCATACATGTCATAGCAAATATGTCAGGAACACATATATGAGTTTTCCTCACATCTAACAAAGAAATTTAAACAGACTTTTATGACACTGGCAATTTTCCAAATGTTATAGAAGCTGCAGTTGACCACAAGAAAATAAAGTACAGTCAAGTGCACACTTTTATACAAAAAGGTTTATTCCTTATACAAAAGCTTTTTCATTAAAGCCAGTTAGTAACCAAACAGCATAACAGCCACGTTAATGCCCTCCAGACTGTTGACTTGTTCTGATAAGAGTTTATATTATTTTCTTTATGAACTCTCAATTATTCTTTAGTCCCAAGTTTTTTGACAGTTTGTTTTTAACCATTTCTGCCAACTTAAACTGGATTTACAATCTCAATTTGAGCGTCATACAGTGTGCATTTAGCAGGTGGTTCCAGGAGAGTTTGCGTGAATCGTGACAGCCTTAGGAATTTGGACACGGATTTGAGATGCAATGTGAGTGTATTTTTTGGCCACATCGCATATTTTTCAATTCACCTCCTGCTGAAAGTATCTACACTGTACTATAGTGAGTCTACTGACTAAAGAAAAAAACCTGGAACAAACCTTTGCAGAAACATTTCCTGTTTCAGCAATTCAAGCAAGTTGCAAAAAACTCTTGCCTTCCTAAGGGTAAATATCCATGTTGTAACATTTGTGTAACAGAATTTTTCTTGCTATAACTAACCGAAGTTATGCAATGCATTGATGTGTGTACAAATGTAAGTGGAGCATAAGCTAAGAATACACTGAGAAAATGGTAGCAGTGTTATAGACACCAGCTGAGATTACCCTCATTGTTATTATGTGGGATATAATAAGTGTTAAAATTAACAAATAAATTAGAGACTGATTTAGTTCTGAAAGCACATCTTCATCTGCTGTAACTAATGGGGCGGGGGAGGTAATCACATCTTTATTTATCTTTACTGCAGGAAACATTTAAGTTAAGCCAATAGTTTCGCTAAGTGGATAAGCCACAAAAGACATGGTGTTAGCAGCTTGATAGTATAAAAGAGGGAAAATAACAGTAATAATGCAAAAAAAATAAAAGTAATAATCCAAACAGCAAGTTAACCATGAGACAATGCAAACTGCTTTTTCCATAATAGTGTGATGAATCCTACCAATACAACATCATTATCTAGAGTATAGAACCTAATTTAAGGGCATCTTACCAACAGTGTAGGCAAATTGATACCTCATGATTTCCAGTCACCAATTATAAATATCCACTAAGCTGTACTTCAACCCAAATGAGAACAGAATTTCCGTTTGCAGTTATCTCCTCCCTGCCATTCATCCGCTCTGTATAAACAGCATGATCTGCAGTGTATTGAAGTCAAGCTGATGGCTATGTCAGTTATTTAACTCACTCAAACATTTAGCACTACACTGAATATTAAATTTTTGTAAGTATAACAGCACTTGTATAGCTTTTATTTAAAAACAATTTGATCACTGAGTTATCTGAGCCCCATCTGCACAGGACATGAAGAAAACAGTTAGGGTTCAAGACTTTATTTGAGTGAAAAAACAATGTTTATACCAGTGAGGGCTGTTTTTCCAGATTTTCTGTATATATTCTACCTGTCTATGTTGCTAATGACGTTCAACTTTACAATAGATTACAATCATGCAAATTGTCCTGCAGTCCTGCAGTGTACATGCAGTGTACATATTGTGCATTTAACATATTGTGCTCTACTTATTTTCTTGCTGGAAGTGTAGTTTTGCACACTGTTTTTCTGCACATGCTACACTGCTTTGCACTTTATATATTCTTTTTTTACAGAGCCTTATTTTTTGGCTCTGTTTCAGTGTGATCCTGAAAGTATAATGTCATTCCACTGCACATGTGCATATTGATGCTAATGACAATAAATACATTTTTGACTTTCTCGAGGACAATGTAAAATATAGGAAAAGCATCAATATCACACCCACCATACTTCTGCCACATAAAAGGAAACCAAAGACATACTTTATCTGTGGCAGTTTTTTTTTTCCATGACAACTCTAAAGGCAACTGCTTCACATGTGCTGTTATAGGCCACACAGCCTTGTACAGTCTTATACATCAAAATTATGCCTTTCAAAAATCCAGGATGCAAAAAAGCCTTTCCGAGTAGGTCAGTGGACTCAAATTAATTGACTGCTGATTTTCTGCTTAATTTTAAAGCCTAAATACTAGAAGGATTGGAGAACAATTACACAGAAGATGTTGCTGTCTAACAGTTCAAGGGTTGCTGGTTAAATCCCGAGCTCGGGTTACTTTCTGAACAGTACTCAGAGGGTTTCCTTTGCCCCATTTCCACCCACCTCCCAAAAATATGCCGCCGCAAGAATTGGCTACATGACCCTGACCCTGATAAAATGCTTACTGAAGATAAATGAATTAATGAACGAGTGATAATAATGTTCACACTAGCTATATGGTAACTCTTACCAGTTATCAGTATCTGAATATACTGTATGTATAACAGCAGTAAACAGATATGTGGTCTTTGTGTGCTCTAGTCAAACACTGTGTTATCATAATCCAGCACTTCTAGGTTTCACAACAGTTTCATTCTTCAGATACAGTCATTTTTGTGTTGTTTTAAAAGGGGTGGAACAACAAACAGATCAGAGTAAACCAGTCTTTCCACTGTTCCTTTCAAATGTACACTAACATAGCCTGTTATTTATTGAGTATGAGAAGAAACTTGTTCACACTTTGGAAATACAATAGGTGCATAAAAGGCTTTAACACTGCACCACTACAAGAAAATACGCTGTCTTCTTCGATTTTAGTTTCACTATCAAACATCCTGGAAAATCTTGGTTTGCATTGAAAATTATAAAATAATTTTTATTTTATTAAAATAATAAAATAATAAAAGCTGAGGATCTTAGTATCCTTCTAAGTGTCAACATGAATAAATAACAAGGAATACATCTCAGAATCAGAAGAAATGGGTTAAAACATTTAAGTTCTTGTTTTTTTTTTTTGTTTTTTTTAAACATGAGTTATTAATTAAAATAAAGTTGAGGAACACATGGCTATAACACAAAATCAACTGACACTATATAGCTGTCTATGCCACCACAGAGGATATTGTTGCAGCCCAGCATCCAAAACATGACTTTTGAATTGATAACTCTTCTTTTGTGGCTTGAAATGATTATGGTTGGTAAGGCATTTCTTAGAGGATAAGGTGATAATAGCTAAACTATTATTTAACTTAATTAGGTCAACCAAGTCGTGGTTGATATGCTATACTTTAAACAGGCTAGGGTACTGTTATAAATCACTTGGACTATAACAAAGCAAATCCAGACTAATAATACCTTCAAGACAACAAGAAACCTGATTTTCTGACTCTTTATATAGTGTTCATGCAATGGTTTAAGGTCACAATATGGTAGAGCTTGTTAGGCCTCTATCTGGACATAAAATAAGCTTAGAAACACCCAGGAATGTTAGTGGTCAGTGTATTATTTTAAATGTGCATGTAGGGTGCTGCCTGTTTTAATTCATTAATAATAGCAAAGTTACCAGAAGGTGCATAATTTTATCAAAATCTTTCACAAAATGAGTTAAACTGTTGACAATAGTGCAGTATACTGTAGGTAATAACACAGTAACTGTGTAGAGAAGGGAAGGTGTGGAGGTGGAATGTTTCTCATTTGCATATTCAAGCGTACTCACAGGTCACTGCATTTGTTATGAGGGCAAAGATGAAGAGATATTCCTAGACCAGTTTTAGTAGTTTTATGTACATTAAAATATAACAAGCATATTAGTGTATTATAATAAGCCAGGATGCTTTAAATGTTACATTAGTAAGAGAGTTGTTCTCTGTCACTTGGCAGGGTACCTGTAAGAAATTGTACACTGAAGCATGTTTTTTTCCATGTCTGGTTCCTGACTGTATTTATCTGTGTAATTCACATTTCCCTGACCATGCACAGTGGTCAGAGAGAATACCAGACTCAGCACAGTTAAATCTTTTGTTCTTCAAGCCAACCAGGGGGGTCTAGCTTTCAGTGAGACTTTGTATGCATTCAGTCCATTTATGCAAAAAAAGCATTCACTCTGTGCTTGATTCACTCATGCATTTTTACATGTTATTATATTTATACATAGTCTATTGTCCTTTTACATGAACAGAATACCCAACTAAAGCATTAATAGCAATAACCATTAAAAGCATAATATTCACTGACCAGCATAAGCTGTATCTTATACTAAATTGCACCATCTTTAAGTCCTGTCTGACTGAGCCTAACTCAATTATGTGTATATTCATGGGTCCCAAATTAAAAAATAAATAATAATTCTACTAAAGAAGTGCACAGTTAATTAGTGTAAGGTTGTGCCTTCTCATTAAATAAACAGAAACTATAACTAAAGGGTTGGGCACATGGACGATTGGCGGTATGTTATAATTAGAGCATTTCCACTATCATCTGTGCAAACTTTTCCAGTGTACTTTATGACATTGGAACCAACTGACCCAGAGATTGAATGGTTTATTGAATCATGAATAGATGCTTTTTGAGGAGTTTGCAACAGACAGCAAAGAAATCAACATTTAGGTGGACAGAAGAGTTTACGATTTATGCTGAAGCGGAATGAGAGAGCAACTCACCAGTACAGCCTGGGGGATTTCCATTTGCAAGGGGAAGTGGATAATTATAACAGCCTATGTTGTGTGCCTGTGATAATACTATGTGGTGTCAGACATAAATAAATAAATTTAAAACACACAAAGAATACACACATAGACTGTTCATTGGACTCTTCAGGTTAAAACTCAACAAATATTTAAAATTATTTGTGACCTGAATGTGTACTCCTTTGTCTCTTACAGTAATGGTATTGGTGATATTATTCTGATCTACAATGCTACAGCTCAAATAAATCAATTTGGTTCCATGGAAGAAACAAGCCATGACATGAGGTTTTCCATATAAATGTTGTTATTTGACACACACACACACACACACACACACACACACACACCATATATGTCACACACACCACACAAGAAGAAACAGTATAAACTCCCCCATAACGCCCCATATTTGTGTAAGAAATGCAAAAATTAGCAATTGGCATATTTGATTTCATGTAATGGAAAATGCATATAATCTACATTTCAATTTAAAGGCCCTATAGACAGATCAAACTTTACATAATAATGAAATAATAGCACAATAGCAGTCTCTCTGATTTAAGACTCCACAGATTAAATGAGAGAGACTGTTTTGCTCTCTTTCTATGTGATAATCTAGGCACCTCAGACAAGAAAATTGGCAGCACCTTAAAATCAGCCATTTTTTACTGTTCCATTCATATTGCTCATTGAAGGAAAATATAGATGTGGATTTAAACAAAGAGAGGTTCCACAATAAGCTTTCAAAGTTAATTTAAAAAAATTAAAATGTGGTGCCAAAATCACATAGCAAAGTCGCTCTGTTCTAAACAAAGACAAGAACAAAACCATAGAGTGTCAACACTTTAGTCATGCTTCTTACATTTATACTGCCTTAGCTGAATGAGCGCTAATTCATTTAAGTTGGAAATTTTTAAGTCTGCACTAATCTAATGAAATTTTCCCATTTGGGCTGATATGAGACTGGAGGTGTCTCTAATAAAGGCTAGTGTTAAGACAAGCACAAGAGCTTCTGTCAATACAGAATTATAGATTTTCTAACCAAGCACGCTCTCTTCACCATTAAACCCCTCAGGCTATAATTGTGCCGAGTTCACTAGTGGCTTAAAGGGATCGCCCGTTTCAGATGATGCTCAAACCATCAAGCATGTAATGCGCTACACTGTTCAGTTCACACTGCTTTTCACAGCCTAGGTCATCACCATGGTAACCTGATAAAATAACATGTCTGCTAGAATTAGAGGAAGTAACCATGCTTATTGTTCTGGGCATGACATTGAATGCATTTTGCAATCTGGTGCAAAAATGGCACAACATCGGATTACTTAGACCATTTTTCCTGGCCACATTTTTTTTTTTTGTATTGGGAAAAAGTGTATGTTTAATAGATTACCCCACATCTGTATACTGGATATAGGTACAGGACATAAATATAGAATAAACATATACATAATATACAACATAGATTATGTACACAATATGAGATGAGCAGTAAATACATATAGAATATGCACTGAATATTTGTCCTTTAAGAGTAAACATAAAAATAGTTTAAATGTAACAGAGGAGATGATCAGGTTCACTGTTATGCAGTGATAATAGTGAATAAAACTGAAACACAACGTGATTGTATTTCATAGCAAATCTTCAATAAGGAATCAGTAAGATATGCACGACAAGGTTGCAAAGTTAGATAGATTGCACTTCAGTGCATGTGTAAGGGTGAGTTTAATAAATCCAGCCTTCTCACAGCTCTCCTTCAGAGGAACACCAGAACAGCAACAGCTCATAACAAAGGCCATGCATCATTCCCTCTGATCCAGCCTCATTATCTTTTCATACAATGAATATAGGCGTATTTGGCAATGGCTTTTTATGGAAATTACAGAAAATACGCCCGGCATGTGCAGACAACAGACACACAATCCAACAGACAGAGTGGACAAAGAGCTTCAAGCTGCCTAAAGCGGAACAGGAGAATGAAAGGGAGCCCGTTTCCAGTTTAGATCGACTTATTGGTTCGGTTTTGAAACGAAAACAAAGCACCAGCGAAGTAACACATACAACCAAAAGCACATATTATACTATTTCCTTCGGTGTGCTTTCAAACCTGGACCCTGACACAGCTGGACCAGGCATCCGGTAAGCCGATATAAGCGCACTCCAGCACTCCGCACAGCTGGCAGAGGAGCTGGGCTTAACGGGTGTGTGTGTGTGTGTGTGTGTGAGAGAGAGAGAGAGAGAGAGAGAGAGAGAGAGAGACATGTCTGCCGTACAGCGGAGTCAGGAGCAGCGACAGCCTACCTCTTCAATATTGTTCACGGAATTCCGGCAACTTGTCATTTTGGTGATGAAGGAAGAGGTTGTTGGAGAACTGTAGTCCTCCAAAGTCTCCGCGATGAACTCGTCCACAGATATGAACTCAGGCATTGTTTGTTTGTTTGTTTGTTTGTGTGTTTGTTTGTTTGTGGAAAAATAAAGACGCGAATGTTCTTAAAATAAATGGTTTTAAGGTGTAGCCATGAAAAAACTGAACGAAAAAGTAGCTGGCGGTATCTGTGTCAGGCTACTGCAAAACATCGTGTGTGAAAAAGAAGTGAAGTGAAGCGCAGAGGTGTTTTCCTCTTTTTAGCTGGAAGGAGGCTGTGAATGAGGAGCGCGCGCAGAAAGAGGACAATGATGTTCGCTCACGAGCGGCTTCCTAGCGCTGCTGCGCCACTGCGCATGCTCCGGAGAGGAACTGACTAAAGCGCACAACTAGAGCCGTTTTCTAATAACTGCACCCAGTTTAGGTGCAGATTCAGTTTATTAGGCAACCGGGAAGAAGGTCAGGTCTACACTGCAGAAACGTGTCATAGTTAATGTGTCGTATTTAATATCACAATGCTGCATACTATATTAATTTCTCATTTTTAATCTCCTTCCATTGTTCCATAAACCAGACTGAGTCCAGCTCCAAGAAGACAAACTTGGCACTTGTTCACTTCATCCTGTAGAAATAGGAAACTCCACAAGATGAAGTGTGCTTTCATATTTCTGAAAAATGACAGTGATTCCACTTCATATGAAAGGAGCACATACATATTACATATTAAAGCACAGCAGAGAAAGATCTTACCATTAATAAAGCCTCTATTTTATCCAGTTGTTGTAAATTATAGAACTGAGGTGTTCATTATTTTATATACAACCCCTGGAAAAAAATTATGGAATCACCACACTTAGAGGATGTTCACCCATCTTTTTTACTTTATAGCAAACAAACGAATCACAGATATGACACAAAAAAGGTTTTGTTCAATAGCTTAACATTCTGGCTTGTGAAACATACATCAAAAAATTCTCTGACATTATTTTTATTAATGGCATGTCATTTTCCAAATCAAGTAGAGGAAATAATTATGGAATCACTCAATGTTGAAAAAAAATTATGGAATCATATTTTAATTTCCATTTCTAAAACCTTTTTTGTGTCTTGTCTGTTTGCTATGAAATAAAAAGGCTGGGTGAACATCCTCTAAGTGTGGTGATTCCATAATTTTTGCCAGGGATTGTATTAACATACAATATAGATGTATATTAACTTGGACTTAATAAAGTTTAGATGCAAAGGGGCATGGTGGCTTAGTATCCAGCATGTATACATCGCACCTCCAGGGTTGTGGGTTCGATTCCTGCCTCCACCTTGTGTGTGCAGAGCCTGCATTCTCTCCCCAGGTTTCAGGGGTTTCCTCCCCCAGTCCAAAGACATGCGCTGCAGGGTGATTGGCATCTCTAAATTGTCCGTAGGGTACGAGGTACAGAGAATGGACGGTGAACCATTTTTAGCACAGCAGTGACAGTGATTAGTGTGATGTGCTGAGATTTTTGATATTTCACTTAGGGTAAGAGCAGTCTGACTAATGCTTTACAGAACCAAATGAACATCAGTTGTAGTCTTTGCAGGCTGTCGAAGACTGTTAAGACAAATCTATTATTGTGAAACTTTTATTTGTCTCAGTGTCCACACCAAACACAGTCTCATTTCTAACAACTTTAATTTCAGTGAGGGCTTCAACTTCTTTTGAATATTTGATACTGTGCACGCTGTTTAAAAATTTTCCAAAAAAAAAAAAAAACATGGCAGGAGAGCTTTAGCAAACACTAATTTCACTAGAAATATCACTATTTCTAACTAGAGAAAAAACATTTAAAATTATTAAAGTTTTAAAAAATCATACATTTAAAAATCAACAATCAATAATCCAATGTAGGAAATTAGGGAATAAATACATTCATTCAGTCTATAAGGAATAGTTTAAAATCATTACTGACACTGCGTAATATTGGCAGATAGGTTCTTACTGTTGCCATCTTCATTACAAATCAGTCACAATAAATGTTTCCTCTCACTTCAGCCATTTACAATAAGCTGACTGATGTGTGTGGGTAGGGTGTACAAGATGAGGAAGAGGAACAGTGCCAGAATTGCCAGAATAACCAAAGCGATGATGTATTTTTTGTATTTCTTCCAGATAAAGAATACAAAGGTCTTCATTGGGTTCACAAACCAGTTAAAAGATGTCTTGGGGCGACTGTAAGAGACAAAGTGAGATGAATTACAGATAATTTCACACAAATCAAACTCTATTATTCCAAAGTTGCCAGTTTGCTAAACTGTTTGAAAATTGACAACTCAAATGAATCAGTTTGAATTTACCAGAACAGACTTTCCAATAGCCATAAGTGTTCACACCGAGCCAGTGAGCGAGTTGGTTAGTTATTCTTGTGTAGTTTCATTTTTGGTTCAGTGTATAAAAGGGATATGATACTATACACTGTATCTTCACAAGTATCAGTGTAGCTACAGGACTGTATAGATAGGCACTCATCTTAATCTCTTACTTTGGCTTATCTAGTGGCTCTGGTTCCTTGCGTGCTTTGCCCACAGGGTTCAGCTCAGCTTCTTCAGCAGTCACCAAGTGGAATTCAGCCTCGACTTTGCCCTTAAAAATAGAAATTGTGAATAGTACCTACTAGAAGAGAGCCTTTACCAATGTCGTCAGATTGTTTTACAATCAATGAAACCAATATTCTTAACAACAATTATCATAATCATTCTCATAATAGCAGAACAATAAAGTGATGTTCGCATGTTTAATACCATTAAGAGGAAAGTGTTCCCACTGCTGTCCACAAACTGTAGGTCTTCTAGCTTCATCTTGCTGCGTTTGCTCCCCTTCTTTTTCTTTTTCTTCTTATTCTTCTTCTCTAGTTCAGCCTCTCTCTCCTCCCTCTCGATGTCCTCTTGACTCTTAAGTTTGATGAGGGGCCACCAGCCTCTCATCCTCTTGCTGCGGAAGATGGAGAACCGTGGGCTGGCCTTGTCCTTGGCCATCTGCACACTACAATGCTCAGAGGATTTAGCTGCACGGACCATGTCACTCAGTCGCAGTTCAATAGAACCTTATGAATAGAGTAATAAAAGAGATTCAGAGCTGACATTTATTGTAATTAAATGAAGGAAGGTAATGAAATAGAGGCAATGACTTACAGTCCCCTCTGAAAGTACTGGAACAACAAGGCCAGTTCTTTTGTTTTTCCTATACACTGAAGACATTTGGGTTTGAGATCAAAAGATGAATATGAGACAATAGATGTGATTTTCAAAAATTGGGTGGTCTGCCACCAAAGGTGCAATGTTCTATTTTGTTTAACACATCTAGATGTATGTATCAGGAAATGAAAGCTGAATTTCTAATCTATCATCTCATATTCATCATTCCATCTCAAACCGGAATGTCTTCGGTGTATAGCAAAAACAAAAGAATTGGTCTGTAATATGGAGGAGATTCTATAAGATCAAATAATGCTAAGACTGGCTTTGTACACTGAATTGACAGGGAAACTGTTCTTGTACCTGGACTCATGGACCATGTTTTCAGTTAAACCTACCTACCTACTGACTGTAGCCCATCTGATCTATATCTAATTTGTGAGTGTGAGAGGGCCACTACAGGACCATCATTGTGTAGATATCATTAGGATGGTGGTTCCTGCATAGTATAGCAATGGCATGGACGACATGGTAGTGTGTGTTCTAATATGATCTATTCAGAATTGGTCCTATTTGTCTACAAAAATGTATCTATAGTGTAGCCAGTAAGCTAATAAACTGGCAACTCAGTGTATTCTCATATATAGTATAAACACAATAATTTTAGATTTTAATCAAATAAGTGACTGTTTACTCAGAAGCCTTTTCATAACAATGAGTGCAGCAAAGGCTTCATTTATCAAGCTGCTCAGCAGTGATGTCCATATCAGCAAGTGTTTACTACTGACAAAGCTATAGAGAGGAAAGAAAGTGACACCTTTCCAGATTTTTCTGCTTCATGTCTATACACACAACTTACCCAAGAAGTCATTGGAACCAATGCGGTCATAGTCCCAGACCTGGAGCACTAGCACAGCATGCTGACGAAACTCTGACTCTTCTAGAGAAAAGATGGACTCTTTCTTTTTATATGTGATCTCCTTCTCTGTGGGCAAGTAGTCAAAGTGGAAGATGAAGCGCCAGTTGAAATTGCCTTCTCCTGTCAGCGAATTAAAATGCACATCCGTCTCTTGCTTTTCATCCTCCAGTCCCTTAATCCAGCTAGTGGACACACATGTACACACACACACACACACACACACACACACACACACACACACACACACACACGTAAACATACACACAGAGAGAGAGACAAAAAGAAAAATTAGGCAGTTAGCCATGAAGATCAGTCATTGATGTAAATGTATAGGCCTATAAAAATCAAGAAATAAAGAACATATGAAGCCATGAAAAATTAAGTTGTGAAATATTAAATCAAATAAATTGTCTGATTGTATATCTTGTATGCGTTCCGACTGACCCTTTAACATAAATGTCACTTGATGGCTCTCCTGTAAAGGGGTTAATGTCATCCAGGACAACATCATCAGTATTCCAAATAATGACCCGGAGCTCATAGCTGGAAAGAAAGGAGGAGAAAAGACAAAGGAAAAAGGAGACAAAGGAGGAAAAGAAAAATGTTTTACTTTAGGAAAGCTCAGGATGCACTCTTGTGAGTAATGTACAAGGTTCTACATGTTCATATTCTTTACACTACATGTATTTATTGTAGTTTCTTAGTTGATAGACACTGTCTAAACATAAACATAAACACTTTCTAAACTTAAGATCATGTGCAGAACTTTAGCAATAGATACTAATCACAGTTCTTTATTTAATACAGAATTATTCTAACTTTTGTGGTACCTAATGGGCAGTCTGGGTTTGATGTTGATCGGAGGAGGAGCAGGTACATCCACAGGAAACATGTCAATCCACATGTGAACATAGCCCTTCCACAAACAGAAAGACCAATTTAAGTGTGTTTATTCTCAATCTGCAAAATATCCTGAAAAGACAAATTCTCAAAATACCTTTTTTACATAAAGAATATATCTACTTCTAACTTTATGTAAATGTAGTTCATCTTTTATGATCTAAAGTGTAGCAACTGCTGGATAAATGCTAGTGCCTAACCTGGGGCAGTCCGGGCTTGTCTGGGTTGAGCAGTGATCGGACCTCCACATGCTCGGGTACCAGAGGACATGCTCCCAAACAAAACTCTCTCATCTCTTCCCAACGATGAAGCACACTCAGGGCCCTGTGCTGGTCCATCTCCTCATAGTCCTCCTCTGTCTTCTTATTCTTCTTCAGCAGCTCTGAGAGGAGTGAAATGTTTTTTAAACTCAACAACTATCTTGACACAGGTACAATGATTAGTAACTAATATAGCAACTAGTGTATTAGCATATCAGTCTTCAAATCCCAATTAAACAATGCGAATGTGAAAGTTTTGATTCAGTTTTTATGTATGTATTGCTCTTTACAGAACATTAAGCGACATATTAAGCCACAGACCTTCTGGAAAATCCTCATTTGGAATTTTGAATATTTTGTTGAGAACTTTGACTGCTGACTCTCTGTACTCAGGGGAGGGAATCCCATTCTTGCGGCAGAGTTCAGCCAAGAGGGTGCTGGGTTTCTTGGCATCTCGCCACTTATTATAGCCATCCCTACCAACAAAAGACACGTGTTTCAACAGCTTAATCAGATTTAAGTTATATTTAGCACCAACACATGAAATCAAATAAAATATACTCCACAGCATCACCAACAGAACCATTGATTCTTAAATGTTAGACATACTATTTATACTATTTCTAATTACAGATATTCTATTAGACAATTTAAAATAAAAGTTCCAGTCTCATGAAATGATAATTTTCATTTTGGCCAGATCTCAGTGAAAAGTGGTGATCATGATGATGATGATGTTACTGACCAGAGGTGCCAGCCATCACTCACTTGTCATAATGCAGTGAGAGACCACATATAGCTCGGTGGCGGCTGTAAAAACGATTCTCCAGGTCAATGCGCGTTTCTCCAATCATATCATCCGATCCCACCAAGTCATGGTCAAACACAGTCAGTATAAGCTCCGTCTCCAGGGGGAAGGACACAGTCAGCTCAAACACTCTACAAAAAAAAAATCAGGGAACACAAGCTGTCAGACAAAACAGACAGTGGCCTGGTAACTCTTAGAAATGAACGCTTCAATATAACTACCTTAAAAGTTCCTTGTTTGTCCTATTGAGAAAACCTGTAAAGGCTCTATGTAGAACCTTACAGCAGAGAGTTTAGAGAGAGTTCCAAATGTAACTCCTTCAGGAAGTTAAGAACCCTTTAACTATTCAAGAACCCTTGAGGAACTGTGTTTTTTTTTTAACTGAAAAAGTGAGTGACTGAGTGACCAGGAAGTTTACATTACATTTATAGCATTTACAAGAAAATTTTAATAAATGGAGCAAAAAATGAAGATCGTCATAAGCAATGAACTATACTGTATTACGCAGTCAAGTCCATAAATATTTAGATGTTGAGCATTGACATTTATTGTTATTTTAGCTGTCTCTCACAGTATTTTGGAGTTGAACTTAAATAATCCACTCCCCACCCTCCACCCCTTTTTGCTAAGGGACAAAAAGTAATTAGAGAAAGTAAAGTAATGATAAATTAAAATGCCATTTTAAATACTTGCAAATCCTTTGCAGTCAATGACTGCCTGAAATCTGGAGCCCACAGACATCACCAGATGTGTTACTTCCCTGGTGATGCTCTGCCAGGCCTTTACTGCAGCTGTCTTCAGTTCTGAATTGATCTCGGGGAATTTTGCCTTCAGCAATTGAAATGCATGCTCAACTGAACTCAGGTCAGATGACTGACTTGACCATTGCAGAACATTCCATTTCTTTGCCTTTTTGGTTTTGAATTACATGTGAAGAGCCATCCAATGAGTTTTGAAGCATTTGGCTGAATCTGAGAGGATAATATAGCTCTATACACTTCAGAATTCATTTTTGCTGCTTTTGTCAGCAGTCACATCATCAATAAATACAAGGGAACCAGTTCCATTGGCAGCCATACATGCCCATGCCATCAGATGAGGTGGTTCTCTTAATGAGCTGTTCCTTCCCTTGCCCTTCTCTTTCCATCATTCTGGTACAAGTTGATCTTTGTCTCATCTATAATAATGCTTAAAAATGCTTTATATCTTGCGGAAAACCCTCTGTATATACTCTGGTGACATCTGATCTCGATTATTGACTTTGACACAGGCACATCTACCTCCTGGAGGTTATTCTTGATTTGCTCAATTGTTGTGAAGGTTTTTTTTTTCTTCACCAGAGAAAGAATTCTTCACCACAGATATTTTATGTGGTCTTCTGGACCATTTGATGTTCCTGAGCTCAGTGGTACATTCTTTCTTTTGAAGACAGTTTGAGTCAGCACATCACCAGTGTAACTGCTACTTCATCATTAACAGTTTCTCCATTTGAGAATTTTTTTAAATAATAAAATAGATTTCTTAAGCCAGATGTGACAGATAACAGCAGGGTTTGATATAAGTGCAGGATTATTAAGAGAAAAACCAGAAGGGAAAACTAGTAATAATGAAATGTGACTCAGGCACATTCTGCAGTAGGCAATGAAACTCAATAATCAGGTAAAAAAAAAAAAAAAAAAAAAAAAACCTGAAACCAGAATAACAATACACATGCTAGCAATGTTCAGAAATCTCAGTGTTGATTGCAGGAGTAAAACTTGACAAAGTGTGTGTGTGTGTGTGTGTGTGTGTGTGTGTGTGTGTGTGGTGTGAGTGAGTGTGTGAGAGAGAGAGAGTGAATACACTCAGAGGTCTGGAGTGAACAGGAAAATACTGATCATGTGCTCACTGGTCATGTGATGTGGTTTGTAGTTCATTGGACTGATAAGGAGTTTGTGATGTGTAGTTCATGGTTTTAGCTATGATGGGTGCTGAAAGTTGTTGATGGGTGCTGACAGGACCCCATGTCAGACACAATGTCCTCTGGGATGCCAAAGTATCTGAATAAATGAAAAATGATGGAACAGGAGCTCAGCTGTTTTAAAGGCAGTGTAGTGCCACTTAATGCCAGAAATTAAGCAAAGTGGCTTCAAGAATATGATTCCCAGTACGGTGTAAGCTTCTGAGATGGTGGTAAAGTGGTGATGAAGTCTATGGACAAGGGTGTTGGGAAACAGGTAGCGGCATTGTGAACAGGGGATGCTGATCAGTTTAGTGGTCATGTCATGTGGTCTGTAGTGAACTGCTGAACATGTGTGAAAGTGTTTTTTGTGGTTAGAATAGTGACCCATGCAGACAGAGACATGACACAAAATATAACTTTAATATACATACTTTTTTTTATCCAAGATACATTAGGATACTTTGGATGCTTGTTTCCACCACATATTAGACAACATTAAGCCGATGTATCATGCAAATGTGAGATAATATTATGCAATTGTGACTTTTTAATCATGCAGTTGCAAGATAATATCAAGAAATTGTGGCTTTTTGTCATGCAATTGCGAGTTAATATCTCATAGTTACAACTATCTTACAGTTTTGAGTTACTCAGACTTTGTGCTTCCGACTTGAGACTTATTAGGCTATCCCTTATATATATTCTTTATTTACACACTGCTACATATGCTTGTATTGTTGTGGTTTGATAATTGGGAAGAGAAGTCACAATTGTGTGATATTAACAAGTTATTGCAAGATAAAAGGATCCCATAGTCTTAATTCTTATTTATTTCACTAAAGACTGCATGTTATTAACATCAAATATTCTACTAATACATGTTATTAAGATTATTCTAAAATGCTAAATAAAGAAAAATAGATGCAGATGTAAAGAGGTGCACTCACTCTCCAAACACAGGGTGCAGTTGTTTGGGAATGTAGCGCTCCTTAGAGTCTAGCTGCTGCTGTCCTACCTTCACCACCACGTAAGGGTCAGCCTTCCCGTTTGGATCTGCTGGGGCCAGGTGTGTGGCCTTTAAAAAAAACAAGAACATCATGAAGAATCAAGGACATTTTCTCTCAGAGGAAAAAAGGAAGCATAAAAATAGTTTGCTAATTTGCTAATAAATCTAATTTTATGTGTATAATATATATATATATACACACTATATTACCAAAAGTATTCGGTCACCTGCCTTGACTCACATATGAACTTAAGTGCCATCCCATTCCTAACCCA
>CM074964.1:9442078-9459108 GCA_037577455.1 Pangasius macronema | reverse complement strand
GATTAAATTTGGCAACATTTTACGCCGGATGCCCTTCCTGACGCAACCCTCTCTATTTATCCGGGCTTGGGACCGGCTGGCTAGATTGTTAATCATAATTATGGCTACCTGCTGAATAGATAGCTGAATCCTGCTAACTCACAATACTGAAACTGGAGTCAGGTTTTCCTCTATTCACCCCTTATTCTCCTAGTTGGGTCAGATTCCTCTTGGCTTTATCTACTCTTTATCTAAGTACTGCACATCCAACTTGAAGCAAATACGAGCATGGCTGAGTGGCTTTCCCAAATGGAAATGGGAGCCTCAAAACTGCCTTTTTTGCTCTTAATCACAGGGGTGTGAGAACTGCAAGTTCTGGTGATAAACTTGTCTTGCATGCATTGGTGACTTGCAGAGCATCCCATGATGTTCCTGGTACAGTACTATTAAGATACTGTGGCCATTAGATGCTCAGGCCAACTGTTCATCTGTCACATAGGTTCCCTTGTCTAAGCAGCAAATCAGCCAGAACTTTGATAGAAGCTTTTAGGAAAAGATGGCTGTATGACAGCGGTATTCATTGCAAATAAACAAAAAGCAAACATCAAAAGCCCAGTAAATAGGAGCGCATATTAAAATAAGTGTGCAAATGTATTGATTTCCTAATAAAAAAAATAATCCATCATGAGTAATAAACAGTGCTGAATGACAATAAAGTGGGCTCTGATTGCACCAGACACACACAAGCACACATGCTGACACACAGTGAGTCAAGAATTCCCACCGAGAAGTCACGATGGGGTTCCTACAAATGTGCTCAGTGCTGAATTAATCAGAGAGCAATCAAGCTGCAGGAGCACCAAACACTTTCTGAGTGGACACTAAGAACTTAGCATGCTCACAGTCTTCAAATCATAATCAAGGGTCCAAAGAGTCCAACTACTCATTAGGAGCTATTTTAAGCACCACACAGCAATGTCCTTAAACCCATCCTCTCAACAAGCCATCATGAGAGATGGGAGCTTCAGAAACAATTTTGCAACTTCTTACTCATGGTGGAAGGAAGGACATTATGGTAGATAATTCATTATTTTTCCAAATCTAATCTGGTTTCACAGGTCACATATACAGGCTTATGTTTATAACCTTTAGTTGGATTATATATTAACATAGATCCAGCTAACTAGTACTTTGCCTTAGCAATGCACTTGTAAAACAAGACTTCACAATTATGACTTTGTTGAACCCATGAGCGTGTGAAGACAAATGGTTGTGAAACCTCTAAGTCTCCAAAGGCAGATAGATGTGCTAGCTAGGCAGATCAGTGGAAAATTAATGTCACAGAAATAATGAAGATGCAGATGCACATGGTGAAACTCACTGTGACTAGATTGATAGGGTTAATGGGAATTTTTGTGTCTTTTAGAGGAAGTCCTCTCAGGTCCATGCTCATAACTGTCTGAAGAGGTGTGTTCTGTTTTGGAGTTTTTTTCTCTGAAAATAAGAACAGTTGTTGTTGCCAATGAGTGTCATAAGCGTGCTGTCATATGGTTGTCATAAGCTTGCTGTTTAAGCTAAATACACTCATGTACCCTCACGTGGCTCTTCCTCATCGTCCTCCTTCCAGTCATCCAGGTCTTTGGGTGCAAAGTGCATGAGACTCTGCACAACATGAGTCCCCACCAGCACCAGCCGTCCAAATGCCCGTTGTTCCATCACAAAGATGGTGAGGGGAGGATGCAGGTACACCAGCTCTGGAAGCTCCTGAAATATACACATTACACAATTTCAGCTCCATGCAACTGACATACATATAATCATCAGTGTAATAATCATTACTGTGGCATAACAGAAATTTAAGGACTGTCGTAGCAAGAGACCAGCATAAACTGTGACACAATAATGTTAGTGTGCAGCACAGATTATTTTTCTATCCCCTTCTTGAGAAGACTTACCACATCAAAGAATTTAACAATCTCACTGAAGTTGGGGTTCTGCTTGTAGCTTGCAATCTCTTCTGACTCAATCAACTGCCCAGCACACTCCATCCGAACCTGAGGCCTTTCCACTTCAAACAGGTTCACACGTTTCAGGTCCCGCAGACCCCAATACAGAACCTACCGTATGCCAAAACCACAGTCTGTAGCCACTCAGAAGATGAACGTAAGCTATATAAAACCTCAATGATGCATTTATGTTTTTGCAGTGTAAAAAATGATCTAAAATCTTCCCCATGTTCTTATCTGGTCTACTTATATCTCGATTGTTGTACCTCTATCCTGAATTTCCTTAGAACGGGCCGCACTCCTTCTGGGATAATGTAATGCCTTTCTGACTCCATGTACTCCGGCTCTCTGGGCTCCACATCCAGTGGCAGGACTGGCTGCTCATGTAATATATACATTACATTTAAAGAGTAAAAAATATGTGCTATTAATGGTGCCGCATCTGTGATAAGCCTCCCACTGAAGAGCAAGCGCTTAAAATTTACGTTTGCATGACTTGAAAGATTTGAAAATTTAACTCAGTAACATTAAGCAAAAAGTCTTGTAGCTTTGATTGCCTGAATATGAAGAATTCTGTTTTTAGTGCATTAGCAGTTAAAGTAAGCAGTAAGACTGAAGGACATACCTCACCGAAGCCAGAGTAATCCAGCTCAATAAGTTCAAAAGCGGCCAGTAGCTCTCCAGCCTTGATTTTCCCTTTATTGATGTCAAAGAACTTCAGTGTGGGTTTCTTATATGGCTCCTCCACAAATTTCAGCTCTGGTTCAGCAAATGCTCGACCTAGGGACTGTGGACTGCCCTGTGTTAAATTCATAACAGACCAGATAAAATATGTTACATCTATTGCAGTTAATGTGCATCTACAATACAGGAACATAATCACAGAAACACAGGAACTGATCTCCAATAAGATAAGATTTCATTTCCTGATATTTACATCTAGATGTGTTAAACAACTTGGAACATGGCATCATTTGTTTGAACCCACCCATTTTTCAAGTGATCAAGAATATAAAAGAATACAGAGATTAGAGACGTGAGCAGAACAGGAATCTGAGGCTTTCAGGAGCACAGGCTCACCCAAACTAGACACATGAAGACTGGAAAAAGACCAGGTTATTTTTTTTCTAATCTTCAACTGTCCAGTTTCTGTGAGCCTGTGCACATGATAGCCTCTGGTTACTGTATCTGATGTGGAACCCAATGTGCTACCCTTCTGCTGTCGTAGCCCATCCACCTCAAGGTTCAATGTCTTGTGTATGATGAGATGCTTTTCTGCTCACCACGGTTGTAAAGAGTGATTATTTGAGTGATTCTATCATGCCTGGCAGCTAGAACCAACATGGCCATTTTCCTCTGACCTCTCTTATCAACAAGCCGTTGGCACCCACAAAACTGTCACTCACTCAATTTTTTTTTTTTTTTTTTTTGCACCATTTTGTGTAAACTCCAGAGACTGTTGTGTGTAAAAATTCCAGGAGAGCAGCAATTGGTGTATTGGAGTATTCATTTAAGTATTTTTCTGTACTGTTTCGTGAGTGAGTGTGATAAGCTCACTAGTTTGTTATAGTCGTAGATATTGATGATAACCACAGGGGGGTCATCCCTGAAGTCATCTTTACTGCCTTCCATGAGGATTTGATCATACAGCAGCAACTCACACCAGGTTGGAGACAGAGTTTCCTCCATTACCTACAACACACATGCACTGTGTGCTCAGCAATAAATATATTTAAAATGCCATTCAAGTATATGTACAGTATATGCTTTGGAATTATGAAATATGTCATATCCCTTACAATTTCCGTCACCTAAAAACTAAATAATATAGAAACTAGTGATGCACTCTTTCAGAGTCTACATATGAGAAGAGTAAATGAAAATGGAAAAACATCTATAGCCCCTAAACACATAGACTTCAAGTGTTGAATAAAAGCTGTATGAAATATGTTCAACACACCTTTGTAACTTGACACTGAGTGGAAAACACAACCTTAGTGAAAGGGTCTGAGAGACCATTATCATCCGCAGCAATGATGCCACGTGCTTGATAAATGTGGGCACGGAGCTGGAAATAACGACTGTCTGGAGAAATATACAGCAAATATGGAAGTGATTAGCATTACATTATGAAAAAAGCTTCCAATAAAAATTGTTTATAGGGTTTTTTGTTGTTTTTTAAATAATTTATTTAAGGAAAATGTAACTACAGATTACTATCATAATTGGTAAGCAATAACTAACATTGGTAGTTTACGGGAAATAAGAACTTTAGAAAAACATATTTACAAAACAACATACTTACCATCCACAGCTAATTTAGTGGGGGGCATATTTGGGGGTATTGGGGTCCCAAAAGTTGCTGCCTCATATATGGGCCTGAATTCAGAAGGCAGGCTTGTGACACAGTTTTTTGAATACTTGGTGACACCAAGCCACATGTAGACTTCCAGTTTTGCAAAGATCTCACCCAGCGGTCCTCCAGGGGTCTAGAGATTGTGTTTAAAACTTTTTAAGAAAAACTCAGTTGTTGCTGATCTTCTTTAAGATTAGGCTATAGAAATAAGTTTTGTAATGGTATACTCTGGGCCTGATATTATGAGTTTGCTGTGTTGTATCTTAAGATACCTTCATGTAAATGGATGTGATTTTGCCACAGTTTTTGCCTTTCTCTTCCTCCACCAGAGAGAAAAGAATGGAGTGTGCTGGGATCCGGGCATATGCTATCCTCCTCCCTCCACTCATCATCCAGAGGAACACATCCGGCAGAGTGCTCTGGGGCTGAAGATACATAAAAACAGGACACACAAAGCAGTCACAGATTATACACATAGTAAACCATGCAAAATATTGACATATAATTTTAAGGACACAGGTCACAATCACCTCTTTAGCCAGGAAGTGTATTCTCTTTAGGATGCGCCTGACATCAGCCAGCTTCTCTCGGACTGTACGTCGTGTCACCCTTCTCTTCACTCTCAGAGCTTGCTTGGCCAGAATGATCTACCAATAGTAAGATTCAACTGAATAGGCAAAATCTGAAAACCATTGCTAAAAGTGAAACAATTGTCCTATTGAGTAGAAATAACGAATGATTCTGTTATGCAATTTATCTCACTATGTTTCTCTTAATGAAGGTTGTGCGGCACTTGTCGAGGTTGTTTGGCCGAGACTGCCGTTTCCTGTCCAAGCTTGCACTATACTGTCTGGAAATCAGAAAGAACACCACATGTTTTATGTGCAGTGAAAATGTTCTAATTGAACATAAATTCATTCAAAGCAGAGGCCTACTTGCAGGTGGAAACAAACTCCAACAAGAGCTCCAACAAGCGCTCCTTAGCATTACTTCGTGGTCTTTTTAAGAGCATTTCTACCTCATCAAGGCCAAATTCCTAAAGAAAACACCAAAGCAACTTCATTACAAAACAGCTGTTTTATTTCAGAATCAGTTGATGTTAAGAAAACTGGGAATATACAAGATATATAATAATGAACATGCCAGTCTGTCAGCCATCTTGGACAGCCAGTTGCAGTTGTGGTAACGGAAGGTGTGATCCTCAAAATAGTTCCACACATAGAGACATGGTTTCTCACGAAGCAGGGGAATACAGCGGAATGACCTGCAAAAGTATAGCAGTTTAAGAAGTAACACCAGGTCATGGCAGTGGGAATTATCTGAATTGCTTCTAATACACACATGCAGAGCCATTCCAACAAAGTCATCATGTCTGATGCAGCACTTATAATAAATACCAGTGGCATATAGCCATCTTTCCCTGGAACCTTCTTACTAATTTCTCACAGTTTAGCTGATAATTAGCATTTATTCCACCCTTTCTTACTGCTTGGTGTGGTGAGGGTCACCAGGGTAATGTATGCTATAATGTAATGAAAAAGTCATACACCTTAGAACCACTAAAAAAAAGGTGTTGGAGTTGCATTCACATAGCAGCCGCAAAAAAACACCAACTCAAACTTAGAACGGCCCGGTTAACTGTTTGGTCTATTATGGAAAAAATGAGGTGTCTGTTGTGTGGTTGGAGAACCAAGTCCAGCCCCAGAGCTTCGTGTTAGCAGAAATCCAGTTAATTTAGCAAATTAAACCAATAACAGCAAGTGGTATGGTGAGGGTAAACCACACAACTCTTTGGAGAAAGCGCTATGGGAGAACTCAACCTGGCAGGGAGAATGAGAGGTGAGTGCCACTTAATGAGCAACACAGCAAGTTCGTAGTGATAACGAGCAAATAGCACAGTGAGAAATAGCTAACATGGCTGGCCAAATTCAAGCTAGAAGGTACCATGGAATTTTGTAGTCCTTCATTATAAAATTGCTCAAAATGTTTTAAAAAATTACCCACAATAGCTCCATATGGTGTACATGTAATCCAATGTGTATGAGACAAGAAGAAGTAAGAGGAAAGATGGCTGTATGAAAACATGTATATCGAGATATTTCTCGATTGTTTTATATGTTAGTATTTTAAATAGAAAACATCTGGATAACATCAAAACCAAAAAGGGGCAAAACAATGACAAAATCACCAATAACACTGCATTGTTCACAGCACCGCTCTAACGTACTGACAGTTTGTTTTATTTTATCAAAATAATGCTGCTCTGAACTGATCCAACTACAGGACATGAACCAAACATGGCATATTACTGGGTTGCAGGCAGCATTTTTTTGTAGATGCAAGCTGCTAAACTGACCCATAAAAACAGAGATGTAACGCTGCAGAAATGTGTTCCTGATATTTGGACAAAGTAAAAGAGAAAATGAACATGCTATGCAATACACAAATAATCAATTATTTAGATAATTAACTAATCCTTTATTTAACACCAAGTCCATGTTCTCTTTGTTTGGGTGATTTTTGTGATTACATACACATAAGGGAAAGGTATTTCAGTCACCATAGAACGAAAGATTTTATGAGTATTTCAGGTTGGTTCATTTAATTATGTTCACTGTGAAACCAAAGCAAATAGTGAACAAGCCTCAGCAATCCAAAAATGTCTAGAAATTTCTGTTCTGTTCTATTTTTCTTTTCTTTTTATTTTAAATAATAACCATGGCAAATGTCATAAACCAAATTTATTTTGACATTTTTGCAAAAAAGTAAAAGTACTATGTTTAATTATATTTAAAAAAAATAATAATAATCTGTTACTGTGAACTACATACTCAAGTACTGTAACAAGAGTACATGTTGTTTGTTACTTTTCACCCACGTGAATCTGAACCACACCAAATAGCAAACAAGCCAAAAATATTCTGTCTTAATTTGATTTGGCATTGGACTAATAGGTGTGAAACCACCCTTAAGAGTCAAAAGGTCAACCAGACTATTAAACTCTTCCATACTGATAAACAAATACCGTTTGCTTCAGAGAGTTCAGTAAAATAACTGACAGGCCAAACAAAACAATGTTAGTTAAATGTTAGTTTTTTGGTGTATTTGGTTTCTTTATTAGGTGTAGAAGAGCCTTTAGGAGTGATGCTGTGTTACCCATCGTATTCAGTGGGCTGTGTTCTCCTGGGTACAGTAACCGACTGGTCCCTAGAGCCCAGCACAGGCAGCTCTTGTCTCTCCAGCTCATCCTCTGACTCTAACAGAGGCTGTCTGTCATCTGCCACATCATCCAGACCACTGCTCTTCTCACTCTTTACTACCACATCTGTTGTTTTGCCATAGTTTCCTAGAAAAGTGGGGTAAAAAAGCATATAATCTTGCAGTATGCTTTGGGATTTTTTGTTTGTTTGTTTTTTACATTTCAGAGATTCAGCCATCATGTTTCTATCGATCATCTCTTTTCAGGTATTCATTTATTCCTAGAAATAAATTATTCAAATAATTATAATTTAATAATTTTATATAATAAATATAATATAATGTTATTAATATAATAATATTTTTTATAACACAAGGCTAAGAACAAGCAATAAAATGAATTTGTCTTGCCTTTCACAGTATAAACACATGATCATTCATAAGTACTTGAATATGTCATACAAGAAAATTATACAGTCAGGTCCATGGATATTTGGACATTGACAAAGTTATTCTTATTTTAGCTGTCTACCACAGTATATTGAAGCTGAAATTAAATAATGAATATGAGCTGAAAGTGCAGACAACAGAATGGTGTAAGATTTAAAGCACTTTTTATATGTGGTCTGCCTTTTTTGAGGAACCAAAAGTAATTGTACAATTGGCTGCTCAGCTGTTCCATGGACAGGTGTGTGTTATTCCTTCATTATTTCATTTACAAGTAAGGAGATAAAAGTGAATCGATTTCAAGTGTGCAATTTGCATTTGGAATCTGTTGCTGTTAACTCTCGATATGAAGTCCAAAGAGCTGTCACTCCCAGTGAAGCAAGCCATCACTAGGCTGAAAAATCTAAACAAACCCATCAGAGATGCATGACAGTGCCCCTGTGCACAAAGCGAGGTCCATGAAGACATGGTTTGCTAAGGTTTATGTGGAAGAACTCAAGTGGCCTGCACAGAGCCTGAAGCTCAACCCCACTGAACACCTTTGGAATGAATTGGAACATCAACTGTGCGCCAGGCCTCCTCAAACAACATCAGTGCCTGATGTGGCTGAATGGGCAAATCCCTATAGCCATGCTCCAAAATCTATTGGAAAGCCTTCCCAGAAGAGTGGAGGTACTTATAACAGCAAAGTGGGACTAAATCTGGAATGGGCAGAGCATCACCAGGGAAGAAACCCAGTGTGTGGTGATGTCTATGGGTACATATGAGTCATTGACTGCAAATCATCTGCAACTAAACATTAAAAATGACAATTTAATTTATGATTATTTTATTCTGTCCAATTACTTTTGGTCTCTTAGAAAGGAGGGGAACCACATAAAAACAGATGTAGATCATTTAGATGTAAATAATGGACCTATTATTAGATGTTTTAGGCATTTATTCATACCTATAGATAGCTCAAAGGTGACATATCTGGAGCCAATGGACGGATCTATCATGGTCACCTCAAAGAATGATGCAAACAGCAAGAATTCCTCTTTCTCCCCTGTGAAGTTCTGCAAAGTTAAGTTTAGCATTAGGAATCTCTCCCTGAAATATATAGAAGTACACTCACCGGCAACTTTAACAGAAACACCTGCATTCCTGCTCATTCATGCAATTATTCAATGAGACAATCATGTGGCAGATCAGGCAATTTTTCCCCCCAATCCTCTCCCCACTGTGATTCCTGTTCAGAGATGCATTCTGAGATGCTTTTCTGCATCATGGTTGTAAAGAGTTTGAGTTATTATAGACTTCCTGTCAACTGAAATGAGTCTGTCCACTCCTTTGATCTCTCTCATCAGTAAGGTGTTTATGGCCACATAACTGCCACTCAGTAGATATTTTTTGTTTCTCGCACCATTCTGTCTAAACCAGACACTGGTGTGCATAAAAGAATCCAGAAGCAGCTGCCAAAATACTCAAAAAAGACTGTATGGCACCAACAACCATGCCACAGTCAAAGTCACTGAGAGTTTTTCACATTTTTCCCCATTCTGATTGATGTGAATCATAACTGAAGCTCTTCACCTGCATTAGATGATTTTACACCTTCTGCTGCTACTCCACATTTGTCTGATTGGATAATTGCATGAATGAGCAGGGGTACAGTTGTTCTTATTAAAGTGGCCTGTAGTGTATATAGATATAAGATGTCTTTCTGACCTCAGGAAGAGGATGAATCTCCTCCACTTCGACAGTGACAGCTGCTGGAACCTCAGATGTGGCCTCCTCCGACTCCTCAGAAGGACCACCGCGGCCCTGCATGCCTGAACAGTACGACGAGAGACTATCAGTTTTAAAATCTAGCTATAAAACGTTTGAAACACAGACAAGAAACAGAAATGAAAAAAGATTGCATAAACACTGCTTTCACAGAATCATTTGACTAAACACATTATGAATCAGGCTCCTTCCATAGCAAGGTAACCCTACTTTGGTCCATAATTTCTAGAGCTGTTATTATTTCACCTGCTATGATAAATATTACACATTATCCAGCGTTTTTATTCACACATGAAGACAAATACATAAATAAACAAAGATTTGTGAATTCTTTGTGTGGAGTATCTAATTAGGTCCACAATGAAAATGTGGTGAAAGGTGAAAAAATAAATATGCTTTATATTTTCAAATCATTGAAAGTGATACTTCTAACATCATCTGCTAACAGCTGACACCTTGATTTGACTATTTAATTTGGAAAGCATTCAGACCCCTTCAGTTTTTGCACACTTTACTGTGTTATAGATTAAATTCAAAATGGATTAAACAGACATTTTCTGCCCATTGATCTCCACACAATAACCAATAACGACTAAGCATTAACAGGTTTTTAGAAATTTTTGCTAAATTATTAAACATCAAAAAAAAGAACCTTGTAGAAGCACCATTGGCAGTAATTACAGCTTCGAGTCTTCTTGGGGAAGTCTCTACAAGCTTTATACACCTGGATTTGGGCAGTTTCTCCCATTCTTCCTGGCAGACCCTCTCAAACTTGTTTGTATGGTCATTATTGTACTGACAGGTGAATCTTCACCCCAGTATGATGTTATGTGCACTCTCAAGAGTTTTCTTCAAGAACCTCTCTGTATTTGCCTGTATTCATCCTCCCCTCTGAGCCGTGGCCACCATGCTTCACCGTAAGGATGGTATTATCAGTTAATGAGCAGTACAAAGTATCCGCCAGACATAGCACTTGGGGTTCAACACCAAAAAGTAAACATTTTGTCTCATCAGACCAGAGAATCATTTTCCTCATGCTCGCAGTGTCATTTAAAGGCCTGCCTTATGCCTTTTGCTTACAAGTGGCTTCTGTTCGTATACACACACACTGGTGTGTGCCTTCCTTAATCATCTCCAATTAACTGAAATATCCATAGGTTAAATTCAAGGAAAAACAAATTGTTGGAATCAAGATCTAGGAAAATCTCAACATCAAACCAAACAGCTTGCATCTGAGCTCAATTTGGAGTGCCTTTAGCCAAGGGTCTGAATACTTATCTAAGGTAATTATTTCAGTTCTTGATTTTTAATAAAATTGCAAACCTTTTTCAAATGTCTTGTTTATCATTATGGATTATTGTGTGTAGATTAATGGTTAAAAAGTCAATTCAGAAATTTAGACAACATTATTCTCAAAACTGAATTAAATTTACTTGTCGTTTGTCCTTACCATCATTGTCTTTTGTCTTCTTTTCTTTGGACTTCTTGCTTTTCCTCTTGAATGTAAGTTTGCTCAGTGTGCTCTTGACGCTGGCAATGGCTTTGCTCTCCACTACAGCAGCAGCAGGGGATGAGTAAACCTCCACTGTTAGAGACAGCAGCACTCTTCCCCTGTAAAAGATGCCCTCACTCAGGCCCTCATTCAGGTCACGGTGGATGTCACGCAGTGTGGAGTTTTGAGGTGACCCATATAGGTTGACCCATGACGGGCCAAAAGTTGGATTAAACCCTGCAACATAGCAAACAAGGTACAAACAAAGTAGCAGAGAAGCCAGGTCAGGAAAGCAATGGAAGGTAAAAAAATATACAAAGGAATACAAAAGGAAAAAAATGTACTGTAGTGCAATGTGTTGTGGAGAACATTACCATTTCTATTGGGGTTAGAGATTTGCTGGAGGTCAAGGAAGTGTGTGGCCACAGCTACATCACCAATGTTGGCATCATCAAGGATCTGAACTTTTATTCGTCGAGCAAGAGGAGGAAACTGCTCGATAAAAGAGATCTGCTCGTTCCACACAGGTGAATTGGTGTTGCTCTCCACTGACGTCTCTCCCTAAGAACAACACCCTCCACTTAATCCAACCACTACTATCCATCAGAGAACTGGGGTAAGTAAAGTACTGGCAGGTGATACTGTTTATTAAATGTTTATTAGATAGTGAATATGGGGTATGCTGTCCAAAGTGTTTATTGTATTAGAACAGCTTTGCTAGTGGGGAAAATCTTGATTAGGTGTTCCAAGTGCAATATTGTTACTTATTGCTGTATATGCTGTTAGCTAATAAGGAAACATGTAGACAGAAAATATGTGCACCACAGCCCATTTAACAAACAAACCTGGTGTTAGGGTGTGTGTGTGTGTAAGCTTGCAGTCAGGAACAGTGAACAGCCAGTACACATAGACGTGGATGTGTATGCATTATAAACTCAAAATAACAACTGGCCCCAGTTAAGCTTTATGGTTAAGAGAACTATGGAAAAATGCCTCTTACAGAAAGCATTTAAATACTGAGAAGTAAGCTTACAGCACATCCTAATGATCCAAGTCCTAATAACATCCAGAGACAAAATGAAATCAAATAAGTATCACATTGCACAGATGACTTGAACTTCCCTTTATGTCAGTGTCACAGTTTTTGTACACCTGTGATTTCCCACTAACATATTGAACTCCAGGTTCATCTGAATGCATCTATAAGTGATAAAGAGTAAAAAGGAGTATCATAAGGCAGGCACCTGCTGGCCAGCGAATGTGACCTGCACATAAGGGTCAATGAAGACTTTTTTATCGCCCATCATTTTGGAGAAGCTGCCCAGAAAACCAGCATTCATGCTGGGAAGGTCCTCAGCTCTGTAGATCCTCAGCAGGAACTTGGCCCATGGTCGTTCCACTGGCATCCTCTTAGGAAGCAGTAGGTTCCTGTGTGAAAGAAAACCCTTTTATAGCCCTCTTCATGAAGCAAATAAAATGCAGAATAATATATAAGCAATTTTACGTATGGCAGGGGAGGAGCTATAATATGATAGAGGAGGAAAAAACAATCAGCGCATATCTTAGCACTCGCTCACTTCTCAATATCATCATTCTGACTGGTGGCGGGAGGCAGGCTGGGGATTCCCATAGGGTCCCCCTTCATCATAACGCTCAGTGTACACTTCACATAGCCCTTTATCCCTGAGCGTGTGTCCTTAGGGTCTGTGAGTGGAGCCCATTTCTGGTAGAATCGGTGGTCTGAAGAGATAGAGAGAGAGAGAATAACTATGAACTAGTTTGATGACTAATAATTACAGTTAACATGCTATTCTCTATAGAGCCCTGTAATTAGCACACACTGTGATGAGTTAATTACCTTCGTTAAAGTGGACACCATACTGTTATCTCTGTACAAATGTCATACATTTTAGTGGAAATGGGAAACGACTGACTGAGATAAGTATCTGTCCATGATTGTTTTTTTAGATTCAATACACATCATTAACATTTTATGATATTAAAACTAGTATTTGTTAATAATTCATTTAGAATGAGTCAGCATACCTGGCTGCTGGTAGACTGTACTGATATCTACCTTGAAGGAGCCAATGTGGGTCATCAAAAATGCAAGCATCTTTTTGTGAACAACCTGAAATCTCAAATAAATGGTTTACTTGAGGATCAACTATTTCAAGAGAACTTGATTCCAATGTATCTTTTTACACTATAGTCCACTTACAGAAATCTGGATAACTTTATCGAAAAGCACATCTTGTGTCTCCTGAAACTCAAACATGAAGTTCTGAAAGACAAACAGCAACATAAACATAAGCAATGGTCTGAGCTAAAACTTTACTATAGCCAGGCCTTCATATGCTTAGAAATCTTTAGAAGCCATGTACCTCATTAAAGAATGGACAGTTGGTGGATTTCTGGGTGACTGAATGTTTCTTCTCATCTCCAATAGTGATGTACACAGCAGGGTTGATGTTTACACCTACCAAGTTCTGAGCCTCTATCACATTGATATTTACCTGCAGCAGGATATCAGATTAACAGGAAGATCACAACATCTTATCCACCACCACCATACAGCACAGCTTACAGACAATATGATCTACAATTCATCAGTAACATTCATTTAAGGGAATAAAAAGACATTTCTGACATTTTGACCAGACTTTTGGACTACATTTTGGAGGGTGGCTGTGGGGATTTGCCCATTGAGCCACAAGAGATCAGGTACTGATGTCGAATGAGGAGGCCTGGGGGGGCAGTCACCATTCCAGTTCATCCCAAAGGTGTTCAGGGGGTTGAGGTCATGGCTCTGTGCAGGCCACTCGAGTTCGACCACTCTAACCTTGGCAAAACATGTCTTCATATGATCATGACAGTGTGCACAGGGGCACTGTCATGCTGGAACAGGTTTGTGCCCCTTAGTTCCAGTGAAAGGAAATGGTAATATTATAGCCTACAAAGACATTCTATACAATTTTGTGCTTCCAAATTTGTGGCACCAGTTTAGGGAAGAACTACATATGGGTGTGACTGTCAGGTGTCCACAAACTTTTGGCTAAATCCTCTGAATTACATCACATAATAGGCTAATACACAATAATAAGGCTTTTCATTTAATTTTTTTTTCAGTGGAGCCCTTTCAGTTTTGTTCAGCGTGTTTTAATTTACATTTACATAATGATAAAGTTTACATTGTGTCTCAGACTTTCTGCATGTAATAATGAGATCTTCAGAGACTCACCTGGAATGACTTGACTTTTGGGGCAACAGCAAGTTCATGCTTGGATAAAGGTGCACATCGGCTAAAGAAATGAAATATTTGTGAATATTCATGTGAGACTTTTCTTTCAGAACCAGGCTCTGTATAAGAAAAATTAATTCCTTTTAAAATTGTAGAACTTGTGGAAAATTATGAACATGGAGCCAAGAATGTGCTTGTAACTTTGAGATAACTGTCAAAGAGGATTCCTAAGAATAGGAATAAGAAGAAATTAGAAATGAAAAGTGAATGAACATAGATGACAGTAGGTAAATAGTCAACTTGTTGGCCAGTGATTGCCTGGATTTATTTTTTTTATTTTTTTTTTTTTTTATTTTTTTTGCATGATGATCTAATTTAGCTAAATAATATGATTTGTCGGCAAATTAGTTCCATTCATGCAAGTTATCCTTCTCAGGTTGTTAATTTGTTAACTGCTAATCCTCAGTTTAAAAGCTCCTTTGCCTTCAGAATTTTCAGCATGTACACTGTAAATGGACAGGTTATTAAAAATATAAGCTAAAAGCACAACTATTGTTGAATACAAGTAATAGCCTATATGACAACAATGAATCTGGTGATATAGAATTTGGATGACAAAACTTTTAAGATTATACCTTATCCATTCCATGTTTGTTCTAGATCCACCCACACATAGCACCATGGTATGAACATTATATTATTTTCAAGCAGTAGAATCTGTATTAATATATTATTTTAGCACATATTTAAACTAAAATTGTCTATACAAGAATATATCTTCTAGTATCATTTTATTTTTATTATTTTAACAGAGCTGTAAGTGTACACACCGATTTTATGGGCTGCTTTATTATTACATTAAAATTGTTGGTTATTTTAACCCATTAACGTTGAGTAAATTTATTAGTATTCTATAAAAGAACTGGGGCCTGTTCTCATGTATCACATCTATTGATAACCAGTAGTGAAATATTTTAGGAACAAATATCAAATACATTATAATCAAATACAAATATCAAATACATTATACAGGTCATGTAATACCTGTAGATGGGGGTGAATGTCATATTGGCACAATCCATGTCTGAAAAATCATAATCATCATCATAGTCATCATCATCATCATAATCATCTCCATCTTCGTTGTCAGTCTTTACCAAACTGCGGCCAAGTGTCCTGGCTTCTCGATCCAGCTGCTGTGGCCGCAGGTTTCTGAAAAATCACATGATCATAAAAATTTAAGGAGCATGCAAATCCATAATTTGGTATGACAAAAACGTTGAATGACTATACATACCCAGGTTCAAGAAAGCCTGTGTTTCTAATCACAAGACCTGCTCTATAAAGATAAAAGAATGTATGAATAGACTCATCCAAAAACCATGATGGATAAATGCGGATGGATGAAAGGATGGACTAATAAATGGATGTCACTCACTCATCACTATCCTCCACCTTAAGGAAGTCTTCACTGGTCCAGTCCCCAGCTACACCTTGCACTGGGTGATACCTCACGTCTAACTCCACATATATCTGAAAGCAAAAATATATTGAAACTCAATATTGGGATGCATTTAAAGACACAAACGTACTTTAACCTTCCTGAATATACACTATACAAGTCTTGATTTGGGACTGATCAGTAATGAGAGCTAAGTGTGGACAAATGGAAGGGTAATAGCTTTGCTTAGCCCTTAATTAACTCACATCAGTCAAGCTGTGGTTGTTGTCTGTGAGAGGCTCCCTCAGGACCAGCCTTCCTGCTGTCACCACATGCTGCAGACTGATCACCAGCTTCCCCAGCAGCCTGCAAAAGTGCACGCACACACACACACACACACACACACACACACACACACACACACACACACACACACATACGCGCACACACAAACACACGTAGGCACATGCAGACACATGAATTCATGATAGTCGGAAACTCAGAAACTGGACTGAAGGAACACACACACACATACTTATATATATACTTATATATATATATATATATATATATACTCCTGAACAAAATATTAAGATCAGGGAAAATATTACAAGTATTCACACGTCGCACTGCTGGATCATAACTAGGTTGTAAATACCTCTTCAAAATGCCAAAAGAAACAAGAGCAAGAGACAAAAAATAGAGAGCAGGCAATTTATTGAAAAATGCATTTAAACTCAAACAGACTGTTCATCAGCTGATCAAAAGTTTAAGATCATAGCCTTTAAAAGTTAAAATCTGTGCAAAAATATAACTTTAATGTCATTGTCCTTCAGACAGTCACACTGTCATGATCTCCTGATGTAAAAAAAAACAAAAGGCTTTCTGTTTTTGAACGTGGCAGAATTGTTGAGCTGCACAAGCAAGGGATCTCGCAACGCACCATTGCTGCCAAGGTTGGACGCAGTAAGACAGTCATTTTAAATTTCTTAAAAAACTCCTGAGAGTAATGGGACAAAAAAAATCAAGTGGTAGACCCAAAAGAATTTCACCTGCACTGAGCTGGAGGATCCGATGGGCTGTCCGTGAAGACACAGGCC
>CM074964.1:9421801-9441978 GCA_037577455.1 Pangasius macronema | reverse complement strand
TCCATTGTGGTGGTGTATGGAGCCAAAAATGTTAGAATTGTGTCGATGTCCCAATATTTATGGACCTGACTGTATATTGTACTCTTTGCACTATTCTCACTAGATTCACTTTCAAATATATGTGAACTGTGTACTGGTCAGCACTGCACTGGGACTTACTGTGCACTTTATGTTTGCACTTGTGCACTTTATGTATAAATCTATGTAGTCCCTTGTAGTTCTGTGTTGTTCTGTCTTATGTAGCACCTTGGCCCTGGAGAAACGTTGTTTCGTTTCACTATGTAATAACTGGCTGTATATGGTTGAAATGACAATAAACTCCACTTGACTTGACTTGATGTATATTTCACATATATTTCACTAGAATGGATCTATATCTATACACTGACCTGTTGTTGAACATCTTACTGCAGTTGTACACACTGATGGAGAGCACTTCATTCTTCACGATTTTCCCATAGTGTGGCCATCTGAAGTGCTATACAGTCACAGATGTCAGTAAAATGAGGTGTAGAAGCAGTTGTTATGACCAGTCATGCCTGCTCATTAAATCATTCAGTTCTTTATCACAGTGGTTCTACAAATGGGGTCCATGAATCATAGCCTAGGGCGTTAGAATGACTACAGTGGAAATCACATCCAACCAATATCCATGTTGTTACATTATAGTATATAGTGTATGTTATATTTAGTTAGAGTTATTAGCCTATCTGACTGGTCAATTAAATCAAAGGACAATTAAATAATGACAGTTCAATCTAACTGCAATGTAAACAAAACTAGAAACTATTTTGCTGTCGAATTCTTGAATCGTATATCGTCAGAATGTTTTGATTAATTTTCTATAAAGGTGTGGCTCTGACAGTAGTGCCGGTGGATTATTTTCCTAATACCACACACCACATCTTGTTTTATTCCTTTCATAACTGGTTTGGGTTCTATGGATGGATGTTTCAGGAATAAAAGCTTCTAATGGCTCCAATAAATAAACATGGTGGTATATAATTATTTATTATTTGAATAGTTGGTTGATTCATCTACTCTGTAAGAATAACAGGGGTCACTGGAAGTGGGCCACATGCTGATATGGGCCACATGCTTGACATCTAGCCTACAAATACGAGTAATGGAGACGGCTTGGCGACTAGGTTTGAAATACAGGATTTCACCTCCATTTCAGCACTCGTTAACATTTCAATATTTGTTAACATAAGTTAAAATTTAACTCCCGGAACAGACAGCAGCGTAAATATTGCACATTTGTTTCAGAGTGCCTGCAGGGCGCTGGCCATTTATTGATATGGGCACACACTAACCAGAGGGTGCTTTGAGTGACTAAGCCCAGAGGGAGCGGTTTGTGTGAGGAACAAACCGCTCCCTCTGGGCTTACCACACCTCTTCCCTACCAAAAGCCAAACACTGAAACTATTAAAAACACAGTAGAAAGGAGAGAGGAACAACTGCTGTGTTTTCTAAAACTGTTTCTCAAATATTTCTGATGGTTTTCTTTTTATTCAGCAATGAATAAAATTCAGTAACAACCCATAACAAAGCACTACAATATGCTGACTTTGTATTATGGGTGTAGAATTCATAAGAATCCAAAAGTTTAAAAGATATTAAAAAAAAAAAAAAAAAAACAAGGAGCAACAAGCACTCTATGGCTTCATGTAGCAGAATCTCAGTAGAAGTGGTTTTATACAAACACAGTAAAACTGCAGTAAGTTCCCATTCACACACGCATTCACATAAATTCCCTATATCACACAAGCTTGAACCATACAGCAACATCACGTTTTCCTTACCTCATTAAAAATTGCTATATTTTCACACTGGAGAATCTTGGTTTTGTGAGTAAAATCTAGGTAATGAACAACATGGATTCTTTTAGTGATCATGGAAATTCACAATATAAAAAACACTGTACAAATAAGGATTTTTAAAATATATAAAAATGAGAAAAATAATGGCTGAGCATCACACTCATAAAAAGCCAATGTTACGATCAACCTCATAATAAAATTCATAATTACCATTTTCACACACAGTACACACCCTGCTGTTAAAAATAAATAAATAAATCAGACATGCACATTAGGTGACCTTTTAGTCTCTTACCCCTAAAAGACAATTCCACTTTCCGGTCATATTTTCCAGGTAGGTTCGAAATCTTCTTCAGATGGACAGAAATAGTCATGGTTCAATGATGAAGATCTTCTTTCACGCGTCCTGAACCATCTCCTTTATCTTCCTGTCCTACTAGTTAACATGTTGCTTCCAAGAATCTATTCTGCTCATTTGAAGAAATATGAGAATGCTCAGAAGAAAGTTTTATTTTACTCTGATTCTCTGGTTTGGTTGGACTGAGGCCTGTAAATAGCCGAGCTTCTCAGCGTAGTTACTGAACAATGAGAAAGTGCATAAGACTGTCTCCTGAATGAATACACCTCCACTCCGGTGTGTAGTTTTAGTTTCCACTGTTTGCACATGGTAATGCGACAGGTAGGAAGTGCAAAAAACGACAACGTAAGGATCAACAGACGACTGAACCAGAACCTTTTTTTTCTTCCTGTTTACAGAGCACAGAGTATTATGTAACTGAAAGATTTAAATAACTTTAATTTGTTATAGAGAACAAGTTGTGCAAAGTAGGAAAGAAAAATTTGGGAGTTTAAAAAAGGGACAAAAAGCATATATTCAACTGAGTCGAGTTCCTTTATTTTATTTGAAAAAAAAAAAGGGGGAAAAAAAGGCACAAAGATGAGAACTGCGTACTCAAAAGAGATGAAGGGGATAACTGCTGAGAGGCACTTTTCACACTCACACACAGTAAAGCACACAACAGGAAGTATTTAAAAAACACATTGAAACAAACATCACACCAGTCTCTAGAGACAAAGTTACTAACAGCAATTATGATGATCTCTAGGCATACTATTTAAGGCATGCATCCAAAAATCATTGGTATATCTCGTATGTGTAAATACATTGTGTGTAGAATATTTGCTTCTTTGATTATGGCATGTCAAGGTGCAAACATTTGCATAGATTGGGGAGGAGAGCTAATGTACTGATTGAGCTACATGATTGCACTCATTACGCAGTACTGGTGTTTCAGTTCTGGTGACCATTTTAACAAAGTGCAGAACATGAGCTACACAAACAGTTGGTATTTATACACATTAGGGAGGTTAGACAGGGTAATTACTAAAAACACAGGGAATCTTTCAGAATCTGTAGAGACTGATAAGTGCAACAAATTTTATTTAAAAGAAATAAGGCCCCAAGGCCTAAAGCTGACCCATTGTAATAATGAGCTGCTAAATATCAAATGAACACAAGAAAAGACCCAATATTTTCCATTTCAGATTAAAGTGGTCATTTATATAATGTAAAACCAAGTGCATCACTATAATGGAAGGAATTTCATAAGCTCTAATTTGGCTCTAGGCTCTGCTAAACATTGAAAAATTGTTGGTGTACATGATGCAAGTCATAGTCAGCATAAATGCCATAAATGAACTAGAAAGTGCAATTAATTTTAGGCCAGCATCCAAGATTCATACATCTTCGGGCAGCCCTACTGCTATGCAAGATAAAATATTTCATTCTGTCAGTAACTGATGTACTCCGTGTTAAATGACAGTGACTGGTCATGCCACAAATGTGACAAATTCAGCTTGGTTCTTTTGTAGAATGCACTCTACAAAAAAAGTTAGATTTTTTCACAACACTGCCTACAGCTGGGGAAGCTGAAGTTATGTAGCGCAAATCTATAAGTAGCATCAATAAAACATTCCTGTTCCCTTTAAAATGCATTGATTGAGCAGCACAGCATGTTGAATGTAGTGACTGCTTTTTACAACGAACTTCCAAGAAAAGGCCAAACCTGCAGTTCCAACTACCTGATACACTGAGCATTTTAATGTTATTAACAACATTGTAAAGCCCAAAGCCCTATCAGGCTAACATAAAATTTATACAACTTATAATTGTTTCCTTAAAGTACCCATTTTAAAAAAAAGATGGTCATGAAGCTGGAATGCTGAAGGACTAAATCACCTGTATCCTGAAGTGGATGCATAAACGTGATGTCAAGAGTCATGAAGTTCACAAAGATGCATAAGAACAAATCGACCAAAACATTAAGTGTCAATTAACATACATAATGCTGCTTTGACTGAGGGATGACATAATTCATTTATAAGTCTATAATCCAGAAATCAAAAATCATCACTGATGATTGCTTTAACATTTGAAGAAAGTTCAACTGGAAAGTGTAAACACAGTGAAAGAGCAGAAAAGGTTACAGAAAATATGGCTAAGGAAGGCTATTGTGTCATGCATTATTTTCATTGCATAATACAAAAAGGTCTTCATAATGATTTTTTCCCCTGAACTTAGTGGTCCTCCTGATCCTGCAAACACCAGCCTCTACTTTCTAGGAGCAGGAGGGTTGACAGGGTTCAGATTCCTCATCTTGAAGTAAGACACTAGCTGATTGGGCACTTCAGCAAGAACACTTTGGGCCAGAGCTTCTCTGGGAGCCTGAAGAGGTGGCCAGAATAAAAATAATGATTAAAAATAAAGATTAAAAATAAAATAAACAAAGAGAAATAAGAAGTAAATAAATAAAATTTATACAAGACCATGCTTATGATTTAAAATTGATCAGTTTCAAACATTTATGCATCTGTCTGCATTACATAATTTCATATTAACAAGTAATTAGTAGCTACATCAAGAGATGGAATCATACATCATTTCTATGAGAGACATACCTTGACAAAGTCTTTGAAAGGCACAAACTGTACTATATCTCTTGCCACTGGTTCTCCGGTGGGAGATTTTAGGACGCCGTTATCGCCATCAAGTACCTCCATGGCCTTAAAGTCTGCCTCTCCAACACCCACAATAATGATGGACATGGGGAGCTTGGAGCTGTTCACTATGGCCTGCTTGGTCTGGTCCAGATCAGTAATCTCTCCATCCGTTATGATCAACAGCACGAAATATTGCTGAGGATGAGAGCAGTACAAGATTGACAGCGTGAAGACAGGCTAAGAGTAACCTTTTAAATAAATCCAAATTTCGTCATATGATGTGGAATGAGTTACACAAAAAAGCTGAATAAAAATCTTTAAACCCAGTGGCTGTGATCTGTACACTGCAGTCTGATTTGCAAAAACAAGCTTATTGCTACAGACCAGGGGATGTAAGGGTCATGACCCCATGTGGGGTCACCTGACTTACAAATCTGGTCATGACAGAAACTCACACTCCTCTTTTGTTTTATTCATTTATTTTTACAGATTAATATTAGAAATATTGCTCTAACAGTGAAGACTGATTTTGTGTTATTATTTTAAAATGTTAATGGGAGTAACGTTTAAACATTTAGCTGTACTAGGCACAAGAATTGGTCAATTGAAAAAAAAGAAAAAAAAAAAAAGGACAAATTTCCCCTTACGGTGACCTCCACTAAACTAACCAGTGTTGCATCTCTAATTGCATACTATTCTAGACCATTCAAGAATAGTATAGAGTACTAACACTAACCTCTTTTCCAAATTGGAGTTAGTGCTTGAATTTTAAAAACCTCTCATGCAACACTCAAACCTATTTAAAGGTCTGTATTGCCTTCTGGATTTTCTAGATTAGTAAATACTTTTGAATCTAAGGCCAGTTTTTGATTTAGGAGCCAGCCCATTACACTCATAAAAAGAGCAGAAAGTTATAAAAAGAAACAAAGCTCATCACTGTGTTTAACATTGCTGTGCATGCAATCACTTAACATTTTACAGTTCAACTTGGTGTGTCAAGTATAAATCAGGCCTCTCTGGTTCACGCTGAGCCGTATCACACCGCCCCAGTGTGGATTAACTTCCTATAACACACCCCATCCTGTTTTCTTCCTTACATAATCATAGCTGGATGTGACAGAAGAAAGAGACGCATTCTTTCAAACACAGCTCCTGAATTTTTTTTAAAAGGTGTGTCAAGCAACGCAAGTTCACCCTTCCAACAAAGTCAGAGCAAAGGAATATTCCTGTGGTTTTTAGTCAATTATGATACACGTTACTGACACAATAAAATGATCTGATATTACAGTTGTCAGATCATGGCTGGTCAAGGCTTGGGGGTCACAGAAAATTCATAATGTCCATTTGGGGTCATTTGCTCAGAGCAATTAAACAACCAAAATGTGTAATGCAAAGAAACTTCCAGCATTGGAAAATACTGACACAGACTGTCACAATTTGGTGAAGAAGTATTGCATTAGACTGTTTTCATAGGCATGTTTAAAAATCTAAAATGTAAATAAAATGTCATATTAAAGACTGATTAAAATGAAGAGTTTAAAAGCACTAGCTATAACAGTGAAAAAGGAGAATGTAGGAAAGAAAAAATTAAATCATGAAGCCCACAGACATTCACACCTCTAATGTTATAATCTTACTTTACATTATTACTTTAAATAATAAATAACAAAAATAATAAATCTTACTTTAAATGTTACCAGGCTGGCACAGACAGTTTCTATTTTTTTATAACAATTTTTCACATAGTTAGAGAACAGGGTGTCTTTTTAAAGTTTTTTTTGATTTGCCATACATATTTTACTAACTTAAACATGTTCTGTTTTCAATCCTCAGTTGAGCAGTTGAGGGTTAAGGGGCTTGCTCAAGGGCCCAGTAATGGCAGCTTGGTGGTGCTGGGGATTGAACTCATGACCTTCTGATCAGTAGTCCAACATCTTACCCACTGAGCTACACTACTACTTTCCTGTTAATCATATAATCATTTATGACAGTTCATGTTAATTTTACCTTTATTTGACCAATAAGTATGATGTTCTTTGTTTACCTGTAACCAATCACAGAACACTAGCCCTGTGCAGTGAAATATTACTTGTCTCTGTGAGTTTAACTTTGTATTTGTCTTCAGAACATTATATTTAATATTTTCCACCACAGACCCATGCTAAAATGTCCTTCTGAAAGCAGCTTTAGAGCTTTGAACTTACCGCTGCAGTTGGCTGCTGGGCTGCTGTTGCAGCGATACGAGCCACATGGTTGATGATGGGGGAAAAGTTAGTTGGGCCATACAGACGCACCTGTGGCAGAACACTGCGATACGCCTGTATGATGCCCTCCACTCCTATAGACACAGGCACACAGAAAAAGGAAGACACCTCAACAAAATTATCATATATCACTTGTCATATAAAACACTGTCAGGCAAGACTAATGACTCGTACCTTTGCAGTAAGGGTTACTGGGATTGAAATTTAGAGCAAACTCATGCGACACCTGTAAGACAACACATTGTCATTTGAGTCTTTAAGAAAAGTATATTTAGTGAGACGAGAACAAGGGAGCACATCAAACCTCAAACTTTGGAGGCACCTGAGCACCAAATCCAAAGGCAGGAAACAGTTTATCCCTATGGAAAGAGAGAGAAAAGCACATTAAATAAGCTGTACTGCCCTCAAATGATGTCAAAGCAGAAAAGTAAAAACACAGGAGCTAAAGTTCTGCACTTACATGTCATAATCCTGGATCACAAGGCCCACAGACCACAATGCACTGAGGTACTGGTTTACCCCATCAGGACTGAGGTAGTGCAGGGAGTCTGGGGAGCGAGGGTCTCCATTAGAGCCGGTGAAGTCAATACCCACCTATAACCAACACATGTCTGAGATTTTCTCATAAAACTGGGCTACTGTCACCCTGGGTTTATAGCTGGAGGGGCTAGGATTTGAATATACTGGCTTAATGTAATCCTCCTACCAAAGTATTGAAACAGCAAGGCCAATTCTTTTGTTTTTTTTCTATACACTGATGACATTTGGGTTTGAGATCAAAAGACACTGATGAGAATTTTGGCTGTCATTTCCTGAAATTTACAGCTAGATGTTTGGGGGGGGTGAGACCATTACTTTGGCACTTTGGTGGCAGACCACCCAATATTTAAGTAAGCAAAAGTATAGGAAGAGATAGTCTTCAAGTAAATTAAAAGTAAACAACACTTAATATTTGGTTGCATATTCCTTGCTTGCAATAACTGCATCAAGCCAATGACCCAGTGACATCACCAAACTGTTGCATTTTTCTTTTGTGATGCTTTTCTATCAACTGTTGTTTGCTTTGGATGGTTTCTATCTTACGTCTCCTATTCAGAAGGTGAAATGCATGCTCAATTGGGTTAAGGTCTGCTTTTTGACTTGGCCAGTCTAAAACCTTCCATTCTTTTCCTGTGATGAAGCTTCTGGCTCTCCCTTTTAGTTATGCTGTCATAGCTAGTTTTTGCCAGAGTCCCTGTTTGCACTCTGCACGCAAATTAGATTGTCCTTAACCAATAGAGGACAAAAGCTTATCTCCATCTCTCTCCATCTCTCTGTCGAGCTACACATTCTACTTCTGAGATGCCAGTAATCCTGACCCCTTCTGCTCTTCGAACCTGCCTGACCCATCCTGATGCCATACTTCTGGTTGGAGTTCTCATCGGTTGAGTTCGCTTGCTGCTGCTGGGGGTGGCCCCATATGGACAACCTGAAGAACCATTTGGTTTGCTGTGGATGGTGCCACCTGGGGCTGTGGAGATGGTTTGGGGATCTCATATGGGGAGCTGTACTGTAATGGCTTGGGACTGCNCTTGCGAAAACTGTGATGAATTTACTGGTTGCACATTTGCACTATTTGTCCTTATAGTACACAATAATAGAAGGGATGTATTTATAATTGCACTATCTATTGCACCCAGCTTCAATTCAATTCTATTTGTATAGCGCTTTTAACAAATTGTCACAAAGATGCTTTACAGAAATAAATAGACTCACAAAAAATATATTGTAAATATTTGAATTTATCACTGTGAATTTATCCCTAATGAGCAAGCCAGTGGCAACAGTGNAGGCTCAAAAGGGAACCCATCCTCATCTGGGTGCAATGGATAGTGCAATTATAAATAAATCTCTTCTATTATTGTGCGCTATAAGGACAAATAGTGCAATTGTGCAACCAATAAATTCATCACAGTTTTTGCAAGAAGTTTGGCTTTGGCCTTTCCATCATTTGGGTAGAGGTTCATCTTGGTTGAACAATCAACCAAGATTACAAACAGTGGATTGTAATACCTTCGTCCCTGCCCTGGGGAGGTTGTTGGTGATGTCACTAACAGCTCTCACAATGTTTGTCATCAGCTGCTGTTGTTTTCCTTGGCTGACCTGTTTGACGTCTGGTTGTTAGAAACCACTGGTGTACTTTCTTTTTCAGGGCATTTTAAATTCTTGTACTGGCTATGCCCAATCCTTGTGCAATGGCTCTGATCAGTTTTCTGATCTTGATGTTGGTTTATCCTTTTTAACAACAAATGCAGTCTTCAGACAAAAATCAAGGTTCAAACCAAGAGTACATTCAGAGCTATTAATTGTTTAAACAATTCATCTAACAGGGCACACCTGGGCAACAAGAAATACCTGTCAGTAACATGTACCAATGTTTTTGATCACTAGGTGGGTTCAAACAAACAGTGCCATGTTCTAAGTTGTTCAACAGATCTAGATGTAACCATCAGGAAATGAAAGTTAACAATCTAATCCATCGCCTCATATATATTTTGATCTCAAACACAAATGCCTTTAGTTTATAGCAAAAACAAAACTATTCCCATTACTTTCTGCAGGAACTATATTCAACTCCATCCCTGTATGTACAGCATGAATATATTAGATTGTGTCAGTTAATATGAGGACCTAACTTTTTGGTGTAATGCTGTGTTAAAAATGTATTGTATGACTCTTTAATTACAACAACATTTTTGGCAATGACGGTCAAAAAAGTAGTGTATAGGGTTTGTATGGGGTTTAAAAGCTGTGTACGGGGCAGTAAACTATCTTACCGTAAAATTAATTTGGCAACCTCCCATCACATAGTCCAGGAATGTGTACTGTGCCTCGATCTACAAGCAAATATAAAAAATGAGCATTATTACATACAGCATTATATTAAATAAACAAACAAACCTAATGTAAAAAAAATAAAACCTAATGTAAAAAAGTAAAAAACAAGTAGGGTTTGATTAACGGAGTTCTAATTTCTAAGAAGAATGTAATGGTTTTGGAAAACACCCTGATGAGCTTTGTTTTTGTCTGCCTGCAATTTCATTTTGCTCCATATGCGGCAAAACAAACAAAACCCGGCCACATACGCACCTTGCAGTATTTGAAACGGACAATGCCGGAATTCTTATAGCTCTTTTTCTTCTTCTGCTTCTCTGGATGAATACACTCAAACTCCACCTGATAACATTACCAGAATATTCATAACAAACAACATGATCAAAGTTATTAGACTGGAGAGATGAAAATAAGCTTTTATTGAAGACAGTCTCACCGTAGAACCACTGTCTACTTTCAGAAGCTCAGCCACTTTAGTTTGAAAAACGCCAATGAGATCATGTGAGCCATCGTTATCATAATCAGAGCAGTGGACCTAAGGGGAGCAAGTCAGAGACAAGACATTTAGATGGGAGTGGTGAAGCTGCTCACCCCCTGGTCCTTAGCCTCCAGCAGTCTGGCTGCAGTGCAAGTGAACTCCCCTATTAGGTCAGAGCTGGTGTCTTCATCCTTATCATAACAAGCCACCTAGCAGTGAGACATACAGGGACCGACTTAATTTATAGTTGTCCACATGCAAGAGTTTTTTTGATAATAAAAGCCTACATTTTATTACAGAAGCAAACAGGGCCAAGTAATTTTTTCAGAAAGTTTTTGGATTGCCTCTTTCCACTCTCTTAACCTCTATCTTCTCTTCGAGAGTGCAGCTATCCATGGGCCACTTTATTCCTCTCAGAGTACTGCAGTATTTTTATTACTTTTTTGAGGCACATTATGCAGAACTGCTGTTATATATTATGATGAAAAACACAACTGCAAAGTAAAGAAAGACAAGTGTAATGATTGCACTAACGCCGCTACATTTGCAGCACTTAAGGATAGACCAGTCAAGTAATATGCTTGTCTTTTTTCTTTTAAATAAATACACTGCAACGCATTCCCAATTTCCACTGAGCATAGCGTCCGTTATGCGGAATGTACTGGATAGATATACAAGAATACAAGATATTATGTGTATACTGCTAATAAATAAATAAATAAACTATGAAAACAATATTAATCAACATTGTTCTTTACATTCTGGCTCACACCATGTTTTATGAGTAAAAATACAGGGTGTGTAATGGAACAAGGCCTTATGTTGTCTATACCTTAATTGGCTTGTTCAGGTCTCCATTACAGAAAGTATGTAGAGAAACTACAAATTTCTTCCAGGATGGGTTCAAATTATTCTTAATGACCTGAAAGAAGTGAGAGAAAGAGACATCATATCCAAAGCCAAGGAAACAGTAACTCAAATAGAAGCTTGATAACAGGAAGTGAATGCACACCTCAGTCCTGTGGACTAGCTGCCATGTGCCATCATCAGTCTGCTTAAAGAACTCCAGGAAAGGATCAGATTTGCCAAACACATCCTACAATATTAAAGGAAAAACATGGAAAAATCAATGACTAGCTTTATAAGAAGGCGTTACTGAGTAAAGAGACGTGAATAATCCTTTCACCTTCTTGTCCAGGTTTTTGGCTTCTGTCTCCAGCACAATGGCTCGGTTATCCTTCACTTCTTCTGCGACAATCTGTGGGGAAAAAAAAAAAAAACAACACTTGAGTATTATACAATGTACAGTAGTATAGCTACTGTTATGACAGCTGTAAAAAAAAAAAAAAAAAAAAAAAAAAAAAAAGTGTACAAGTAACCCAACTCCATGTTTTCTAAACCTTAAAGGCAAATCGATATTTCAGCCTGAGTGAAAGGTTTTTGTGTCTTTGTAGGACACAGAAAAGGTAACTGTTGCGCAAAATTATAAGCTAGCAGAGAAAGTAACACGCATCATAATTGTTAACATATGCAAGATTTTGAAATAAATCTGTTGTTGAGAATATTTGCTAGCTAGAAGCAAAGATAAGGCTTGCTATGCCTTTTAGCAAACATGAGCTTGCTAGTTGCCAGTAGTCCTATGGTAGCTTCATGGTGAGGCTAAATGAGCAAAAAGTGTTTTTAACCAGTAAGACAGTCCATTAATTCCGGTATGTTGTGTGTCCCCAGATTCTTGGCTGGACATGTTATGTGTAAGCTAATATTAAAATAATTTTGAACGGTTTTGGACATACTACGTATTATTCATAGTACATACTACTACATATACATAGTACATATTATTCAGTTCTTGGCTGGACATATGTGTAAGCTAATATTAAAATAATTTTGTGATATCATCCACATGACAGAGGAACAAGTAAAAGTACAACAGATTTATCTCATCACCAGTTCTAAGAATTCAAACCAATGGTACACCGACACACTGATAAAACTCTTTTCTATCAAAGCTATCCATAATAAGCACTGCACACCAGGGGTGAAAGAGTAAAGAACTGTAATGAACAACTGTTCAGCAGGAAAACTGATGTGTACTCTGCAGCAATGCAGGATGTTTGCCTTTAGATTGACATCAACAGTCAAATGCTACTCTTGACTTGTAAAAGTAAAAAGGCAGGCTAGAAAGAAGAACCTGCAAAGTGAACCACAAAGATCTCACACTGAAACATGCAGATGCCATGAAAATTACCAGTTTGTGCTTATGAAGTGTAAGGCCTGCAAAAAAGTCAGCATTAATGTTTCAGTGACTACAAAACCTTTTTAAATAAAATTTCATATATTCATACACACACATTATATACACACACATATCTATATATATATATATATATATATATCTATATCTATATCTATATATATATCTATATATCTATATCTATATATATATATATATATATATATATATATATACACACACACACACATGTACTGTATATATAGTGTTAAATGATTAAAACCCTACTTATTTATTAAAAAAAAAAAAAAAGAAAAAACATCAAGATATACCGTTATTGTGCCTTTGCCTGCTGGTTTGCCTGGTTTGAGCTGAAGAGGGTTGGTAATCTTCTTACTTGACACAATCTACAGCAGAAAAAAACACATGCAGATTGCAAACATTTCACCAAACACCTTTACAGACATAAGAAATACTTTCACAGTGTTGCACCAAGAGTTACTCTATATATTTTTGGGTGCTGAAAAGTGAATATAACTCAAAGCTTCACAACATGTGCCATGTGAAACTTCTGATACCTGGCCAAGGGTACACTCAAAACCTCCCAAGTAGTCGTCATCTTTAAGGTCGACACTTTTGTTGTCAATGTCGTAGACACCTAGCTTCAGTTTTTGCACCCTTTCAAAAAAGTAGTCAATACACAGTTTTTTGGAAAACTCTGGGTCCTGGCAGTTCTTCACTCTCTCTGTGCGGTCCACCTACAATTCACAATAAATAAATAAATCAAATCAATCAGCACAACCATGACACCACTCCCCCATTAAACCCCATTAAATCCCATAACCAAAATGACAGATCCCAGAGAAGTGTTGCATACCTCGCTCCATTTGTCATCCCCCACACTCTGCAGCAGAACACACAGTGGGTCTGATTTGGAGCCAATATCTTTGTCTAGAAGGTTTTTGCAGGATATGCAGAGTTCAATCTTGGTCATATACTGCGTCGCCATCTACAAAAAAAAGAGGTACACTTACTGCATGTGGAAATACAAACAGCAATGAGACAAACAGATTTGGGTAGATCTCTAATGACAAAAAGTGCATTTCCTGAAGAAAATGCAGAGTGACTGCGCAACTTCCACTGAGTTCTCAATGTTACTACGGCATCGCAGGTGGTTGATAGGTATTTGAACTTAACCCTGCCTCCTAAGGGTGCCCACACCCCAACCTTACAACAACAACAACAACAACAACAACAACAATAATAAACTTTATTTTGAATGGCACCTTTCAAAGTAGCTTCTCAGAATGCCTTACATAAAAAAACAACAACCACAAAACACAATCACATAAATAAAAACATAAAAAATAAGCATACATAAAGACTCAAAATTTATTTAAAAGTCAAGTAAAGGCTAACCTAAAACAAGTATGTTTTTAGGTAAGATTTAAAAATACTTCATATTCATGCATGTCAGATATTAACTGGAAGTGAATTCCATAGTTTGGGAGCATAAGAAGAGAAATCACCCACGGTGAGTAAACGAGTCCGAGGGACAACTAAAAGACCAGACTGAGAAGAGCGTGTTTGTGTTAAGAGCTCAGACAAATGCCAGGGAGCCAGTCCATGCAGAGCTTTATATATGTAAATGAGAATTTTAAAATCGACTCGAAACCAGAAAGGAAACCAATGTAAGGACTCCAAAATCAAAGTAACATGATCACTTGTCCTTGCCATAGTCAGAAATCTAGCTGCTGAGTTTTGAACAGTGTGGATTTATTTACCCCAGCAAGTGCATTACAGAAAAAAGTATTAACTAGTTTTTCAGCCACAGAGAAAGACAACACAGGATAAAGTCTCACAATATTTCTGAGATGAAGAAAAGGAGGGAAGAAGAAGAAGAAAAAAAAAAAGACGTTGAGAGTCTAAGCAACTTTAGCAAATTGCCTCCAAATCTAGTCCTGAATATGCCTTAACTTTTGTGTGAATCAAACTGTCATGTCCAATAGCTGCTTGAGTAAATTAAGCTCTGCCTCTCAATGACTGCTTGAGAGTTGGGAGTCACATTCTACACAAATCTCAAAATGGTTTTATAAACCTCGAGGAACAGGTTATGATGAGTAATCTGACACCATGATTTTGAAGATATTTTAAAAAACAGTCCTAGGAACAGATTGCAAAAGTTGGTTTTGCATATTATGGAAATTATCAGGGTATACAAATATTAGATTTTTGTGGCACATTATATTACATATTACTTTCTTGTGACATAAACCAATGAATCAGAAGTAAAAAGAATCTTCACTGTACACCTTACTGTACATTAGATATGCTTGTTTTTTTAGTGAAAAAGCTTGAATAGTGTCCCCGTGGCCAATGTGACTGACAACACATCCTTTTTAATGGGTCCCTAGAGAGAGCCATCATTCAAGTTCATGAAGATTGCACATTGTTAACCCTATCAGATTCCTCCTGAAAGCTGATTGACCGATAGCAGGTGTTTTAAGCAACCAGGTTGACTTTAAGGAAACCCTTTCACATGAGCATAGTGATGCAGACTACTACATTTCAGCTCAATCTGATTTACAGCTCCTGATAAACAGTTTTCTGATATTTTGGGAGGATAGACCAAGATTCCTAGATATAGCTCATTTGCACATTATACTATTTATTGAGTGAGTGGAGCGAAATGGTCCAAAAGAATTTTGTCTCTAGGCCTCACGGTTCTCGAGATACGAGCTAAAATGGTAATCAGGCCAATCGAGATCATCTCTGTTGCCTGAGTCGGTAGTACTACATAATGGTGTTTCGTGTGTGCATCACCCACTGTTTTGTCTCCATGGGGAAAAATAACTCAATTTGGAGCATTACTACATGGGACTATTCCTGCATAGGATCTGTGATTGTGCTAAATTTTTTGTCACTACATCAAAAAAATGTGACCCAGGAAAATGGACAAAATGTTCAAATAGAATAAGAAGATTCACTGCCTAGTTTCCTAAAGCACTGTTTTGACTGTACAACCTCATCTGGTAGATTAATGTGATGCTCTGACAGTTATTTAACAGTAATCTTTGTGCCACAATGTTTCTGTAAAACTCAGTCTGGACCATTTATCAGGAAAAAAAAAAGCATTTTCATAATGTTTATGACAAGACAATTTAAAGACACGCTTAAACCACTCAAAAAATGGAAAACTGCAGCCTAATCATTGTACAGAGTGCTATTTGAGGAGATTTACCATTCTGTAGTCACACCTGAAAGCACAGAGTAAAAGCCCACAATTGCACAACAATACATTAGTCTCCAAATGATATACCGCAGAGTCGTCCAGTCTTATCCGCAGTGGGCCTGCGTGGCTGCAGGATTTCATTCCACCCAGCAGGATTCAAGCTGATTCTACCTGTTTAGTCAGTTGGCGGTGGCCTTCATTCAGGTGTGGTTCCTGCTGGGTTGGAAAATGAGCAGCCACACCAGCACTCTGTGGTTAAGAACACACATCCCTGCTCTACACCAAACACCACAACACAGCTTTTGTTTGTAAAGAGGAAGGCACCATTGCAAACAAAGAATCATATTCAGTATTTTATTCCACATCCCACACTGTGCAAAGCCCTTTTATCCTAAGCAGGCTTGTATTGCTGGTACAGGGGTATGGCCTGAGTCAGCACATTATTCTGACCGCTTTAATCAGCCCTCATGGTCACTGCCAGACTCAGCAGTGCACAGTCCTCTCCTGAAGAAGAAGAGTGTGCCGAAGGTTGGACAAAAGAGGGCGATAAAACACACAAAGAAAAGACACTAAAGCATTGCTCGTCACTGGGGTGGGTTTTCTTCAGCCATGTCTCTGAACTTTTAGTGTATATCTGTAAATTTACACTGCATTCACTCACTTTTACAAGCATAGCTTATACCTTAAATGAGCCATGAAATATACACTAGGTTAGCTTACCCACTGAATTACATACATGCTTTGCGTTACATACTTCAGAATTTGCTTGATAATTTTAACAAAAAAATAAAATGTACAGAATATACCCTTGAAGTAAACACCCCAGTGACTAGCAATAGGAGGTTTGGACTTTTTCCCCTCCACGAAATAGACATAGATTACTTTTCCAAAACAACTCGACAACTCTGCTAATGTTCAGCAACTTCCGCAGGCCTGACTCACTTCATTACTCTACACAAGCAGACGCCATTTTACTTTCTGTGAGCAATAAAGCCAGAAATGCACCCCACACACGCACACACGCACCGCGTTCAGTATGTGAGGCTCACCAGGCTCCAGATATCACTCACGCATAAACCACAACTGCTCAAGTCCCTCCTCATCCAGCTCTGACTTCCTCTCCACACAACACAGCACTACTAGCGGTTCAAAATTAACAGTTAAACCACGGAATACTCGCGCACTCTCTCAGAACCGTGAATTTGCATGCAATAACATTAAACATATAACTAGAGTTTAGGCGAACATGAAGCCATGTAGTATTTCCGGATTTGCATAAACGCACAATGTTAAACACACGTACACGCCAGTCAGCCATCCTGATTAATAAAACCAGTAAATAAGACTGAGCTCACAAGCCTAACCTTGATCATTCACACAAAAACAACGTCCTCTCCGCAGTAGCAGGCGCAGTTCAACTCTCTCTGTACTCAAGCTGCTGTGATAAAACGAAGGTGTGGCCCCGACCCCGGCGATGCACACACGCATGTTATTGGTCGCACTAGCAGGCAAACGCAGCCTTCCTGTTGGACAAATCAGCTGTCAATCACGCCGCTGTGCAGCAGCACCACAGGCAAGCAGAGCAACATTCCACACAGGTTTATTCACATGTCCCTGAGACACAGCGCTTCATCAGATCAGCCACAGCTGTAGTCTGCTCATCTCCACCGGACATCACACAAAAATCAACAATCATAATAAATAAGTAAACAAATAAATAAATAACAAAAGCACAGTCACACTGAACATCCTGAACCGTAAACAGGCATAATGGAGTCTAGCTCAGTCCAGAAGCAGCAGTGTCTAACCCGGTGCTTACCCTGCGCTCAGGGAGGTGAAGGAGCCCAACGTGTGGCACGCGGGAACAGCTGTGTTAAACAATTCCCTGTCTTCATACAAGTATAATGTGGTTAAGATCAAGAGGTTTTCTATATGTCCGTTTCTGTTCCGTGGGCTTAAATTAACTACAGCACATACGTTTTACTATTCATTATATACACTCACCACCCACTTTATTAGGAACACCTGATCATTTATGCAGTTATCCCATCAGCCAACCATGTGAAAGCAGCACAATGCACAACATCAGGCAGATACAGGTCAAGAGCTTCATAATGATAATGTTCACATCAAACATCAGAATGAAGAAAAAGTGTGACTTTTTCTCTGACGTTAACAGTGGCATAGATGGTGGTAGCAGACAGGCTCGTTTGAGAATTTCAGGAACTGCTGATCTCCTGAGATTTTAACACACACATCAGTCTCTAGAGTTTACACAGAATGGTGGAAAAAGCAAAAAACAACCTGTATGCAAAGGGTCTGCAGGATGAAACACCTTGTTGAGAGAGTTCAGAGGAAAATGACTAGACTGGTCTGAGCTAACAGGAAGTCTATAGTAACTTAAATAAGCACTTTTTACAAGCATGGTGAGCAGAAAAGCATCTCCGAACACACAACACAAACCTTGAGGTGGCTGAGCTACAACAGCTGAAGACCACACCGGGTTCCACTCCTGTCAGCCAAGAACAAGATTATGAGGCTAGCATGGGCACAGACTCATTGAAACCGAACAGTTGAACACTGGAAAAAGGTAATAGGCTCTGATTCTTGTTCATGGTTGACAGGAGTGGAACCCAATGTGGTCCCCAATGTAGCCTTTTCTGCTCACCACGGTTGTAAAAAGTATTGTGTGTTACTATATTCTTACTGGCAGCTTTCCTCTGACCTCTCTTATCCACAAGGCATTTCCACTGACAGAACTGTTGCTCACTGCCACATGACTGGCTGACTGGATAACTGCATAAATGAGCATGTACAGGTATTCCTAATAAAATGGACAGTGAGTATATACATGTTATTTTAGTATTCATTATGAGTTTTGGCATCAAAATAAAAAAATATAATAAAAAATACAAAGATAAGTCAAAATACCTTCAGACTTCGACACGATACAGGGATGATACAGCAAAATGAACACGCTACTTTGAAATGAAGGTTTTGTTTTTCGTATAGCAGTGTCAATCTATTACTCCATCATCACCATTATGTCAAATGTTCAAATAATGAAGCTCTGAAATCTGTAACTGTTAATCATTGATCATTAAACTAAAACATTTGAAAATTTGATAATTAAAGGAAAAATCCACCCTAAACGTCTTACTTATTTTTTATAATTAACTTGTGATCTTCAGTGGTATCTGAAATTGATTTTGTAATGAAATTCTGAGTTGACTTCTCAGAATTTATTTTCACCTTGGTTAGTGGTCTCCTACATTACCCACAATGCTTTTCGACTACCTGCTGATAGTACTGCAGTGGGATTAGTGCTGCTTCAACATGCCTTGTAAAAGTGGTAATTTGCAAGTTGTAACATTATTTCTCACTTCAGCCAGTACACCATGTGAAGTGGGGGGCAAAATGGACACTTCCATGAAAGCTTGTCTTTTGTTTGCTCTGTCAGAGTAGGTAAAGCTAATAAAAGCCACTTTAACCACACTTTTACAGTCAGGCCTGAGTGGCTAGTGATACCGTACCTACTATAGTGAATGTCAAACATTCATGCAACATTTTGGACTGAAACTGCAGCATAGCAACAGCAGACAACAGCTAGTAGCTTAGCAACAAGCCAGCCAGCAGACAACAGCTAGTAGCTTTAGCAACAAGCTAGCCGGCTAACCTTGGTGATAACTAATGTTGACTACCTTTTCAAATCAGTGATTAGTATGGTCAGTATTATAGAGTTAACAAAGTATTGTTTGTATATTTACTGATCTAAAGCCAATACTGCATTAAACTAAGTAAAAAGTAGAGAAAGGGAACTTTACACTGTTTACAGTGTGAGCGGCCATTTTGATTTGATGTCACTCCATAAAAGGGGAAGGAACTGGTACTTGAGAAGTCTACCCCAAGCTTAAGAGTTAAAATTGTAAGTCGAGATGGTGTTTACGGTGGCTTTTACTGGTTGTAGTCAACTTCGCCTCTATTGCAGCATTAACCCTCGCTTCATCTCTAGATAAAGTAAGCTTTAGTCCTTCAGCCTGTCCAGCTCTTTCCTCATCTGTACGTTCTGATCGTTAACCTAGCCATTATCATTTATGTTTGAGATTCTTGATTTTTTTTCCTCATATTAAAAGCCACTGTAACTGTGCTAGCAATAACAGCATCCCCTGTGATTTCAGTGCAGCACACATCCTTTATCTTCTTCTTCTTCTGGCTTTTCCCTTCAGGGGTCGCCACAGCGAATCATCACTCTCCACCTATCCCTATCTTCTGC
>CM074964.1:9403358-9419026 GCA_037577455.1 Pangasius macronema | reverse complement strand
ACCCCCTCTGCTACTTAACTGACCAGATCAATATCCCAGGAGTTTAATTGACTTGATGCTATACTCTGATTAAAAAGCATTCCTTTAATTTTTTTGAGCAGTATATTATATATATATATATATATATATATATATATATATATATATATTACACACACATACACACACACACACCACCACGGTAATAATGAGCAATTATGAGTTACTATATCCTTCCGAGCAGCTCGAACTAATCTGGCTATTTTCCACTGACCTCTCTTATCAACAAGGCATGTCCACCCACAGATCTGAAATACTCAATACTTTCTGAAATACTCAAACCAGCCCATCTGGCACCACTAATCATGCCACAGTTAAAGTCACTGTGATCACACTGAGAGATCACACTTTTCTCCATTCTGATGTTTGATGTGAACATTACCTGAAGCTCTTGACCTGTATCTGCATGATTTTATGCATTGTGCTGCTACCACCTGACTGGTTGACTGGATAACTGCATAAATGAGCAGGTGTACAGGTGTTCCTATTTAAGTGATCAATGAGTACATCTTTACACAGTAAACAGTCATAGGGTAACCTCCCTTTAGCTTTTGGTTCAACAATGCCACATAATCCAGCTTCAACTTCAGCTTAGTTTAGGAACACAAGAATGTAGCCCATAAGATCTTACATGTACTTGTGTCAGAAATGACTTTAAACCATTAAAGGAATTCAGTGAAACATAAAATCGCATGTCAGGGATAACAGAGCTGTCGGAAGCTCCAGACTGCACATCATGAACATGGCAAAAGTACAATTCCAGGGCTATAGCAACAGGCAAAAGCAGGGGAGGGGGATTCATAAGGTTATAGATGTCCATCATCTTAAAAAAATGAAAAACAGCCACCTAAGTAAATGACAATATCATGTTTAGGCACAAAGCTCATAAAGCCGGTCTATGTCCACATATACAGTTGTATAAAGACAAACAGTGCTGGGTTTCAAAGCTGTATTTAGATGAAAAGGCCTAAAACTTACCTTCAGTAACACTACGATGACTCAAGCAGATCTTAATCACACAGTGGTCAAAAGGCAAATAGTAATACACACAAATAGATTTTCTGCTCAGTATAAAATACAGACCCACTCCAGATGAATATATGCATTGGGTTTGGTTCAACATTGAACACTCATCAAAGTATGTAACATCATATATTAACTCCTACGGAGATACTCAGAAAAAATCTCTGAAAAACTGTGGCTCTACAGCATGCAATCCACAGCATCATTGTCCATAGCCAAGTATACCACAAACCTAGAACCAAAACAGCAAATGCTTGTTGTTTACATTTTTGAACTAGTTTTGCACATTAACTTTAGCAAAACTTATTTTCAAATCTTTACTAAAGCCCAGGCAGGAATCTTCCGAAATTAATAAATAAATTTCAGTTTAAAATGTGATGCACTCCATGACATTACCTCAGAAAGCCAGCAGGACTTTTTTCAAGAAATAACTTTTCAATTCAGAACAATTCATTGCTTTTGTCATGGAACAAAATCTTGCAATATCCAAACCAAGAATAGCACAAAAAAGCCTACCATGAAAATGGGCATTTCATACAATTTTTGGGGTACACATGTGAAACATCAAAGTCAGCAGAGGAAAACAATCTTTATTGATTATTTGTAGAGTGGAACAGGGAAAGAGGGACAGGAGAAAAAATACAATACCTTGCAAGTTCAAAAATTCAGGAATGTCATTTTATTGACAAAATAGTTGCGCTGGAAAAAATATGTACAACAGCAAATAAACTTTAACACCAAAATAACTGTAAAGCTGACATCTTAAAAAAAAAAAAAAAAAGAAAAGAAAAGAAAAGAAAAAGGCAACACCGCTACCATATATCACAGCAAAAAAAATAAAAAAGGGAGGGGGGGGGGGATACACACATGGTGGAGAGCACTGAAAAGGAAGAGTGTAAAGCTCTCATTTACAAAACATTACATTGCCGCATTTATTAAACAATGCTGCATGTCCATTTATAATGAATAAAGTCATCGCATTCATCATCTTGTGTTTCTCACAGGTAAAATTCATCCTATAGACCTTGCACTCAAAGTGGAACATCAACTGAAAACACTTTTCATGCATTTACTTCCTATTGTGAAAATAAAACTAAACAGAAGGGTAAGAGTTGTATTTAAGGGCACATACACCAAGCATGGCAGCATTAGGTGTACACCCCATCTGAGAAACCATAAACCACAAAACATACGGCACATGTAGTAAAGCAAATGGTCTAAAACTACATTTGGGTAAAGAATATGAACAGACTGGGAATAAGAGAAAGAGAAGACATTTGCCAATAAAGACATTGCAGCATAGCCATCAGCCTATACTTGCAAAATGCAGCAATTAAGTGTTCTTACACTTCTTCATGTTCAATTCTACAAAACCTCAGCTCTCACACGATTGGACGCCACTCTCAAGCACTTTAGACAAAGACAAAGAAAAAAAGCACCCCTTAAACAGTTCGCTTTCACAATCACACTTTAAAAGGGTCAACATATGTTTTTCTCTTGGATCTACTTTACTGGTTAATCTAGCATATCATCGGATAAGAGAAAAAAATTTTCATGCCACTCTAAGCTCTGTGAATATAAAAAGCTCAGTGCATGACCATTTATTTTATCATGGTTACCTTCATCCCATAGTGATTTTTACTTTTCTTGCACCAATAGGCCTATCATTCAGGTCCATAACAGCAGACATTGCTTCATCATGAGAATCAAATGCAACCATTGCCTCCCCTGTAGGCAGTCCCTTCTCACTAAATTGCAGACACACAGAGCCAGGCAACACCTTATAACCATAGAAGAAGTCTAATATTTCATCAACCGTGACAGTAAAAGGCATATTTTGAATTTTGACAATGGTTGGCCGTGGGTTGCCTGCACCACCAGTGGTTGATGCCCTTGGATTTTCAGAGGATGGACCAAAGGCAGGTTGAGAACCTGCTGAACGACTTTGGTTTCCACCACGGTTTTGACCTGCACTTTTCCTTGAAGATCCATTATCAAATGACGGCATGCTCCTTAAGCTCTCTGGGGCTCCAACAAAACCAGGAGGTGCACTGCTGCCACCGGGTCGGAAAACAGGGGGCTCCAGGACAGGCCCAGGTAAATGCCCCCCAACAATAGGAGGAGGAACAGGAAGCGAAACATCACCCAAAGCTGTACCTAATGGAGGTAGAGGTGGTGGGCCTGCTAATCCATTACCGGGGGCAGCAAATGGGTTGACAAATGGAGGGCCATTACCAAGGTTCCCCACAGCACTTCGAAGAAAACTGAACTCCTCCCCAGTCATTCCAGGGAAAGCATGTTGTGCTTGAGCTTGGATCTGGGCTTGCACTTGGGCCTGAGCTTGGGCCTGGGCCTGGGCATGTGCATGGGCAAGGGAATTGTTTTGAGCCTTTTGTCCCCGCTTTGACTGTGGGGGAGGGTTTCGCTCAACCTCCTTCATCTGCTCATATGTAACCAAGTGGACAAAAGCATCCCTGCCATTTAACTTTTGCCTATGTAATCGTTCAGCTTTATGAGCATCCTCCTCAGATTTAAACTGCACCACAGCTTGGCCAAGGCCATTACCATTGCCATCAACTAGTACTTTAAGGCTGTCTTCAAACAACTGAATTCCATCCAAAAACAGGCGTACATCTTTCTTGGACACATTATAGGGAATATTTGTTATATGAGCACAAATTCGAGCACCCTTTCCCCCCTCTGATGAGCTACCTTTATGATCCCCCTGGGAGCCCTGCATTCTTTTGCGAATTGCATCAATCTTTTCAAACATACTTTTCTTTGTAATAGGGTGCACTTGTATAAATCTACTCCCCATGTACTGCATGTGGCATCCAAGAGCAACTTTGTAGTCCATTTCATTTCTAAACTCAACAAAACCCTCTCCTGTTGCCCTGCCATTGGGTCCATATGCAATGTAAATGCTGTCTTCAACAATGTCCAGGTTTTTGAAAAATTCAAATATCTGTTTATTTTCTGCTTCATACGGGAGCCCCTTTAAATACACACAGAACTCTTGTTTATGAGGTGACCGAGACCTAGCACGTTCTCGACCAGAAGGGGAAGCAGAGGTAGCGCTTCCACGATGATGCCGACTCTGTTCCGAGTCACTACCTACTTTAAGCTGTTCTGCACATGAGCCCTGGGTATCTCTCCATTGCCTCTCTGAAGCAGGAGATATTTCTATATACCTTTGGCCTATCATACCAGAGTTTCGTTTAAGAGCTTCAAAGGAATCTTGGGGTGTAAAAAATTTAACCAAAGCCCTGCCACTGCTCCTGCCAAGACCATCTCTGAGTATCCGAATAGAGTCGACCCCTAATCCATGGAAAAATTCTCCAATTTCAATTTCAGATGCATTATAAGGAAGGCCTTGAACCTGTATGTACAACTCATCAGGGTTCATCAGTGCTGATTTCAAATGAGCCTGCAGACTGAGTGGATTTAGAGGATTTAAGGGGTTAAGAAACATTGGATTTGGGTTTCCAAGAGACAAAGGTGGTCCTGAGGCAGCAAGACCACCAGCCACAGGGCCAACTGGTGGGGGAACACCAGGATTAAAAGGAGGGAGTGCAGATAAATGTGGCATGTGAGCCATTGGAGGGACCGGTGGCACTGAGGTTAAAGGGTTTACAGCTGGTACTGGGGGTAACGTGGAAACTGGTGGTGGTACTGGCATGGGAGGCATAGGTGGTAAGGTTGGCATCGTAGGCAAGGGGGGTATTGGAGGAGGTACAGTACTTAAGGAGGACATGGCAGTAGTCATGGTGGACCCCATGCTAAGATTTGGGCTGCTGAAATTATTAAAGTTTGGAGGCATGTTACCTATGGTTGTAGAGGCAAAGCTTGGAGCACCTTTGTTGCTTACAGGCTCATTAACTGAGACAGCTGTGGTTGCTGTAGTTGAAGTGGTATTACTAAAACCTTGTGCAGTGGTTGACAAGCTACCCCTTTCAGTTCCTCCAGTAACATTGGGAGGTCCTGACCTGTTACTATTTCCTGACGCCCCATCTGCATTACCAGTTTCAAAACGCCTGCGGCTCAACTCAATCATGTTTTGCATCTCAGTTTTGCTGCTAAGCAACAGTGACACTTTGGAACCTTTGATTGTTCCCCCTGTGCGCATCATTCCAAGCCTTGCATCTTCATCTGTTGCGAACACGATAAAAGCTTCACCATGGTCACCCCCTACAATATGCACGCCACCATCCGGGATTGTCAGACCGGAGAAGAAATGGCGAATGTCCATGGTGCCCGCCACAATGGGGAGGCCCTGCAAACGGATGACCACAGCCATGCTGAGGTGCTATAACGCACACCTGTAGATGAAAGAAGGCAACGACCATCAGGCTAGGGTGAAGGAAAGGTTAGTAGGACAAAGTCACACAAAGTCTAAAACCATAGAATGGAGAGAATGAAAGTTGTTGTACACAAAGCATTTGAGCAATCACAATGAAAACAGCAAAAACAAATGCAGTCATCTCTCCATAACCAAAGCCAATCAAACAATGATTTCTTGTCACTGAGATCACATCAAAAAAATAAATAAATAAATAATGAGGACTTATGCCAAAATGCTCCAATCCTTCCACATATAGTTCCCACAAAAATAACCACTGTGAGCAAAAAGCCAATTTCAACCAAAGACGGGTAAAGTTTGAAATCAATTTTGACATATAATGACACTTTTTTTTTAACTTGGATATTGATTGCAAAAATGTTAATTTTACCAATTTACCGAAGTATAGAAGCCTCTACAATTCTTTACCATTTCTTATCTGTACTAAATAACTCTGATATCAATAAAATCAGAAAGTGGAACAGCCCAGTAAATTTGTGTGTCTGCATAAACACAAACCACATTTGCTGCTCACAAACAAATATGGTCCATAATGGGTAGCAGTTAAGAGCTTAAAACCATTTTTATTCAGATAAAAGTGAACATGAATAGTGAAATTCCATGGCTAATACATTTCAGAAGGTCCAGCAAACAGCTCAGGAAACATTAATACAGGGCTTTCAATTCAGGTATTTCTCAGAATATAGAAGCATAATCTTATCTGTACATTTGATCAAATGCAACATTGCTTTTTCGTGCTGAATAACTCTTAAAGTCATTAGCTTGAATATTGCTCGCCAAGTAAACAGAGAGATATGTACAAGAAAAATCTGAAATGTGTCTAATGAACTAAAAGCTACGCGATTTCTTACCTGTATAATTAGTGGTGGTTCGTTATTAGTTGTGGACGAAACCCAAGCCAATCTTGTCGTCAATCATTTAAAATCAACTCTCGACTGTAATAAAAGAATAAACGAAGGCAAAAACATCAATGTAAACAGCAAAGTAACCAACAACGCCCAGTATGCATGTTCTAGTACACCATTCGGCACCAGCCATTTCAACCTTTTAGTATAATAAAATTCAAATCCAGCGTTCGTTAATTTAGATCACCAGTCACACCAGAGGTCTGGCTACCTGCAAAAACCCTTTTTGCAAGTTTTAAAGTTATTAAACTATAACAATTGTACTTCATAATGAACTCATCAGAAAATAATGCAGAACAGCACAACCAAAATTCTTAACATTTTCAAACATGAAGATTCCCAATGATGAAACAAATAAAAACACATATAAAAACACAAGTTAATATGCTATTTCAGGCATTTTCTCAGGTTCTCTGACATCTGAGTCTCATGCATGGATATAGTGAGATAAAATAATGAAACAATGAACTCTGATTCATTGTTTTAATGAACAATGCGTCCCTATATTAGTCGTCCCTACACAGTAACAGCTGCAATAAATTATTGTGTGCCATAAATACAAGTGTACAGGGTGGAAAAACTGACTACCATTTACTTTACTAAAACCTTAAATCTCAAAACAAAAGAATGCAAATTTTAAATAAATCAATTTATAAATGTGCACCAACAACAACATACCACTGTCTATTATTTTTGAGCCTGCTAAATAACTGAGACTCCAGTGAATGAAACTGTATTTATGCTCATACCATACTACTGTACCAGAGCCCTCAAAATCGCACATTATCACTATGAAGTTATTGTGTGCTACAAAAAATTAATTAAATTACAAGATCCACAAGCAGCATATTAAAGTATCAAAATCTAAAAGCAGATGATATACCAAAAAAAAAACAACCCTCTTCCATATCTTTGAATATTTTATATTTTTGTATGTATGCTTTTGTGTCAGTTGAATTTAGTGCGCCCTACCTAATGATCTCCATTAATAATGTTGGCATTTAACCAAACATGACAACAGCTCCGCCAGGAAATTAGCAGTTAGTGATTAGCAAACTATCACTAACCTGAAATTGAAGCTAGCCATCTACGTAGTTATCACATAGTAGTAAGATACATAGTTATTGTTAGTGCTGTTAAGTAAGGAATAAAATACAAGGTGTGTGCTGTTACAGGAAAATAATCTGCAAAGGGGTGGTGTGGTGCATTGACAAAGCAGAGAGCTGTTACCACCTGAAGTTTATGTTGTTATAGCAGCATGTCCATTCATGTTTTATTTGCTAATTATTACAATCCTTTATTTATTTATACATACATTTAAACACCCAATGCCTGTGAAACAAATTCACTCTTGCTATCATGTTAGAGCAACACCACTTTCTTTCTTTAAGTTAATAATACAGCTTGTCATGTTATAGAAAAACCAGAAAGTGTAAACTCCTCCGTCCTGAAGACTTTCCCGTAACAGAAAAATTCAAGGAACAGATATACCTGACCGTTTCAAAGCACTGACACTGGAGACTCCTTCCAAAACTGCTAAATAAACTCCTTACTGGAAACTCATCCTTAATCCATTAACATGAACATCCACCACAAGTTCCTGTGTCTGTTTTTACAATAAAAATGAAAACTGAGTAGACTGTGCACATTAATGTAAACCTGTGAAATCAATTATAGCCAGCACTACTGTCAGAGCTCCTGTTACAGAAAAATAAGTACATTAAAAAGAGTAAAGTACATAAAACAATACAGAATATGCTTCATGGATATTATTTCTTGGTTCAGCAATGAGAATCAAACTGTGTGCCTTCAAACTTTACATCACCAACAGACATTTAAGGCGGCAGCATATACACAAAACCCTCTGGTCTGATTTTTTTTAAAAAAAGGGAAAAATCAGAAGGAAGAGTAGGAAATATGATCCCAGAAGCAATAAAAAAAAATGCATCTGCAAATTTCTTCATCCACATCTTTCAAGAAAAGAAGTTTTATGAGTAGTGTTTTTTTTTAAAGTTACTTTTAAATATTTGACCACATTTTCCTATGTACCTTGCAATTTTGTTTACTACTTTTGCCACAAGATTAGTTCCATAGTTGGACACTATACTCCCTAAAGCACATCTATAAATCTCTCAGGATCACACCAGCATGAGGAGGTAATCAAATGATGCCAAAATCTACCAAAACCCCAGTCTGCAGATGGCAGAATATGAGGGTCATACACAAGGTTATACTTCTTAACACTGCGCCGACAGCAGGAAAATATTAACAGAGCTATTAAATAACCTTGAGGGGAAAAATATTTTTTTACATTTTTGAGGTAAAAAAATCGTTAAAACAAAATGACTGAGCACACAAATGTGTGAAAAGTTTTAAAACCTAGAGCAGAGTGGAATGAACGCCAAGCCAGCAGCACTCCGACTCAGAGCAGTGCACTCGCTGAGCCCCCTATCAACAGAGCCCCAAACAGACAAGTCGGACATGAGGCCAAAAACAGCACCATACCCGCGGAAGGGGGAAACAATATCAACACACAGTCTGGTGTGCAGAAATACTGCCATTTGGAGAACAATTTCATATTGAAATACACCACATGGCCCAGTGAGCGGCCAGTCAGAGCAGAGTACACACCGAGGATGACAAAATGGCGCAGCAGTCAGGCTCCTCAAACAACAGCTAGTGCTACTGCCACCAAGCCAACTACAGCCTACGAGTTCACTCTGCACAAAACCACTGAAATACACATACAACTTTACCAAACAGCGAAAGAAATGCAACGTCAATCTGCTCTCAGCGGACATCATGCAAAACCCTGGGCGTCTAGTTTTCTAACAGTCTGACCTCCCAACACCGGACATGTTTAGATTCACTTCAGTCTGCAAATGGCGTCAACGCTGTGTTCAACTACAGGGCAAGATTTCTGTGAACTGCTGTCCTCTGAACATCCTTACCGAAAATATCTGCATTAGCAGATTTGTTTTAGTTGGTTGGGATTTGTCACTAAAAAACGACGTCTCCTCTGCGCGTGCACACTCTCGCCGCCTGCACAAGCATCTTTGTATGGAAAGCGTTCAGTGATGGCGAACACGCTGACTACAAAGACCAATGAGCAGCATGCGCAGTGGGCGTGGCCTCGAAACCACGCCCTTCCGCTCAGCGCCCTCTGCTGGCTCCTGTACAAACTCATATGCTCATTCTAAACTTCAAAGCGAGGACCCTGAAGGCATGGTTTGCAAAAGATTGGAGTGGAAGAACTCAAGTTTCCTGCACAGAGCCCTGACATCAACCCCACTGAACATGCTCCTGTGGCTGGATGAACACAAATCCCCACAACCATATTACAAAATATAGTGGAAAGCTTTCCCAAAGGAGGGACCAAGTTCATATTAATGCCATGGTTGTGGAATGGGATGGTCAAGGACAGACTGGGGTGTGATGGTCAGGTATCCACAAACTTTTGGCCATGTAGTGTAAGCAGTGCAGACAACAGTAGGTGGAGGGAGCTGAATGAGTATGGGAACAACAGGATCATAACCAGGAATTCATAACCAAGAATTACAAAACCTAAAAAGTCAGGAAACAGTCCAATAACTGTTCAGTAATAAAACTGTCCATGCAACAAATACACAGAGTAAAGATACAAATCCATACAGTGATATGAAGGAAAAAAAATAGACAAATAGGCTTTTAATAATAGGATTTAAGATCTGTTCCATACTCCACCACAGAAGGTGCATAGCCAAGTACTGCCATTGCAACAAAAAAAAGGATGTAAAGTACCTAGAAGCAAAAGAATTATCAAAAACAAATCTTCATCTTCAGTAACAGCATTATCATGGTCAGAGTCATGGATCCGGAGCTTAGTCAGGAATAAATCATGGATTGGATATCAGTCCATTGGTGGTCACCATTCACACACTCATTCATACTTAAGGCCAATTTAGTATAGCCAAGCCACCTACCTGTTTGTTTTTGGATAGTGGGAGGAAACTGGAGAAAAACCACATGAACATGAGGAGATCATGCAAAACTCCATACAGACACTAACCCAAGCCCAGGACTGAACAAGGGACCTGTTCCATCCTCATTCTAAACCTGTCCATCACTTTCCCCTAAATGACTTCTCCACATACCACAGCTGTTAAGTTGTTCCTGTGAAGGGAAGCGATTTCCTAATACCTATTTTCACTGGTCTTTAAATTCCATTTCATTTATTTAAGTATTGGCAAAAGACACACTGAGGGAAAGCTCTCAATTAAATTGGTGCAAACTTGGAAAAGAAAAATTTGCAATCATTCATGTAGGAACCTGCTAAAAAAAAGAAAATGAGAAATACTAGTCCTTATTTATCAAGCTGGATACGAATAAACTTATTTTTAATATGTGCCTTGAAGCATCACACTAATAGTTTGGTATTCATGAAAATTCGTTAGTTTGGAAAAACTATCATATACTGTGAGAGCTCCTGCATATGTGTAAAATGATGTATAAGGATACTAATTAATGTAAACCTCAAACGATATAATTGGTGAGTTGCTTCACTTTTATACAGATTGCACTGTCTAGTTTGAATCACTTATTTATTTAATTTACACATATTTAATAAAACTTTTGAAAAAGACTTTGTGTCTCACAGCTCCATCATCCTGGCTTCCATCCTGAGCTCAGGTTATTATCTGTGTAGAGTTTTGCATTTTCTCCCCATGTAGGCATGGGTTTCCTCTGGGTTTTCCGGTTTCCTCCACTGTCTAAAACCATGCAGGTAAGCAGATTGGCAAACCAGCACTAATCCATAAACTAAGACAAATGAGATCAGTCATACAATTAAGACAAAAGAAATGCCACCATATAAAAGAAAGATGCGCAGCAGTGGCTCAGCTTGCATACACATCGGATCTGTTTGCCATGGAATCTTCTTTTAATGCTGTGCAAAACTTCAGAGCCAGTACTAATGACTGATAAGTGACCGATCTGGTGTGTATCAATCTGCAATATGCCATATACACCCTAGTATGTTTCATGCCATCACGGGCTTCTTTCTGAATATGTAAGGTTTCCTTAAGATGCATACCCTCACATGTTTCCAACACAGCATTGAGGAGGGTGTATTGGAGTTCAAGAGTCAGCATGAGAGACTTCTGGCTGACAGTCACTGAGATACTTAAAACAATTAAACAGTTAGCAGTTTCCCTGTGTCACCCCGTTTTCTTTTCACGTCACTTAATTTACACCTAATTCACCTTTTCTGTAATTTATCTCTGGATTTTTTGCATTTTCAGGCACTGGTTTATGCTACTAAATATATTTTTTAATTGGTGTAGATTAATTTCTTTTATTTCACCATTTTGCCCACATTTTCCAGCTCTGTGAGCTTTACCTTTTATGGAGTATTGTAGGCATCACTAAATGGAAATGAGCCTTGGCGTGCATACACTATCTGTTAAACATCAAGTAATAGTTTTAACATAATACTTGAATCACCTCTTGATCAGTACTGGGGCAATTTCTTCATGTGCACATTGGTTTTAAATTTCATTACTAAATGAAACTTTATAAAATATACTTGACTGCCTCCTCTCGGTGTGGTCATTATTAGCGCTTTATTATTTGTGCAGACCGTAATCTAAGCTATAGTGCTGAGTATCCAATGACCTGTGTATGTTTGAGTCTGTGACTGTCACTTCCAACAGTCCTCGTCTGCTCACACTCATCACCACACACTTCCACTGGATCAAAGCCCTGTTTCCTGTCTCTGGTGATGGTGTTTGTTTTGTTTCTGAGTTCCTGTAAAACCTGAATCCTCCTGCAGCTGAGCATTATAGAATTAACATATAACAGTCAATTATTCTACCTTTCCCTAAGCCACTTAATACACTGAAGTGTTTATCCTTCCTGAGAAACAGACAGTATATTACACAATTTACAGAGGTGAAATTGTTATAGAATAAATTTTTTGTTGAATGGTTTTCTTAGCTTTTTTAGCTTAGCTCATGTGGGCAGTTGTACTGTGATGGCTTGGGACTTGGGACAGTTTTGACAGGTCTCCATCAGTGGACAGATACAAACAGGACTTCATGTGAAAACTGTAATGAATTTACTGGTTACACAATTGCACCATTTGTCCATGTAGTCATAGAAAGGATTTATTTATAATCGCACTATCCGTTGCACCCAGATGAGGATGGGTTCCCTTTTGAGCCTGGTTCCTCTCAAGGCTTCTTCCTTGTGTTGTCTTGGAGTTTTTCATTGCCACCGTCGCCTCTGGCTTGCTCATTAGGGATAAATGAACATATTTACAGTTTATTTTGGTTTAATTTAATTTGAATGTATTTATTTCTGTAAAGCTGCTTTGTGACCATGTCCATTGTTAAAAGCGCTACACAAATAAAATTGATTAGAATTGTTTAGAGTTCTTGCTTATTTTTAATCTGATCTTGATCTTCTATTGTTACAATACCTTGTCATTGCTACATGTATAAAGTCAGACACACAGGCTGATGTGCTGCAATATTTATTTGTAACAAATATTAAAGACTGATATTAGAGATGTGCAGCAGTCACATACTGTCTGGGAATGTATGCATCATTTCCTCAACATTCCCCTCAACACATAACACAGCCAGTCCCACCCTCACTAATTATGCTGCAATTAGTAGACTGAAATCAGATAACTTAAAGTTGTACAGACATGTCAGAAGTAAAATGAAAGGGACTTATGTTTAATGCTAATGCTATTGCTACATTAGCTCAGTTTTGTTGTTTTTTCCACACATAAAAACTGGCTTATACCATTTGGAGCGTATTTGCGTCTTGATACAGAGAGGATTTATGGGTAAGTGTTGTGTGCAGAGGTTCACTGACAGACTGGCATTCACTCCTCTGAAATCCGAACAGCATGCCATGCGCATCTACAGCCAGCCTTCAGGAGAACGCTAATTTGTCGAGGCCGTGTCCGGTTGCGTACCTGGTAAGGTGGTGATGATGCTTCCTTTGTTTTATTTTCCCAGAACCACAGTGGACAAATCACATCATACATACATCACCAACTACAAAAATATGAAATATGGAAGGCATCACATGACAGAAATGAATAGAATACATCCAAACAAAAATGCAGTAGCTAATAAAGAAAGAAACAAGCGAAGTGAAAAGATATGATGTTGGTGAAATGTTGTGACTCCTCTTCTGTGGGTTTTATTAAAGGATTCAGAGTAACATTGCTGATGGAATTAAGATGCACAAAGCATCTGAAAAATCACTGATGTGTAGCGAACTAAATGAGAAAAACAAAGAGATTTTAAAATATATACAAATGAAATCCTCCCAAAAGCATACAGGTAGGTGAATTTGCTGCTCCAAATTGCCCGGCGGTATAACTGCCTTGCGCTCAGTGTTCTCGGGATAGGCTCTGGATCCAACGTGACCCTGTTGGAATACTGATGCTGTACACTGATGAGATATTCCCATAATATCCAGTGAAAGGTGGAAGACCATTCCATTACACTACCACTGAAACTCTGCTTCTCCAGCTTTCACAGGCCGTTGTGGAGTATTGTTTACCACAGTGGTCATTGCTGCTGTGGTGGCAGTTTAATACACAACACCAGAGTTTTTTTTAGACGGATGGTACTCTTAGTCCATGACCTAGTGAACCAATATCAGGATGTATTTATTGATAGAGACTTCAAAGCAAACTTCTGTAAGTTGCTCTGGATGAGGGCATCTGCCAAATGCCATAAATTTAAAAGTAAATGTAAACAACAGCTTCTACCCATAATTACTCAAACACAAAGTTTGGCATCTAGCTAGGTTAACTATCTGACCACATGACTAACCTTTCCAAAATGGTGGAAATTTCGTAAGACAGAGCATCATGACATCATATTACCACGTTTATGGACTCCTCGGATTTAGTGATATGACATATTTCCATTTCCAGCAGCACTGTTTGCATTCATCAGTACACTGAGACAGTAACTTCTCCTCTTGCTTTCTTTATTATTCCAGAATTCATAGAAGGTATTAATATGAGTTATATATAAAGTATTTTCTTACTATCATATTTGTGCATATATGACCAAACACAGTTTGAAGCCTTTGTTCAGCTTGCTAAAATATTCTTACATATCTGATGAACATCACTGGCATTCAGCTTCAGGAGCTCTGGCTGAGACTGGCTATAAACTGCCACCATGTGAGCGGTGTGCATGAACCGGAAATGCAGGAGCAGTGCTTAAAAACTCAGAAGGGTTTGCGCAATGAGCCCACTGAATTATTTATTCGTCCTTCTCGGGTGCCATAATAAAGGTTTAGAAAGAGGAAAAAATATTAGAATTATAAAAATATAATAAATATATGGATAATTATGTACGACAAGAAGTACAAGAGATGACATTATCCTGAAAGATTATTATCTCTGGCCTGGGCTCCAATTTTCTAACAGATCTCTTAGGACAGGTTTTGGTCCAAAACTTTGATCTCAAAACTACCAGCCTTGACCCTAAGCGTTCTGGGATACAGCCAGGGAATATGATATTAATTTCTCCACTACAAAATGGCTGCACTGCAAATAATCAACTGTTGAATATGGAACGAATGCGTCTGAACCGCACGCGCTTAAATGACTTTTATTCTGTCGTGTGATTTCTGAACCGGAAGTAATTACTGAGTTGCGCGTGCACACATTTTGGAAAGCTCGTGGGTCAGTTTTGTTTCGGCTTAAAAGTAAAAGTAATTACATTTTTTTTTAAATATATTATTAGCATTTGAGCGCCTGCACTGAGGACCTGAGAGCAGCATGGTTCGGTCAAGACGGTATGTAAAGTTACAGGTTTATAAACTTGATTTTAATATACATAATCTAAGGTATAAAGGTAAAGTTGGTATTTAAAAAAGCCGTTCTGTTAATGCTGGGGATGTGACTCTTATCACATTAGCAGAAGTGACACAGTCCATACAAAATGTTGAGGATTTTATTGTGAGTGTTTTAAAGCGGAGAGATTCTCCACTTAGGCCAAAACCGCGGATTAAAGCACTGGCTAGTCAAACTCAGAACACTGCCGCTGACCTGCTACACATACCTGCTTACCACTGTATTAGCCTGTTTAGCCTGAAATCTTATTGGAAATATTGTACTAAACAGTATCAGACGCGATCCACAAGTTCCTGAGCTCCCTTCCCCTTCCTCTGAAAGTGCACTACACCAAGGGCCCTAGGTCTCTCACTGCATTCCACCTTACACAGAGATATAGGCTCCATAGACACTGTACAGTCGTGGCCAAAAGTTTTGAGAATGACACAAATATTGGAAATTGGAAAAGTTGCTGCTTAAGTTTTTATAA
>CM074964.1:9369160-9380110 GCA_037577455.1 Pangasius macronema | reverse complement strand
CAATGTTTAGGTAGGTGGTACGTGTCACAGTAACATCCACATGAATGCCAGGACCCAAGGTTTCCCAGCAGAACATTCCCCATAGCCCCACATTTCCTGCCAGCTTGCCTTCTTCCCATAGTGCATCCTGATGCCATCTCTTCCCCAGGTAAGTGACGCACACACTCCCGGCCTCTCACTCTGCTCGAACGTCACCCGTCAGTTCTCCACACATTAGCCCAGTGGATGAGTTCATGATTGAGAATTTAACCAGATCTGCAGTTACAATGTTAAAAAAGATAAGATGTGATGCACAATGTAGGGCTTCACAGTATGGGCCAACAGTATATTCTGAGTGTGGTGCTACACACTGCTATTTTGGTATACCTTTGTTCTATATTATTGTGATCAGTGGCAATGCCATGCAACCTCTGAGATCAGTTTGTTCATGTGCTTATTTGCTGTATGGTTCTCTGTGTTGCAAAGAGCATTAAAACAATAATGATTATTGTGCACTTACTTATAACTGTGATTTTATATAGGATTAATCCTTTTTTAGGATTTTTTAGGATCAGAATAGAGGGCTCATTTTAAAGGAGCAGTAGATAAAATTGGAGCTTTAGAGTTTACAAGTTGTACAATATCACTGATATTTTAGATATTTTTCTGGGAGATTTTTGTGACATTTAAAAAAAATCACGTCAGATTAAAATGAACAATTCACTAGTTCATTGTTGATTTAGGAATAATTCCAACAAAGTTCATGAAACAAATTAAAAAAAAAAGATTTTGAAATTTATTTTCAGGTATGTTCTTTACTTTCAAGAATTTGAAGATTCAACTTTGTCATTAGCAGCGTGGCTGCCTTCAGGAGAGCAGAGTCTAATATGTGGTTATCCGATATTAACACTAGCTAGTTAAAAGTAATGAAATGAGCAGAAATGGTTAGATAGCCTAGCGTTAGGTGACATTACAGGTGGCTGTTGGGGCTTCATGTTTTTTGATTAAATAGGAATCACAATTAATTAATTTTTTGCTTAATGGAGAATTTTATCATTTAGGCTTAGAATCACGATTTCCACTCATTGTTCACTGACACAGCAATTTTGTAAGGAATGACGTGTATGTGTATTAATTTGTTACAGTTTCAGAGTGTGGTAGCTACATTTTCCTACTGAATGTTCATGAGTGTTGTGGATTTACTGTTTTAATGGCAGGTTTGTGCTGCGACAGTCTAAAACAAAAGTAACAGCTATTTAGCATAAAACTTAATACTTCATAATCATATAAGGGTGCCATGAGCACATTGTACCCTTCCAAAGATAGTAGGAAGGCAGCAAAATTAGCGTCTGGGTAAATAATTGGTCATTTCTGTTCTTCTGGTGAGAGCAGCTCATAAGCCGCTTGTGGGGGTGAAAATCAGTTTTGATAAATGCACACTATACTTAATGCGCTTTTGGTGAGTTCAGAGACTCACTCTGTCCATTTATTCATCCGTTTCATTCATTTAGTTGTAGGTTAGGTAATTGGTAGTTTTATAGCCAGTATGAAATATTTGCAGCATTGGATAAATGTATTCATTTCTTTTTACTGTGAGGTGGACTTTTGGTTAATCTTAAAATCCCTTCTGACATTGTTTCTCTCCTCTCCCTTTCATAGACTCGTAGTGCGAGAGGTCATGTGGTAGCTCCTCTGTGGTCATTGGCCACAGAAGATAAGAGGGAGTAGTGGTGCTATAGAGAGTGCAAAGGCTGCAGAATCGATGATTAATTATTTTTGGCATGATATCAAATTCCTCTAGAAATAATGTAGTGCCAAGCGAAGTACTTATCCGGCCACTGTAAGCATAGCTAGCTCCATATCTGATTTCCAATCCTTCAGTCCCCTCCGCTCTCAGCAATGGCAAAAGTCACACTGTTATTTACTCTGATTTTCTATTTTGATTTTTTTTTTTTAACTGAATAATGTTCTTTTCTTGTACACTGTAAGCCCCTCATTCATTTGTCAAAATTGCCAAAGCATTTTGAACTTTTTAAAAAATTTTTTATATGCTATCCATTGTTCTCATTAGCCCACCACTGGCTTCCCAGTTTTTGCTTTTCCTGCCCACTGAGTACCACACACAGAATGATTGACAGGCGTACAGTGATGCATCCCTGTGCTGCTGGTTAACACGTAGGGGTGGGGGGGAAATCAATTTGGTTACAAAACACTGATCCTGAGCATGGCAATCTAAAATGCATCGTCTTGATAGAAAATCCATTCTTTAAAAATTAAATAAATAAACAGCTTTTGACATAACTTTGACATAATATTTATTATTTCACCAGTAGCATACCACCAGGCTAACACCCATATAAATTCTGTCAACAAAATCTAAGTGAGCGTACCAGATATGTAGCACATCAGTAATAACCACTTAAATATGTAATGTAAGCAAGGTTTGCTTGATTCAGCAAAAAGTGGAAAAATTGACAGATCAGATCATAATAAAGCTGCAGGATATACTCAGCGCATATTGTGGAGTTATTCAATTGGCAGGTTTCTGCTGCTTTCCACCATTATTAGAGCCTTGGACATGACCTTTTTCTACAGAGTAGGGTTGTTATGATCTCCCAGTCTCATGACGTTTGACATCATGGTGTTTGATCAGCCAGTTACCTTACCATTGACTTTTACAGAATATGGATTAAATCTATCCTCAGTGTGCCACTTTTCCATGCTGCGTTATAAAATACATTTCATCTTAGAATTGTCGAGAGATAAATACTGAGAATGTAGTGCAGAAATATGATCAAGCTCAATGCAATTGTTTCCTTTTTGTTTTTTTGTTACATATATAAGCAATGCCGTTAATTGTCATTACTGGCTTGTGTGTTTTTAAATGATTGATTAATACCATGGTAACTCATAATTTTACCCTAGGTTATCATATTGTGAAAATTTCAAACTGTAACAGCTCTACTCCAGACCATTTACTGAGTTACTAGGTATGTAAAAAGAAGTTATCCCAAGTTGTTAAACGAATTGGACAATGTGGCAAAGATTTCTTTATGTGGCCGAGTGGGAACTTCTGGTCTACATGAAGCTGCAGCTTCTTGTGTTGGGTCAGGGGAGACTAGGGCAGCTCACGCTACAATACAAATGCTGTGCCTCACTGGAATGCAGATAAGCTATTAACTTATTCATCTCCTGGAAATGATTTCCTAGTTCCAAGCATCTACGTCAAAGATCGCGGGCGATAATCGTACTGATGTGGAATTCATTCAATCTCTGAGTATTTACTGTAACTGCAGTAACTGTTCACAGAGGCAAAACAGTCTTTTTTTGCATATCGTTTTGCAACTAGTCATAAATGATATTTTAAATTATTGTTTTTGCAATGATTAAAAATACATTTTTCCCAAGGTGATGTAAGTGAAATCAAACCAGCAAGGTTTCTTCAGGCGAATTCCCCCAAGCCTTCATGCTGCTTTTATTATTAATGATATTCAGAAGCCAAATTTTTAGTTTTGCTCAGCTGGGTGCTTTAATCTATTTTTTTGCTGTAAATTAATGAATTTTTAAAGAGCCCCTCACCAGATATGGCTGAATGTTGGAATGCAGCATCGGTTTAGAGAATTTCACTGTCCTTCCCTCGGGAAGGGAGTACAGATCCACTGAAGCACTATACTTTCATTTTTTATTAATGCTGAAATACATTGCTATAACTCCATCAGTCTTTCAGTATACTAAAAACTTTGTCCAATTTTCGACTATACCAGACTATATTCTCAAGATTTATCATGACCTGGTGTTAATATTGAATCCATTTTGAAAGAGGTTGATGCTCTGTATGTGGATAATTGGACTGCTTTCCTCCACAAGGTACAGTTATTATTATTTTTTTTTTTTTCAAACAATTATACAGTTAGACATAAAGGTAAAACACTGTCTGTGGCTCTTTATGTGGTGGCTGGCCTTAAATAAAAACAAATGCCAAGAGATATATCAAAACATGTATGCTCATGCTGCTAATTCTTGTCAGTCTTACAGTCGGTATAAAAGAACTGCTATCTAGATCAACTAAAAACTAGTGTAGAGATTTTGGCATGCAAGTATACAGAGGTTGATTTAACTATGGTTTTATATTTAGCTGGTTATTAGAGCACTTGTTGAAACCTTATTAAACTGTTCTGTGAAGCAGTGGGCTAGTTGTTTCTTATTAGTGTAAATGCATCATTTTTTTATTTGACCTAACCTTAATTTTGATGCTATGTTTGTAATAACACTAACTGGATACGTAGAGAGTCCTCTACAGAAACAGATAAAAATAAATAAAGAAGGACCTGAGCTGTTCCTGGTGGATCATCTTTCAAAACATTGTACTACTAGACTCTAAAGAAATATTTACCACTGAGATTGGAGATTTTATTTTATTTGTATTTTTTTAAGACTGTTACACTGGTTATCTAGCCTTAAATAAAAAGAAAAGCATTGGGTCCTTGAAAACAGGTCCAAAGCTTGGTACTACAGTACTCCCATCTTATCTTAAATACTCCTATCTTATCTTGTACTATCTTATTTAGCTAATCTTTTGAACTGTATTTTTTTTTACACTTAAAAAGCTTAAATTCAAATAGATTGCTAGATTGCTTGGCAAACATTAATTCTTTGTTCATGTTATTTGTCTTCATCTGTTAATTATTTTTGCCTGTTTTCTTTTTGTCTGTTTTTTTTTTTTAAAAAAAAACAAAACAAAAAAAACCTCCCCCTTAAACCAGTCAGATGTGTTTTCCCACCCAGTTATGTCCCTCCCATCTGAAACTGTCTTGTGTGCTCAGTAATATGTTCAGAGTGTATGAGTAATGCTAATGTAGCATTCAGAGCCAGAAACAAAACCATAATAGTTTGCCTTGGCTCTTAAAAAAAAAAAAAAAAAAATACACGTTATACTCACTCTTACATGATACAGTTTAAAACCAGATTTCATCATGACACAGCTTAATGCATCATGACAAATTTTTAATATAATTTTTTTCTTTCCTGATGTACTCACAAACATAAATAGCTTCAACATCAGTTGGATTATTCAAATATTCAATTACTCATGCCTCGAGGCAGCTTTACTCTCCAGTGCAAGTTTAAACAGAAGTGGTAATGTGTTTTCAGTCTGCGTAGAAAAGTTTTTTTGTTACACTTGCTTGCTGTCTTAATCCTTATGAGTTGCATGAGGTTGTAGGAAGTTTGATGCCTGTTCAATGCAGCAATGCCGGAAAATGCCGTTTTATTATATAACATTTGATAATTTTGATTTAAATATGGCAACACAAATGCGACGTCTTTTTCCTATAGGCGAATCAAAATGTGTGGGTGAGATGTGTACAGTGGCTCCAGCAGCAGGTGCGAGCAAGGTGCAAACAAAGAGTTTACATCCTCGGCTTGAGGAAAAAGGCGAGCTCAAAGAGCGGGATTTGGTCTGTTTTTCTTATCTTATACAAAAACAATATGCTAGATGTGTTTTAAATCCATTCACTCCAAAACAGCCAACACGAGCAGCTTGACAAGATGTCAGGCTGAAAAGCATCCCACCCTTGACTGCAGTTTGACAGGCTAGACTAAAGGCTTTACTGAAAGTTTAATTCAAGCATGTGATTAACTGATTTTCCTGTGTATTGACTCATGAAGCATGTGACACCGAACTCTTGATTGCTATCACACATTAATCACCTAATGTTTACATAGGCTAATTTTCATTTAGCATGAAAAGTATTAATGTTGAAAACAAAGCTAGATGTTAAACATGCACAGCAGCGTAACCTAGAGTTCGTTCTGTTTAATAGTGCAGTTTGGGGTTGTCCAGGGCTGTATCCCTAACTGCTACATTTAATAAGGGTGAGAAGAAAAATGAATTCTTGGATGCATCTCAAATTTCTCTTTAAACGATTCCATGTTGAGATATATATATATATAATTTTAGCTGCAGGTCTTGACCAATTAGGTGAAAGGAAAAGGCATAGGCTGGCAAGAGTGTTATGTGTATGTAAGAAACTAGTGAAGCTACCTGATTTGAAGATGGACAAACTCAGACCTGTGCCCTCCGCTATTATAGGGACGGTATGGACACACTGCAGATTTTATTATTCGATGTGACTAAAAGGACTGAACAAGAGGCATGCCATGTGCAAGATATTGTATTTTGAGAATAAAAAGAACAACTAAAGTCACACGAAACATTTGCACCTGGAGGAAAAACACTTCTGCTATTTTTGCTCAGTGGACATCACACAAACAAGTTGAAGCTTTGCCACATTCAGAAAGGGCAAAGTGAAGTACCAGGTCACTTGCTGGTTGCGCCGCAGATGATTTGTGTCCCTTTGCTGACCAGGCTTTTACACATACTGGAGCCAGGTTACAGCATTAAAGTAAAAAGTGGTCACACATTTCTACAAAGTCATTATGTGTAGAACTGAGAGGCAGAATTGTTTTATAATTGCATCGTTGCACCCTGAATAGAAATCACATTAAATTACAGGGGGCGCAAAGAGTTCCATCCCTAATAATTAACATTTTGTGCATGTTTTGGTGAGAACTTGTGGCATTAACGCTCAGAAGACAGCGACCTTCCCCCTGAGTTATGATTAGTCACAGCTCTAACACATGACTTCAGAACATACTATTCATAAAAAGAAATGGAAGAATCTGTAATTTAGTGCTAACAATCAGAATGACTGTGTAATGGTGTTTCTTCCCGATTTTGATTTATTTAGCTTATTTATTTTTGGCTAATGTATCTTTTTGGTATTGATAATGACAATACTACACTAGAAGTCAAAATTTTGGTGTTGTGAAAGCCCAAATCCTTCTGAAGTTGTTCTCTGTGTGGTTTTGCGTGCACTGCCACTTTTTCATTACCACATTACCACTTTGATTAGGCATAACACATTTTACCGCAAACTTTCCCAGAATGCTCTGGGGATACACCGTATTACACTGTCACTGATCTTGGTTTGACAACTCGGATTTTTTTTGACTTCACTGCCTTTTCGTTGTCAGTATGTAAAAACGAAGTTTGTTAGCAATATTAGTAGTTGGCTAACAGAATCAAAGCCAGTGTGGGACGAGTGGTTTTCCACTTTAGTATTTGGTATTTTGTGTAATATTTATATTTGTTAATAAAATGTGTTAGTTTCAGTTTTAAACTGCTCATTTTCCAGTGTTGTAATACTTCTGTGATCAGTTTTGTCAGTTTGTTCCTTACTTTCAGTGACTGGTTTTGAAAGACCACAGCTGTCTGGTAAAATAGCAAAATATGTTTTGCTCTCTGTTCTTTCAGTAAGAGACGCATGCTTCTATTAAGTAGAGACTTGTGAAGGATTTTGCTCAGTTTAAATAGGGATAATTAGGATTTCCTGATGCCATTTGATATCAATTTAATTACTTTAACTTATTGAACACTTAGCTGAAAATACACCTCTAAAGGTTCAGTTATCATCATGCTGTGCACAGGGATTTTGTTTCCTCTGCTTATAGAAGTTAAACCTCTGATTAGTAAACCTAATCACTTAGAGCTGAGCTACTCAGTAATGCTGAACAGACTAAAAATGGCTAAAGTTGTGAAATTGAAAGGCATTAATTTCTGATGGGGCATAAATTTGTAAAAAATCTAGATTTTCAAAATGTAGAAGTCAGTGTGTTGTCTGAAGTAGTATAGCTTTGTGTAATAGGGCTAGCTTGGGGACAAGTTCACTCTACAGCGGTCTGAGTGTTTCTCACAGATGTGCAGGTACACTGCCCTTTAATAGCTAATCCAGATATGACTATCAGTTTTATCAAATTGAATTAATTTTATTTCTCCTAAATTATCACCATCACAAACATGAGACTGTAGACAGGTGTTGATCTGAGCAGTTTTAATTTTGACAAATCATTTTATTGTTCTAAGCGTGGCAACTCGTGGGGGCTGATCACAACTTTATAAATCCTGTTGTCTTTGTGCTTCAACTAAACCTAGGCAGAAATGTTCTGTATAACACAGCCTGTGTCTGTTTTCACTCTTGCTGTGTTTAAATAGGAGGCAGTTGTTTGCTGTACTCGTGGAATTTAAAGTTTAATGAAGTGTTATTAACCAGAACTGCTTTAATAAAAGCTTATTTTAAACCCATGGAAATTGGCTTTGTGTACACTAAACCTATTTCATCAAGCAAAACAAAATATATGTATAAAAAAAAGTGTTAAGTACTTCCAAAACCATGGGCATTTGCTTCGCATTGAATTTTTGCATTGAGACAAATAAATGAGTTGTTTTTATAGTTTTTTTTTCTACCACTAACTTCCCATTACTACCTGGAATTTAAAGCTGTACATTAACGGGGCCTGATTGCAGCATGGTGATCTCTCAGTAGTGTTGGGTAGATGAACAAGTTTGTGTCTGATGGACCTGCACAAAGCTGTGTTGATAGCGTGGGAATAAACTAAGGTGACATCACAGTTTTCAGTTTGCTTTTAAGGCCCACTCCCAAATATTTCTTAAAATATGATAGTAACAGAACATTAATTTGCTTTATAGAGTATGTTCGCCATTGCATAATTTAAAATAAAATGCAACATTTCGATTGCTTTGCATTACTCAAATAAAGTTGAAGACACTTGGCTTGTGATGGATTATGGAAAGAAGTGTTTGGCACAACACGTCACATCCTACAGGAATTGTCCTGGTGGCTGTGGCTGTATGTATGTGCATGCACGTGTTTGTGTGTCATTAAAATTATTTGCACATTTTTTTTATCCCATGTAAGAAAATACATTTATTTTGCCATTTATACTTTGGTTTGAAAGAAATAATCAGTGAGTGGGAATTGGACATGATTGGCAGTGGTTTTGTTCTCACTGTGCAGGACACTCTTTGAGCTTATGCGCTTATCGGTCAGGCGAATGCAAATTGAGACTTTTATTATTTGCATTTAAACGTAAACCTGAAGTGTAGCAAAGCACTATTAACTTAGATGCTCCATGTAACGAGTGTCTCCTACACACTGTGTAGCTTCCATTTCACAACACATCTGAAGGTCTTTGCTCATTTTATTACTTGCTAAATTGTTCTAAACTTTTTTTTTCTTCTTGTGGGCTTTTCTGTGAGTGTGATTCAGAAAACCCCAGAATGCAGCCAAGAACGCACTCTGCAGAACTGGAGGAGCAGACCTCTTAAAAAGTCATAACTGAAACTGAGTGACGAGTACCCTTCTACCCCCAGCATGCTGGCTCTCTCGCACTCTGGCTTGCTCCACCACCCCACCCCTCTCTATATCTCTCTTTTTGTTTTTCCCTTATGTTTCTGCCTTCACAGGCAGCTCTTCATTTAACAATCACTTTGTAGAGGTTTCTGATGAATGCCTCATGTTACTCAAGTGAGTCATATTTCCTTTGGACTGAGCCCTGCTGCCTGCATGCCGCATGGGGGGAGGGGCTGACTCATCCCACCCGATTCTGCTGCTGTGACTAGTTGGTCACTTGAAGTGGCCCATGATGGTATTAAGAAAGCATTACTGCATTGGTAATGGGCTGGGAGACATGTTGATCAGTGGAGCTTTAGAATGGGAGATGCCTGGGTGTCTGACACTGGGCTGGACCGGCTGAGTCATCCATCGTGAATAGACTGTTTGGAATCCCAGCCCTCGCAGTTACGCTGCCAGAGCCTGTGCTTGGACAGGGAGGTCATCTGCCTGAACGAGGTTTTACCTGCAGAGAATGAATAAACCCTGCACTAAAACTTTAACGCATGTAAATCTACCTCTCTTTGTTTTTCACACCCAAATGCTAATTACATTCTCCAAATACTACTTACATCACAGTGTTGAACAGGTATGTAGTATTTCCATGACACAGATGCCTAAATTAAAGAAAAAAATAGTTTAAATGTAAAAGTAACTGAAATATTTCCCTTTCTTAGTGAGCTGTAGTTAGTAAACCTCTCGCCTTTCCGTTACCTGCTTTATTTGGTTTCTTGCCAGCATTAGTGAGTCACAGGAGACTCAGTGACCTACTTTTTTAAAGTCTTTTAACAGTGCCAGGGAGTTTTATTTCAAGAATGATACGGCAGATAAATAAGAATGTGGGACTCCTTTTGGACTGACAATACCAGCATGCTCATCACCGCAGGAATTCTATTGTTTAAGAGAAATGAAGTGAAAAGGTTTCAGAGAGGGCTGTAATCGGTTTGTGGGAATCTGAGAAGCAGTGTAAGCACACATTGTAACTGCTTGAATCATGTTTGTTAACTGCCGTGTCTGGAGTTATCCTGCCTTATCCAGATTTCTAGCTGTATTGCACATTTATGGTCATACTTATCAATCTTTTCTGCCCTACCAGAAAATAACATCATGTGCTACTTAGTTTGTATGACAACTTGATGGGTTGAAAATGACTGAACATGGTCTCATGGTCTTGCGAATATTTATTTTGAATTGTCTGGTCAGAATTGATTAAATCCGGGCTTAAATTGCAGATTATCTGATAAAAGCCAGTAATGTTGGACTGCAGTTAGTGATCTGTTATTTAATTAAGCCTAGTAAAGATTCTGTAGTAGTTGGTTGAAAAGGAATATTTTTCAGTATTTTTATGGTATTATTGTACATTTTAAATTATCCAACTAATTGATTAATTAAAAACCAATCAGGTTATTAATAGATTATCTAAATAGTTGTTGCCTTATGTAATTGTTTCAACAACATTAATGTACAGTGAACTAGGGCTGCACAATGTATCGAAATATCGCAGATGTAAATATGGCGATATGCATATGGCAAAGGCTTGCGATAACAGAATGATTTTAATACTTCAAAAAGTTACGAAAATTTACGAAAGTTTTAGGGCGATGCAGACAGCAGAGATTGCTTTCTTTTTTTTACAAGAACATGAAACATTTATGGTGGTTATGTCATTTTCAGTTTATATGTATGTATATATATATATATATATATATATATATATATA
>CM074964.1:9347506-9362582 GCA_037577455.1 Pangasius macronema | reverse complement strand
TATATATATATATATATATATATATATATATATATATATATATATAAATATAAAAAATTTATTTATTTTTTGGGGGGTGGGGGAGGGGCGTATCCACTGAAGATATTTGGGTGTGAGATTAAAGGATGAACATGAAACAGTGGATCCTAAGTTCAGCTTTCATTTCCTGATATTTACATCTAGATGTATAAAACAGCTTAGAAGATGGCACCTTTTGTTTAAAAACCCACCCATTTTTCAAGTGATCAGGAACATGTGACTGACGTGTTTCTTGTTGCCCAGGTGTGTCCTGTCAGACTGCTTGTTTAAACAGTTGATGGCTCCGAATGTGTGCTCTTGGTTTTAGTCCTGGTCCTCCCCCCCAATAAATAAATGAATGAATGAATGAATGAACAAAGAAGCAGTTATTGCAAGCAAGGGATATGCAACCAATTTGGATACTTTAATTTATTTTGACTATCTGTTTCAGTACTTCTGCTCACAAAAAAATTGGGTGGTCTGCCACTGAAGGTGCCAGGTTCTAAGTAGCTTAACACATGTAAATATCTGGAAATCAAATCTGAAATTCTGATCATTTCATATTCACCTTTTGATCTCAAAACCAAATGTCTTCAGTGTATGGCAAAAACAAAAGAACTGGCCTTGCTGTTCAACTCTTTCAGAGGGGACTGCATAAAATAGCCCAAAAAAATAAGCCTAAATCAGTAGTGAAATTCACCTCACGGTCTAGTAAGTAATTACAGTGCAATGCACGTACACACGTATTCATTCATAAACATTATCAAAGGCAAAGTTTACTTTTTGTTGCTTCCCTCAAGGTCATTGATACTCTTGTCCAGAAGAAAATTGATGGAACGTTTCCCTTTAAAAAGGACTATACAAAGGCTTGACTGACCTCAGTGCACTGAAATAGACTGTGGTGAACTAGCTAAACACCTACCCTGAGTGGTGAGGATAGAGCTGCATAGGCCCAGACCAGAGTTTACACTAAGAAATTTTGGTCACTCATCTCATTTAGGTGTTTATTTTGCATTGTAACATTTTGGACTGGTGAGCAGAACATTTTTTTTTCTCTTCATCAATGGTATCGGATCTTAGCCATGGAAATCTCTCTTTCCATTTGGGTCTTATTGGACTAGAGTTCTGCTTCTTTGCAGGTGAGGCGACGCTATCAGACAGCTCAGGGTCTACATTGTGCTCCTCATCCTGCCGTTTACCAACTGGCCGTTTAGGATTTCAGAAATGCCTGGGACTTGTTTGCTTAGGTGTATTTGGTTGTTGCGCTATTGCATGCTAGCTTGTCTTGTAAAGTTTTAGCTATGTACCACGGAAGCACACACGTACAAACTAAGTAAGTATCAAGCATGTAATAGCGAGCCAATCAGAGTACATGTTACAGGAGAAACACACAAGGGGGAAAAAACTTGTGCAGACAGAGACTTATTTAGGTGTGCAGTTGCGAACGTACTTTGTCTAAGGTATGTCTACTTTGTGTTAATATTTTACTGGACATTGTGTCCGACAATTTTTGATTTTATCGGACATTGGGAATGTTTAACGGCCAAATACCGGTATTTGCTGGCTAACAGGAAATCTGTCCCAGACATTGATGCTGTGATGGTTTGGCAAGCATAAGGGTCATTGTGAAAATGTTTGCTGATTAACCTAAAAGATATACAGAGGTGAGTGCAATCCTTATATGACTTCAGTTCAGCTAAACAGAACCCTTCATTTGCCTGCTTTGAGTTTAACCTTCAGCCCTGAGTGATAAGACTAAAGCTCTCTGGAATCTATCAGTGGAATAATCTTGAAAAATGTTGGTGGAATTTATGGCCAGGTGTGACCAAATTACATAACCTGGAAGTAAGTTGAATTCCTCAGTCAGTGGCTCAGGACTTGGATACCTGTAGTCAGTGATTACTCATAATTCTCAGTATTCAGAAAATAAATAGAACAGTTGAACTTATTTTATTATGTAAACACCCCGTGTCTGCCCACACCTGCAGTGACTAAGGTGTAATTTCTGGACTTTTATCCTTAATCCTTTCTTTTAGTGTTTGCAGTTTGGCTGTCAGAGCTGCATGTAGGTGGTCATGCTTTAAATGCCTCAGTGCTACAGCTTTTAAATCATTCATCTTTATGCCATATAATTATTAGTGAGTGGCTGGTGTTCCCCTTCTGAGTCACCATGTTTCACTTCTTCATTTCCTCAGATTAGGTCTGTGACTCATTACACACTGTGCTCACAACTTTAAAATCCTTAAATCTATAGGAATTTTCCCTTTGTAAATATGGCGTAACCTTCTATGTCTCACCAAGCTTTTGTTTAGTGGTTGTTAAAGAGGTGAACCAGCAACATTCAGCTCCAGCAGACAATAAACTCTTTAATATTTTGATAATTATTTCCCAATGATTGGGTATTGATTAAAAAGCAAAATGGTCTTAATTATCATCCAAGTGTTCTATCATCCATGGCATTCTAAGTCTGGACTATGTGAGGAGAAACCCAAAATTATTACTCCAGAGTCACTGTATGATGGATGGTTCCCCCTTTTTTCATTGTTAATCACCAAAAATAGTGCAATTTTCTAGACTGAACATTCAAATGGCCTTCACATAAGACACTTGTTGGACACAAATCTAGTTCCTGATAAAATTTTGTTGAGCATATATTTAATATAATTTTGTTGAGCATATATTTAATATAATTTATGACGAATACTCAGTCACATAACCTTTGGTTCACAAGTTATCGTAACATGTATGTAACTTGGATGATATGATGTTGGTATGGTTTTGTGCAGTATATAGACTTCTGCTCTTTGCAATCCATTTCCAGCTTCTTTCTTAGAATTCTGTATGTGGTGCAAAATGCAATGCACAAGTGCATTAATTCCCATGTGACTGCAGGACTAACCTTGCCTTTGGGTTCAGGCTGGCTCTGCTGCAGCACTGAGGCCTGCTGCTTCCTGTAAAGCATATCAAAACCAGAGAAGAGCTGAGTATTTAATTGTTGTCTAGGAAAAAAAAACAGGAATTCTGATGAGAAAAGAGCTTTCAAGAATGCCAGGACAAATGATTTTTTTGCCAGGGCCTTAAGTGCTTTATTTGTGATTCAGCAGCAGCAGGCTGCAGTGAGTGACTGCCAGGCTGGCACTGATCTGCACATCTCAGGGGGGAATATGTGTTAATGTGGAGGCCTCAGGCGAATGGAGCAGTGTAATTGGGTTCGCATGGTTGGTGTCAGGGTTGCACTGCTGCTCCACACACAAAGGGTACCTCCTAGCCAAGCTGCTGGGGGACATGAAGACAATCCTGCTCCTGATGAGTGTGCTAATTCACTGGAAAGGCCTTATTGAATTACTGGAATGCTAAGCATTGACGGTGTAAGGGCCTCTGGAATGCACGATTGCCCAAGGCATTGTGTTTGTCAGCATGTGCTGCTATTTGCCACCCAGCTATGAAAGAGACTGCAAGTGGTGGCCAACTGCTGAGAAAATCTCTCTAATATCCCCAAATGGCATAATTACTCTTGCATATATTCAAATGCCTTTCTCCCTTTCTAGTAATTATTTTAGTGTATCTGCACTGGAGGTTACAAAAGTCCATTGTCTCTGCTTTTAACCCCATACCACATCATGTAGCTGATTGACCTGTAAGGTTTTTTGCTCCATGTGACCGCTCTGAAGTTATATTTTTTTTCAGTTATGAATGATAAAATCATCCATAGTACCATTTTTATTATTACTATTATCCAATATGCAGTTTTATTCACAGCATAAGGAATGTAAGTCTTTGAGATTAGCGGCAATTTGCTGTTCTTTTCGCTCAGGTGCATTTGGCTTTCTCATGAACCTACCGTTTACCTGGTGCTGCATTTATGATCAGCCACCTGCGTGAGCATGTTGCTCCTCGTCACAGCATTAGTGGTACTTCGCTGTGATTGGCAGATTAATTATGCAGTACATGCTCAGAGGGGTCCCTGTAGACTGTTGTGGTGGGAATTGGTCCCCCTGGCAGCCAACAACAGTGTGCGCTGAGGAAACACCACCCGAGCTGTCAAGCCTTATTACTGCAACACATCTCCTCCCACAGTTGACAAGAAACCTCCCCACAAATCAGATCTGCCAGTCTGAAGCCGGATTCTCCACTAAAGAAGCCCAGTCACTCATACACCCGAGATCCTCGCTGGCTTTAGAATAGACCAGGTAGTGTGCTGTTGTCTGCTGGAGGCAGTAATAGTGTGCTTGGCAGCAGGGTGAGCAGAACAGTAATGATGTGCAACAAACACAAGTAATGGATTGGTTATTAATGTTCTGTCTTCCTAGTGAGGTTTCAGCAGAACCATTAAGCCTTTAATGTAGAAGGAAGACTGACATTGTAAGCCACTGTTTTTTAGCGCCCTCTGAAAACAAGTTGTAGGATGGCTCTAGCAGACAGTTACGGCGCTCCAATTCTCCAAAACACAAAAGTAAGCCGTTGCTTTTTTTGTATTTCTTATTTTTTAAAATAACTTGATAAGCCTTGTGCCTCGAGGCTGGAAAAAGTGAGGAATCTCCCATTGATTTCAGGGCAGGTGAGAGGCTTTCCCACCCCTCCCTGTTTTCCCTCTTGCAATCACTAAGACAACATCAGCCCTTGCCACACTCTGTAATAACGCTGTTGATATGGAAGCTATGGCCCAAGTTTCGGTTAGGAGTGGAGATGTCAAGGCCTTGTTACTAGGTTACATCACTGTTTTTGTTGTGAGGCGGTGTGCCAGATCTTCAGGCGGTGTGGCGGGATCTCACAAAGTGCAGTTCCCCTGTGCCTAAGCCAAATTACTATCCTCCAACAGGCCTGTTCCACCACACACGACTGCTTGCTAATGCACGCGCACACACACACACACACACACACACACACACACACACCCCACACATTCCAACTCTGGTTTACTCGTACTGTTACTACCTGCAGATTAATATGTTGATTGTTTTTTGTCATTTGAAATTATTGAGATCTCTGAAAATCAGAAACTGAGTGACTCAGAATCTGTTCATTCTTTTCCTCTTTTTGTTTTCTTTTACTGTTAAAATTTACATCATGAGGAAATAATAGACGCTTCTTTGTCATTTAGATACTTTATCACTTGATGGCATTTTATTATTTTTTTGCTTTCCTAATGATGTGCTAATGCTGGCTATTTTGTGTAGTAGCTGTAAAGACATTTCATCACTCATTTGATGAGCTTCATTTTTCTTTGCTTTACTTGACTGTAGGATAGATTGAATGATGCAAGCTTCCAAAGATAATAAGAATCAGTCTGCAGTGAATTTGATTTCAGTTTTGTGTGTTCATGTTTGTTTTCATCCCTGTCTGCTTATTTTAACAACCAGTTCTGACTCCTGTCCTTGGATTGTTTTTGTTTGGAATCGTTGGTTATGGAGCTGATGTACTTCTCTGTTTTGCCTTTCAGAATGCAACATGCATGATTTTTATTTAATTACAGATGTTCAAGGACCTATTTTGTAAATGTAGAGGTCCTCATTCTGAATTGATGAAGCCTTTAGAATGGTTAGCAAATGTTTTTGACATTGACACCATATAGTAGCAGTAGTACTGCTAATGAAAAACATCTTTTAAATTATTCCTGTTAGACAAAGTAGACCAGCCTCAGAAGTCCTCAGCATAGAGAAACAATAAAGTTGACATTAGTTTCAGTGTATCGGGTGCATCGTGTTGAACTTTCATATTCAAATTACTTTAAACTTTGACAAAATCTGAAGCACAAATGTAAACCGACCTTCAGGTGCTGCAGATCCGATGGGAGCAATTTAAGTAGCTACCTTGCTAGCAACAAACTGTGTAATTTGTAAAAACAACATATGTACAAAAATGATTTATACATTGTACTGATACAATATACTTGTACCAATTAAGGGAATGTTATCTGATTTGTACAGAATTATAATGCGTTTATGACAGCAAAAATACACTAGGCCAGTGTAAAAACAGCTGGTTTAGTTTTTTTTTTTTTTAGTTTGTCTGGTTTCCATTGATATGTTTAAGGCTGTTAAATTGCAGGTTTAAATTAATATTCTGCTATCATAAGTTGGAATGTTAAGTAGCAAATATGGAGTTAATATGGAGCTGCCACCCAAAGACTCCCCCCCCCATCTTAATGCTTTAGCATACAGAGACATTCTGTACAATTGTGCGCTTCCAACTTTGTGGCAGCAGTTTGGGGAAGGCCCACATATGAGTGTTAAGGTCAGGTGTCCACATACATTTTGTCCATATATTGTATGTCAAACATTTTTTTTTTATTAATAAAAAAGCATTTGTTTTCTAGTTTGGCAAGAAGCTAGTGAATGATAGTCATCTCATTTATCCTTTCTGTACAATTTGCCATTGCTATTTTACCTAATGAAATAACGATAGCTGATTATCTCTTATATGTGGTTAATAATAATGAATAAAATATTTGTTATATCTTACTTCTGTACTGTGTCCCTACAGCATACAAACATACTAGATAGTATTTCAGTACACAATTGGTGTCTTCACTACGTAGACGTGGTAGTTGAATTCACATTGAATGGGTGTTGTATATTACAACAGGTATATCATAGTAAAGGGTTTTTTTGGCAGTCAGTGCTTTGCAGAGGTTCTCCTTGCAATGTACATACTGTCTTTTGCAGTGAAAATAAACACCAGCAAGAATCATTAAGAACAACATGATGGGTAATTAACATTATTGCCTGATCTTAAACCGTGGTCTACTTCTTGGCCATGAACAAAGGCTTGTAATATTAAAAACAACAACAAGCAAAAAAAAAAAACAAAAACAAAAAAAACAACAGTGCTCTTTTGTGGAGTGTGCAGTGAATCAAAGCACTTCCATGTGTCTGCTCCGGAGGGTGTGCTGGCTTCATTGGGCTGGACCGGCTGACCTCTGTGTTGGAGCAGAGCTGCTGCCAGGCTTCTCACTGTCCTGTGCCAGCAGGCTCATGCACCCCAGTGCCCCGCTTTACTCCCTGGGTTTAGGCTAATAAGGGGAGATGCTGGTTGTGTTTTAATGTCTGCCTCTGCTGAGGTGCACTAATTAAGATGGCACTTAGGAGATTTTCCACAGCATCTGGACCATTTACACAAGGTCAAAACAGCAGCAGCCTCATTGGAAGAGGGTGAGGTTTGAGTCATGATTTCTGGCGTTTGGCCAGTGTACCAAGTGAGGGGAAGTATGTGTGGTTTGTTAAGGTTAGGATTTTGTTAGATACATGTAGTAGGAATTTCAAGGATAGTAATAGTTTGTTTTGTTTTGTTCTTCGTGGAGGATTGTCCAAATAATGACCATGTAAAAATAATTCGGAAACCTTCAAAGATAATGTGATTCAATCTGCAGTGAATTTGAGTTTAGTTTTGTTTTGAAGGTGTTAGAGATTTGAACACATCTTTTACAAAATCTGGTCTTAAACCCAAGGGTTGTGAGGCACTTTTATGAAAAATCTCCGGTATTATGTATACTTCATTAATTATGAAAATGTGTGTCATAACAACCAACAGATTTTAGAAGCTTCCCTCTGTTTCACGAGCGTTTTTAGTACTATGAGGAATTTTCAATCAGTGTCTGTCTCGGGTCTCCTGAGGTTCTCAAGGTATTTTTTTCTGCCAGAATTTTTGGAATATTATGTGGGATAATCCTTCATTGGTTCCTTTTTCTAGCCATGTTGTCTCAGCGGTTAAAAATTTCTTGCAAGTGGAGTTTCACTCTGGTTGTGTGGCTGTGCACTTTTGCCTGAAGTGGGGCCCCCATGCTCGTTCCCTTCTATTTTAGGAGCAGTGAGGGCATGGTGCCTAAAACACAAGGTTGTTTGTGGGTGTAGGGTGCAGCCACAAGCTGGCACGAGGCACGCTGACAATTCTGTGCCTTGTTTACAACTCAGACTGGGTGGAGCAAGGGAAGGGAAAGCAGAGAAGAGAGGGTTACTACCCTTAGGCCCACAGGAGAATCGGAATTCCTTGTGAACCATTCCTCCATTTGGCTGGCAGTTGTGAAAACAATTCCACAGCATTGGTACGATGACTCACACTGCTGTAATCTGAGCCACTGTGTGTAGGACAGAGTTAGGAGGTGGGCCAGACAGCCTGGTCAGCACACACTACAAACCAATGTCTGTTCCACAGAACTGGATGGGCTAATTAAAACACAGACCCTTTTTCCTTTGACTGTCCTGCAATAAATTAAATATTACCACTGTGCTTTTCCTGAAGGTTTGATTGGGTGATTGCCGTTCATGGTTTAATTAATCTCTGATCATCTCTTTCATAAAGGAGTAAATAGGCCTGTTTTTTTAAGACTGAGAAGTGAGCACAGAATGTGTTTGTTAATGACAAAAAAACTGTCCAAACAAGCTGCATAGGTTTGATGTGATGAAAGTCGGTTTATTTAATCACTATGTTAGCTAATACATGCCTGCAGCTAGGGTTTCTCTGACTGGATATTGTATAGTGAACTAAGTAGCCCACTGTATTTTATTTCCTTGCAGTTTTGACCTGGAATCTGCTGAGGCGCTTGGGCTCCAATCTGAAGGAGCTTCTGCGCTTGCCCCCAATCTTTGCCCAACCTCCATCTGCTCCATCCACCATGACCTCGGAGCTGGAGAGCAGTTTAACCTCCATGGACTGGCTGCCGCAGCTGACCATGCGGGCAGCCATCCAAAAGGCTGATGCCCAGAGTGCCCATGGCCCAGGCATGGCTAAGAAAAGCGCCCTGCTGGACTCCAACACTACGCTGGACCAGGAGGAGGTACAGCAGCACAAAGATGGAAAGCCACCGTACAGCTATGCCAGCCTCATCACGTTTGCCATCAACAGCTCGCCAAAGAAGAAAATGACCCTGAGCGAAATCTACCAGTGGATCTGTGACAATTTCCCCTACTACAGGGAGGCAGGCAGCGGCTGGAAGGTAAGAACAGCGGGTGCCAAGGATTTCCTTTTTTTGCTTTCTGCCCATCAAGGCGCATTTGCATGCATGCAAGTGGCAGTCACTCCACTTAAATTCAATCAGTGTGCCAAATCAGCCCAGAATTCAGGCAGGAGGAGATGGCCAAGGTTAATGTGTGAAATTATCCTCGTTTCTTATCCTGTGAAGATGTTTTGCAGGGAATTATTTTGCAAATATAAGGTAGAAAATGATTCACAAGCATCACTTTCATTTTATGGAGGAAGCAGTTCTGATCTGGTTTTGAGTGTTAATATTTAACAGTGTTTTTGTTTTTCAAACAGAGGAAACAGAAGCTGTTTTTCAGGCAGAAATGTGAGCACTGAAAGTGTTGCTATTCAAAGAAGCAGACCTATCTGAAATGAGCCTCAGACAAAATCTCCTATTCATGGATTGTATTATTCATGCCAGATGCCTTGATACAAGTCCATTATGCAAGAGAGTGCCATTGCTGTGTCATCTTCTCAAGTAGCATGTGATATACAGAGATGAAGCCATGCTGATTGCCTTTTATAGAGCAGAGATGGAAATTGATATTAGAATGAGCTTTCCAATCAGTTGACATTTATTGCCAATAGAATCGCTGCTGTGGCTTCGTTGCAGTCAAAGCAATATGTATGTGGTTCATATCCGTGAGAGACATGCCGTGTGCATGTAGGAGCATGTTTTCACCTCCCTCACGTTTCCTTTTTCTGTGCAGCAGATGTTTACATCAGTCTATACAAGGCTATAAAAGCTTATAGTTCAGTGATCACCCAGACACTACTGCCCTAATTTCTTTCTTTGTTTCTTGATTTTAAATTTATTCCTCATTTGATAAACCCGGAATCAAAACCTCTAATTAAATACTTGATGCTGAAATTGCAACAGTTAGCAGGCTTTGGGGAAAAAAAGACCTTTTTTCATAAATGTTCTTGGAGTTGTGGTTTAGAAAATTCAGTTACATTGCTTTTGAAAAGATTTGTAATTTCCAAGAGGTGTGCTTGGGTTCAGGAGGTATTATTGCTCTTCAAGATTTGTACTGCTCCTCTTTCATTCTTTCACTGCACACATGGGTTAATATACACAAAGTACTATCTGGAAAAAATGCTAGTAAGTTCGATTTCATCACTGTGCCTTAATGCTTCTTGTGACATCTGCCCCTTTTGTCCTTGGCCTGCATTGTGAACCAAAACAACAAATGGATTTCTGCATTTTATGTATGCAGAAAGCAGTGTACAAGGATACTTCCCTGACTTGTTCAAGCAACTTTAACTGATGTAACCCAAGACAAGTAAGCACCCAGCCTTTATTAACATTGTTGTGGCCAGAGAAGGAAATGCTGCTTGTTCACAGAATTATCCTAGTGATGACCACTAATTGCCACATTCCTGTTGTATGTTATCTATTATAACCCTTAATTCAATTCCACTCAGTTTTATTTATTTAGCACTTTTAACAATGGACAAAGCAAAGCTTTGCTAATATTCTGTGGAGACATATCCGTTTGTCTTCTGCTGCAGGTATGAATGGGGGAGGATTGGAATAGTCACCTATCACCCCCTCCCCAACACACACACACACACACACACACTTAATCCTGTATGTAGAAGCAGTGGCTGTATTTCAACTGAAGGTGGCTGAACTCTAAGGAAAAGGCATACTGATCACTCTTTCTGAAGACATTTACTTGTAGGTGTGCAGTATGACACAGAAAGAGCCACTATGTTGTCTGCCTGTATAATGCAAGCGAGGGAGTGTGTTTCAGGCAGAGAGGTAGAGAACAGCTCATCAGACTGGTGACATTCACACTACTCTTAGGATGTATTGCAGGGAATAATAAGATTGGTGTACAGTTTATATAAGAGGTAGATGAGCTGTTGTAACAGGAGAGATGGTGTGAATCTCACCTGCGGTATTTGACCCATTCATATCTGATAGGGACTTTTTATCTTGGTGCTGTGCAGTGATATATTTATGTATTCATACATACGTTGTGCATGCAGTTGGGATGAATGTAGGTCGGCGTGCAGTCACCACTCTGCTGTTCCCCTGGAGATGTCGGCAGCAGGAATTTACAACCCAGCGCACGCACACGTCTGTTCTCTATGATAATGTAGTCTATGCTAGAGAGATGAGACTGGGCTAATCCGAATGGCAGCAACTCATTTAATCGTCTCAATAGAACTCCTTTAGCCAACACTTTTAAGAAATATCAATAAGCAGTGTCAATAAGAAAAGATAATTCATCAAGGTCAAAAATTACTATTGCAGTATTTTTAGGATATACTCTAGCTTGCAAGTAGATTCCTTAGATTAGTCTTTATTGCAGCCTCTTAAGTGCTTCAGAGCTGTTTGCAAAAGATTGTGGGTCTAAGATTCATCAGTCTTATGAGTCAGGGTTCTGCAGAGCTCTAGGTTGCCACTGGTGCAAGATCTGCATCAACAAGCCAAACCAAGGAATGAAATGGGCTTTTAAATGGCCATTAAAAGAGGTTGAAAGTTACTTGTGCATTAATATGGCCTAAGCAGTAGAATTCATTTTGATGTATTCAGATTAAAAAAAAAAAGAGCACAGTGCCATCATCTGTTTTTATACAGAATGACATACAGGCCTCAAGACAAAAGGCAAGCTTGTATTTTCCCTGTCTGTGTAGCAAAATGAATGAAAAATGAATGAGACTGGTTTTTGTCAGACCCTGTTGATTGCATTGGTTATGTGTGAGACATGTTGCTGCAGTCTTTCTGAGTAAGAGTGTAAATGAGATTAATTTGGCTGCTCTCAGGTTAACAGATTCTCCCTTACCAGTCATCTCCACACATTGCTGATGAGATATTTAATGTTTAGCAGATGCTTAGCAGGAATTCAGTATCTAATCTTATGAGTTTGACAGAATTTGGGCCTTGTGGTGGCCTTTCCTAATGAGTTTAACGTTACCTGGCCCCAGGTTTCTATAACATGAGTTATGTTTTTTCCTCCAAGTGTCTATGTGGCCCTGTGTGTACTCATGCAGCTCAACCTCAGTTAAAGGCATTATCTTAAAAAAATTTAAACTTGTATATAAAACACTTTTGCAGATATATCTGTAGCACAAGTCAAACCTAATCATGCCGTCTGAAAATGTGAAGCTGTGGCATGTGTGGGTGCCTGCAGATGATGCCATTAACATGGTTGCCGCTCCACGGGACTATAAAGCATCATTTTCCTTGAGTATCTGCAACGCCATAATTGCTGACAAGAGTTTTGGGTCAGTCACACCTGCAGTAGTCCCAGTCTTGGCCTCATTGTCCAGCACTGATAATAAAAAAAAAGGAACTCTTAGCAACAGTTTTCTGCAAATATGAGATGCTGAAGGAAATCCTAAATATTTCTTTGCCTGTTTGCAGAATGCTTGAAATGTTTAATGAGCGTGAGGTGGTAGTTACTATTAGGTGTATTTCTCAGCAGCAAAATGGGAGGAAGAAAGGAGAAGAATGCAGGTGCCCAACAATCATCACTGCTATTACTGCTTACACTGACATTTCAGCTCAGGTTAAAGGATTAATGCTGTTACTGAGCCTGAATCTGCTGCAGTTTTGAAGCGGTGGTTTCAGTAAGACGTTGGACTGAGCTTTTTGATCTCATTATGGAATGCAAATAGCCAGAACCCAAAACTGATCAAAGGTTACTTCCACCATTGGCCAGCCAGCAGAGGAATGGGAGCCTGGGGCATTTAGCTATTTTTCTATTTAGTGATTTGGGGAGCTGCTGCACACCCTCTGGGCATTATTTACTTTGGAGATAGTGTTCCTGCTCATAAGTAATGGAAAAGTCAAGTCATTGCCATTATTTAAATGTCTGCAGCAGTTCAGGTGAGTATTGTGGTTTCTCCTATCTCTCAGCCCCAGCTTTATTCTCAGGATGTAAAAATCTCTCCTATTTCCCCCATCTGTTCCTCCAGTCTGGATCATCTTTACACTGTTAAGAAAGCATTTGGATTTTTTTTAAACGCTCTGCTGATAATGGGGGGAAAAATGGGTGAGATACAGTACATATTTAGAGTTAGCCCATTTGCTTTTTCATTTAGCATCTGAAAATGTAGTCACTTCACAGAACATCAGATAGTCATTTGAAATCTGCTGCACAATTATTAAGTGGTGAGGTTTGTTGAATATTTTTAGCACTGCAGTCTCGCTCTTTCTCTCTCCAGATTGCTTTTAATTGTGGTAGCAGAAGTGGCTGTGTTGGTGGTGGGAGTGGTGTGATTCACGCAGCAGCCAGTTTGATCCCGCTGCGAGACGGGCTCATGAGGCAGGAAGCTCCTGCCGCTCGGCCGCCCACCAGCCTCACCTTGCCCCATCCCACTCGTGCCCCGACACCCGTTCACTCACTCAGAGTAGGTGGTCACAGAGCGCTGCTGTTTGCCAGGTATGCTTGGCAGAGTTACCAGCTTGCTGTGCACTGAGTGAGGAGCTGACATCGTCAAGCTGATGTGGTGGCTGCACTGTTCGGCTGTTTTATTTCACTGTAATATAATTTTTATGCTTTCTTTACCTCTTTTGTACCTCTAGTCCCCTTTGTGGTCCCCATAAAAAGGAATCCATTGTAATCAATTTAACAGTGTGGTTATAAAGAATGTGAGTCCAATTGGTAGTCATTTCATTTCCTCTTGGGCATCAGTAAAGAGTGTCTGTCTGGTTATAGTATGATGGTCATAAGTGTGTCATAGGCTTATAGTTTTGGAGTGGTATTTGAGTGATCAAGTGTATTTTTATTTTTTTGAATAATTGTGTAAAAATGGTTCTTGTGTGCTGGTGCATGTTAAAAGATTTAACCATTGACATTCTACTACGGTTAGGTTTCATATTCATGCAGCATAATACTGTACTGAATAAATAATATTGTTTCAATTAAATTAGTAAATTTAGTGAAAATTTGGTAGTCATTATATCTTTTCATTACTAGTTCTGTTTATAAGGTATGTGTTTTCAAAACTGACTAGTTGACTCAAGGAAGCCATGTAGAGCCCTGTTTATTTTGGCTTGCTTAGGGCCTTGTTCACCTGACAGTGGTGTGTTGATTGTGTTTTCATGGCACTGATGGTGTTTTCATGGCACGTATTAAAAATATTGAATTATCTAGGAACAAAATGCTCATTATAAGTAGCCTAGCTTGCGGCATTAACGGTGTTGTGAATGAACTGTACTTTTTTGAAGCAGAATGCTTACTTACAGGACTCAACAGAGACATGACTGATAATTCTCTACAGAGTTTAGTAATCATGTATGCTCTTAGTGCTGATTCACTCATTGGGTGGTGTGTCAGTCCACTTATAAGAAGTTTACCTCACTTAACTCACAGTCACTGCGTTGTACAAGGCTATTTTGTAGTTCACTAAAAGTTACCTGCACAGTATTTATATCTTCGGGTTAATTTCATAACTCGGAACAAGATGTGAAATGCAGAAATGGTGTATGTTTTTCCAGATTTGCTCTCTTATAGGCAGACTGACATCATCACCTCCCTTAAGTGATGCTTATGATTTTCTCTTAAATTTGGGGTGTTTGAAATCTTCTTCTTCTTCTTAGGGCTCCTGCAATGGGGGGGGTGACCCGTCCCGGTGCCTTGAGCTGACCAGATGAATCAGTTTTTTCCAGCACTGGCGGTCTTGTGCCAGCTGCTCTGCATCCTCCACAGCAACTCCATGTGGTTGGAGGTCCCCCGCGACGACATCGAGCCACCGGGTGCGGGGCTTGCCTCGTGGTCGTCTCCAGCCTGCAGCCTTCGGGTCAAACTGGAGTATGGCTTTTGTCGGAGGGTCAGGAGGGAGACGGGGGACATGACCAAGCCAGCGGGTGCGGCGTTGTGCGACCAGGCCAGATGCTCTGGGCTGGCATGTGCGGGCTCTAAGCGCCTCGTTGGAGACTCGCTGGGGCCACCTGATGTTTTCAACGGTTCTGAGAGCCCTGCTATCAAAGCCATCTATTCTTGCAGCCAGAGTTTTATTTAAGGGCCATGTTTCCGAGCCATATAACAGGATAGAGAGTACGGCGGAATCCGGAGCTTCGTCTTGCGTGAGATGGTCTGGTGCCGCCAGAGTGGTTTCCAGAGAGACTGCAGAGCTGATGCTG
>CM074964.1:9307747-9321068 GCA_037577455.1 Pangasius macronema | reverse complement strand
CCACTACAGCAATCGCAGTCCCAAGCCATTACAGTACAGCTCCCCATATGAGATCCCCAAACCATCTCCACAGCCCCAGGTGGCACCATCCCCAGCAAACCAAATGGTTCTTCAGGCCGTCCATATGAGGCCACCCTCAGCAGCAGTGAGCGAACTCAACCGATGAGAACTCCAACCAGAAGTAGTTTCCTCCCTGGAGATGCTTTGCCAGGCCTTCACTGCAGCCACCTTCAGTTGTTGCTTGTTTGTAGGTCTTTCTGCCTTCAGTCTTGTCTTCAGTAAGTGAAAAGCTTGCTCTGTTGGGTTGAGATCAGGTGACTGACTTGGCCATTGAAGAATATTACATTTCTTTGTTTTTAAAAAGTCTTGAGTTGCTTTCACAGTATGTTTAGAGTCATTATCCACCTGCACTGTGAACTGGCATCCTATCAGTTTTGTAGCATTTGGAATGTGAGCAGAGAGTATAGCCCTAGACACCTCAGAATTCATCTTGCTACTTCTGTCAGCAGTCACATCATCAATAAACCCCAGTGAGCCTGTTCCATTGGCAGCCATACATACCCATGCCATAACACTACCTCCACCATGTTTGACACATGATGTGGTATACTTTGGATCATGAGTTGTTCCTTTCTTTCACCATACTTTTCTCTTCCCATCATTCTGGTACAAGTTAATCTTGGTTTCATCAGTTCAAAGAATCTTATTCCAAAACACGGGAGGCTTTTCTTGGTTGTAAAGAGTGCTTATGAGTCACTATAGACTTCCTGTCGGCTCAGACCTGTCTGGTCGTTCTCCTTTGATCTCTTTCATCAACATGGTGTTTCAAACTGCAGACCCTCCACACACAACTTTTGTTTTTGTTTTTTGCACAATTCTGTGTAAACTCTAGAGACTGTTGTGCGTGACTTTTCCAGGAGATCAACAGTTCATGAAATACTCAAACCAGCCCATCTGGCACCAGTATCCGTGCCACAGTTAAAGTCAGAAAGATTAAATTTTTTTCCCCATTCTTATGTTTGATGTGAACATTAACTGAAGCTCTTGACATCTACCTGCATGATTTGTTTTGCATTGCAGTGCTGCCACCTTGCTGGCTGGTTAGATAACTGCACGAATGTGCAATTGTACAGCTGTTTCTAATAAAGTGGACAGTGAGTGTATACACCGATCAGCCAGAACATTAACGCCACCTGCCTAATATTGTGTAGATCCCCCTTGTGCCACCAAAACAGCTCTGAGCTCTTGAGGCATGGACTCCACAAGACCGCTGGAGGTGTTCTGTGGTACCTGGCACCGAGATTTTAGCAGCAGCTCCTTTAATTGCTGTAAGTTGTTGTTTGGCTGTCCACGTGGTGTTAAAGAAAACATGATACATCAGACCAGGCCACCATCTTCCATTGCTCCATCGTCTAGTTCTGATGCTAACCTGCCCATTGTAGGCGCTTTCAGTGGTGGACAGGGGTCAGCATGGGTACTCTGACCAGTCTGCGGCAGTCCCCATATGCAGCAAGCTTCGACACCTTTCTATCATAGCCAGCATTAACTTTTTCAGCAATTTGTGCTACAGTAGCTCCTCTGTGGGATTAGACTAGATGGGCTAGCCTTTGCTACCCACGTGCATCAGTGAGCCTTGGGCACCCATGACCCTGTCGCTGCTTCGCTGGTTGTCCTTCTGTGGACCATTTCGGTAGGTACTAACCACTGCATACCGGGAACACCCCACAAAACCTGCTATTTTGGAGATGCTCTGACCCAGTCATCTAGCCTTCACAATTTGGCTCTTGTCAAAGTCGCTCAGATCCTTATGCTTGCCCATTTTTCCTGCTTCCAACACATCAACTTTGAGAACTGACTGTTCGCTTGCTGCCTAATATATCCCACCCCTTGACAGGTGCCATTGTAACAAGATAATCAATGTTATTCACTTCACCAACCAGTGGTTTTAATGTTATCGCTGATTGGTGTGTAAAATTATGTAATTCCTGCACCGTTCACCCATATTTGGATGTAAACCCATTAAATTATTATTTTCAAATTCACTACACTTTGGTAGAAAGTAAAAAACAGTAAGTCTGTACTATATTTGTGTAAGCCATTATTCATATTTGCCTTCTTCCAAAAATGTTTTCCCCTTTAATCAGTGATTTTATGGTAATTTATGGTGCTTTACATAGTTTTTTTTTTTCTGTATATGAATTATGTGAAGTAGATATTAGTGTATAGCCTTTGCATTTATTTGATATTCATTTTAAAAAATTAATGGAAAAGCGAACAATTCTGCAACAGAAAATGTGTATTACTCATTAAATTAGCAGGCTTGGTTGATTTGTGTATTGGTTATAGATAGTTAATTTTATGTAGTCATATGTTTGGAGCTTATTCAGTTACCTGGGTTAATAATTAGCCATTGATATGAGGAGAAAATACTGTTATTTTAGATTAAATTATTTTAGATTAATTATAGGGCTGGTGACAAAAACATTGCCAACATTAGCACACTAGCTGGACACCAAGTCTAACATGGGATTCAGTGCTAATCAGAGCCATATCTACAATTACCTCCTTATATCAAACATGCAAGTGATACCAAATTGACATGAAAGGCTTGCCTATAAAAGGTATGATTAGCCTTTTATAAACTTCCTCTTGTGGTTTTGGCTTATCTTGTAGATCAGGGTTTCTCAACCTTTTGCCCCCTGTGATCCACTTTTTTTGAATGACAGTTATCCATGCCCTACCTGTCAATTAATAAGTACTAATTTAATATGTTTCTTTTTAAAAACTTATAATATAGCAGACCGATATTCATAGGCCAATATTTATAGCTTAATTAGTTTCATAAATACACAAAGATTTTCAGACATTAAGCACACTATAAAGAAAAAAAATTACTCACATTAATTTGACGCTTGACACTGTCTCTCTGAAATGATGTCCAGACGTGGTGAAATTGGGGAAGGGGCGATTCATAGTAAAGCAGAAAACTGAAGAAAAATACTGACTCGCAAAGATATGAGGCGCTAAATGGCAAAATAAACATTGTTGCCCAAACTGCGAGCTCTGGGTATTCGTTTCTGCCTTGTATCCAGAAGGAGCTGGAGGCTGCCATCAAATGCAAGTTCAACCAGCTGCATTTGCAAATGAATGGGAAGTACAACATCTGCATCACTGGGGTCTACTGAAAAAGGATCGTGAATCCATGCATTTCCAGGTCTTGGGTCAATAGGAAAATAATCTGAGAATTTGCTTGATAATTTGGGCAGGTGGTCTTGCACAATTCTTGCACAAGTGAACAGCACATGGGATAATTAGCTCTTCACTAATACTAAATGCTTTCTTAGCACGGGCGATATGAGCAGCAGCCAGGTAACTTGCCTTCAGGGTGTCTTTGAAGATGACATTCAAATTGGCGTCATTGACTCGTTGGCCAAAACCTCAGCGCACTCGAAACACTGTGGTTTTTCACCCACTGTAACAGTAAAGCCATACTTAATATACTTGTGAACGTATTTTGTTGCCTATGAAGTAGAAAGGGTTTTCTGAATTGACTACATTATTTCTTTAATATGTGTTTGTATGTATATACACGTAAGAGCAACACTATGTAAAGAGACCTTGATTGCGGTCTATGAGTGGGCAGCTAACAAATGACAACAGCCTTTTACTTACGGTCATTTACGTAAACTTTGACATATTAACATGATTCGACGATAGAGGTCACTGTTGCCCTAAACACTGCAAATATACAGTTCTAATGGATAATTTGTATTAACGACAGCAAAGATCTCGCGACCCAGCAGACAGTGAGATGCGACCCAAAAGTAGGACCAGTGGTTGAGAAATGCTGTTGTCGATGGAGGTCCCAGCTTTGGAGGTTGTTGGAGATTGTTGCCTCTTATTTATGAGCAACAATCACTGTAAAGCATGGCTTGGCCACGCTCGGAGCACAGTTTGCAGATCAAGTTGCTTTAGAGGCATCTTGCATCGTCTGCGCATAGTGAATAAGTGGAGAGTCCGGCTGGGGGACACTCAGAAAGTTCTGTCAAACTTAACCTCAGACTTAAGACAAAAGTTCATTAATTCACTATTCTTAGACCACACGCGCACACGCACGCTCTTGTTGTCCTAAGATCAAAAACCTGTAAATAGACCCCCTCCCAATCTTGGGAAACGAATGGGAAGGAAACTGTGTATCTGTGTGTATCTGTGTGTATATGTATTGTGCATGTGTGTTTGTACACACATTGGTGCTTGCATGTGTTTGAGTGTGTTTGCATTTATCTGAATCTGAATGTGCATGCAGATGCACTCATATTTTCACACTTTGTCTTTTTCATTGCTACTGTCTCATTAAATTCCCTGACATGAAAAAATTTTGACTTCTCAGAAATCCCATTTATGTTTATCATGAATTAAAAATCGCATTGTTGCCAGGCAATCCTCTTATAATAAGCAGTTTAGGAGACGCTGGAGTTATCTCCTTCAGCAGAAGCAGACTATGGAGAGCACTTCTCTTATTCATTTCATCTGAGAATAATTCCAATTTTGCCCCAAATAAAGGTGTTGCTCTCTTGTTATTCACAAGAGCACATCACTTTTATTTTTATTTATTTATCTGTAAGCACATGCGCTCTTGCCTTGACTTTAATTCACCCAGGTAATGTTAAATTGGTCTTTTTAGTTTTAAAGGCAACTTTTGTTTTCTCTACAGGCTTCCACACCCTACAGTCTGGACTCTGATTCTCTGGGAATGGACTGCATCATTTCTGGAAGTGCCTCTCCGACACTGGCAATCAACACTGTGACTAACAAGGTAGCCACCAGTGCAATCCAAGCAGTGTATGTGCCCACTGATCCCTGTGAAGCAGCCACAGAAACTTTATGAATATGTTCTGTACTCCATTTATCTTACACACACACAGCTTCTGTAACAGTATTCCAAGGTAAAGCACTTATGTTGCTCTCTAACCTGTTTTAAGTGACTCTTAACGGATAGGGAGCACACCACAAATGTCATGATAGGAAAATGATATTTGACAGGGTGGTGTGATGCAGCTTGACATGAAGCAAAGATACATCTACTACCAACTTTTTCCTCTTATACCACAACAATTTGCCATTACAAAGTTTTATTTATTAAAACAATAACATATACTTTTCATTCGTTTGTAGTCACATTTAATGTTGAGACATCAGCCAAAAAGCTTAGTTCCTGTTATCACTTTTAACAGCTACAAACATAATTTCTTCAATTTTTCTTATAGTTAATAAGACAAAAAAGTGCATCTTCACACTGAGAATCCACAAAATGCAATGTCCTTCATCATAAAGGCAGAAAGCTCCTTCCATACATGTTAAATAAACATCTCTTTACAGAAACATCACCATATTAGTGATTATTGTTTTTCCCTTGTTAAATAACAGCATGTTTTTTTAAAAAAAAATCTATTTATTATTAGGCTACGATTATGTAGTTCATCTACGATAGAAGTCTCTGTGAATGAGCTGTTGCTATAAAAATAATAACATATTAGAACGAGTGCATTAATATAGATCTGTGATTTGAGTTACAACCAGCAATATTGTCAGAGCTGCTGTTATAGAAAATTAAGCGACACCTCCTGACCAATCAGAATCAAGAATTCAGCAGTACATTGCTGTAATTAACTTTAATTACGCCTGTAAGAGAGCCCTGTAAACAGAGCAGGCCACACCTCTCTGCTTTGTGCCAAACCACAGGAATTCTCTCTCTCTCTGGTTTTCCCACCTGCCAGTGCAGGCCGTCAAAAGCACAACTCATTCCAGTCGTCAGTCACTCAGCACAATCTCACACCCAGCCTGCCGTCTGCTTTTTAGTCCTCATTTTGATCCTGAAAAAAGGCTGGTAACTTTCATTACACAAACACAAGATGGAAAAAGAATGAATACCACTGAATTGAAACTGAAAAATCTTCTGTCTCCACACATTCTTCTTTCACCCCTCTATTTAAAACCCAGACAGAAGGAATCCTCTCTCTGGTGTGCACCATTGTTTAAGGCACCTGGGCAGATTTCGCTTTGCTTTCGTAATCTGTGTCTTATGCTGAAGATTAGTCTACCATGTAAAAGATACCACTGGGTTTTGACTTTAATTCATGGTTAAATATAGGCCTAACACTGCCTCTCCCCTGGCAAACACACCATATTTGTAGTGGACAAATATGTCCCACCCCAACACCCCCCACCCCCCGGTTAATTCTGCATTTTCGACTGAGTGCCTACCATGTCCTGTTGCAGCATAGGCGTATACTTTGGGGTCATTAGCAAACCGCAGTATAAGGAGCTTTTTGAAAACTGACGTTTTATAACAAAAGAGTAAAAATTGCTTGTGGTGGAGGCTTCTAGCTAAAAGCTTACTTTATGACTTAATTACACGTAATGTTTATATTTGTGTGATATCCTGGATTTGATTATAATTAAGACTGTTTCTGCATGTCTGTATTCCCTGCTCCTCAGGCTCTGTGGGTTAGTCGTTTTAATGAACGCTGGAGCCTGGCCCACACACATTTAGAAGAAGGTTGTAGTATGCAAATAAGGCCATTAAATCCTCCCCCTTCATATGATGCAGACTGGATCTATTATGTTTTTCTTTTGAAGCGAGGTGAATAATAGGATTGGGAGACATTCATTCTGGCTGAATGAATTCTCTGTAAGAGACTATGAAGTGATTTTTTTTCTTTCTCCTTATTGGTCTCTCTCTCTCTCTCTCTCTCTCTCTCTCTCTCTGTCGTTCTAATCGAGCCAGAAAGCTTAAAAGCCTGGCTGTTGCCATATCCCTGATGCTGAAAGAAACCTAACATAAAACAGCTGTGCTCAAGCTGGTACAGTGGTTGCAATTTTGACGCACTGCCAGTGACCCAAAAAGAGTAGACCTGTGTAGTACACAGTGCCCAGTTTGTTTTGTTTGCTGTAAAGATGTATGAGCTTTGCTGAGTGGTTTTAACATCAGACGGGGCCTGTCATGAGATGCAGCAGTATTATTGCAATTCTATTCATCCTTTTCTAACACAAGAAGCTTGATGTAGAGTTATTCTCTCAGGATCTCATTATGTTCATTTACATTTCATTTCTCCAGTGCCTTATTTACTCTCCCTTTTCCCCTACAAACAAATATTTGGAGTAAAGCTTTTCAAATGATAATAGGGATTACCATCTGTGCAGAAGTATTTAAAGAACCCCATATACTGTATTTATACTTTTATAGTTTTGTAAAGGTTAGATTCTCTGTAGTGCCATGGATCTTTTGTGAGCTGCCCCAGACCAATTTATATTGGCCAAGCTGATGCTTCTGACACAGACAGTGCTGTGCCGTTTACTGCAGGAGATCTTTACTTCACTGTCCAGGATGACAGAGTCTCCACCTGGTCATAAGCCTTGAAAATGAGACCCACCATTAGGCAATATGGTTCTGATGTAACAGACTGGAGTGTTGGAATGAGCAAAGGGGATTACATGCCATGGACCTCAGAAACCATCAGTTTCTGTTTGTTTGTTTCTTTTGTTACACTCTGCCCTTGGAATCTATGCTATATGTCTAGATCATGTTGGTGTATTATTATTATTATTATTATTATTATTATTATTATTGTGCCTTTCTTTTTCAGGTGGCGTTATACAACCCAGACCAAGACGGAAGTGATAGCCCTAGAAGCAGCCTTAACAACAGCCTGTCTGACCAGAGCTTGGCCTCAGTCAATCTGAACAGTGTGGGCAGTGTGCACAGCTACACCCCGGTAAGACTAGGCTGTATTCCCTTAACCACTACACCACTAACCTCCTGTTCCCCCTGCACACATACTTAAAGGAGAATTTTTACAGTCTTCTAGCAATGGTATATCAGAATATATCAGCAGCTGAGCCTAAATAAGTAAATAAATAATTTGTAGTCTTGCAGGAGCAGGGGAAGGCAGATTTCTTTAGTCAGTCAGTAGATCCCCTCCACCGAGTTCCCAGAATACACACAACATGGATGTACTGAGTGCTGAAGCCCATGCATGGAGGCACACTGAGTCGGGGGTTAAGGGAATGAAAGGAAGCCTGTATACTGCTGGAACCCAGCTAAAGAGAAACGCTGCCTCTGAAGTCCTCCCACCAGAAACACCCCCTCCTTTGTGGCAGCCCTCTCCAAGCCCCTGTGCCCCTCACATCAGGCTCTCAGTATTGATTCACTACAGCACACCAAACACTGCTCATTCCCTCTCTCCCTCACTCTCCCTGTCTTGCTTTCCCATTCTTTAACACTTTTTCAAGTCTTGCTTTCTCTCTGCATTGCTCTTCGTTGAACTGAATGTTGGCTGATTCTAAATCAGGGGTCTGATAAACTTACTAGTGTCCGTTTTGCATGAATCTAACAAGTGTGTTTGCTGTATAGAGGTTTGGGAAAAGCATTTTTTTTTTTTTTTTTTTTTTTTACAAAATTTTTCCTTCATTTGTTTGGGCATATAGCAAAAATATTTTCATGTAGTGAGTGGTTTTACATGTTTTGTTGCATATATTTACATATTTTGTTTGGCTGTGCTGGCATGTAAACCTACAAGTTATTTGCACTAGACTTGCTGGCCAGTGGCCTACACTGCCTACTTTTTATCAGTTTTAACTAATAGAATTGGCAAGGCTATGCTAGTAAGTTTAGAGATTTTGGTGAGCTGTTACAGTGCAGACAGGACGGACATCTGTCATCAAATAGTGAAGAGCATGTGAAGATGTGGCTGCATGGACTAATTCTACTTGAACATTCTTGCAGTTGAATTAGAGTTGCATAACTCTGCATATTTTAATATACAAAATTGCTTCAGGCATGGTTTCAGGTTTAAAATCCATAGCAAAATTCTCTTAAATCATTTAATGTTAAACCCATTTTTCAAGGCAGATTTTACATTGTGCCTTTAATATTATGATAAATTTGTTTCGCAGGGTTTGTATTTTTACATTATTACCACAGGCATTCATGTTTCATAGCGTGATGTTTTTGCATGTGCATTGTGGATTGAACCGAGCCATAAACCTTTAACACATAAGTGGTACAGATTGGGCAGTGTCATCACTACCTGATCCGCGTCCTCTGCGCAGTCAGGCAGGGTACATGGATGGGGTCGCTACAGCTACCAGCCGCTATGGTGGGAAGCAGGGTTAACCAAACAAAGATGCATTTTTCTGGTAGCTCTGGTTTTATAAGGTAAGATGTCATTTCCATATAAAGATGTTATTTGAATCATTTTCATGCAAACTGTCAAAAGTATTTTATTTCCTGCTCCTGTTAAAGTTATTAATGTGGCAAGATGGGCTGATGGTAAATCATACTTCTACTACTGTCTGGCATCCACTCAAAGTGTATGCGGGTGTCACACATATTGCACATAAAATTGTACAGATCATGTTGTGTTTTTTATTTAGCATATTTTGTCATCCCTCCTTGAAATTAATTCCTGGCTATCGTATGAAACACCATATTAACAGAAGGTTTCATTATCATGAAGCCTTGATATAGTATAAACCGAAACTTTGTATCCCTCTCTCTGTCTTCACTGTTTACTCTGACATTATCTAAACAGATTGTGATAAAGTTTATGTTGGCCTTGCTAGTACCAGTTCAGATTCATAGCAGCTTGACAACATATTCTCCTTTTTTTCCCCTGATAGTTTTTACTCTAAGCCCTGGCATTGATCTTAATTTTAAATAGGTTGCAGATCACCTGTGTTATGTTTCACTGACAGTTGTGTTAAAACAACTTGTCCTAAACTATTGAATACAGGATTAGTAAGGATTAAGAAGCATATCAGATATTTTTTCCAGGAAAATGTTCAGATCTTTTCTGATTTTTTTTTATTAGTAATAAGCCTTGTTTTACAGTTTGTGAGAAGGCCAGTACATCTCCATCCTGCTTCTTCTAGTCCTTGGCTCCAGTGAACAGTCTGTTCATGAAGACTGTGACAGTGAAGTGTGCTCCATGTCATTACTGTTGTCTCCAAGCTCCAGCTCTCTGATCTTTCTGACAGAGTCAACTGTGTGTTAATATCACTGCTGATTTAGTTCATTTGTTGTTCTTCCAGGTGACAAGTCACCCAGAGCCAGTGTCCCAGTCTATGAGCCTGCAACAGGCCCCCCAGCCCCAGTACAGCATCCCTGAGCGAGACAAGCAGCTCCTCTTCTCTGACTTTGAAGATCTCAGTGCCTCGTTCCGCAGCCTTTACAAGTCTGTGTTTGAGCAGTCTTTCAGCCAACAGGGTGAGTGTGCAACATGAGAACTTTACTGAGGACTGTGACCAATCTAAATGCAGGCACTGTGTTTTAATACATGCCGAGTTTTCTATAATTAGTCATTTACTCAAACTCATTATCTACTGTAGTTATCTGTCTTTTTAGTTGTGAGTGGCCAAAGCTTAAACTCCGTCTTCAGAATTTATGTTTACATTTAACGTTGGAAGAATTTTCTCCTACAAATGGCAGCTTATAATGACAGGAGCACACTGCAGTTTTGGCATTAAGGCCTCTATGCAGGCCTAACAACCTTTTAGAAGTTGAAACCTTTTGTGTGTAATCTGGTTGCATTAGGTACGAAAGCACTCAGGAAGTCATCCAGACCTCCCTCACAACAATCAGATGTGTTCCCTGTTAATAGATTCAGAAGGTGCCTCTCCTTTAAACAATCATCTATGGTTTTATTAGTTCAAAGTTGTTACTTTTTCGCATGCATAAAAGCTAAATCTGTTAGTCAGGCAAGCTCGGGCAATTAAAACACGCAAATAAGCTGGTGAGAGGATTTCACGCCCTGATGCCAGAGACATGAGCTAATTCACTGGCTTTGGTAATAGGTAATGAGCTTGCATTATTATTCAAAGGGGATGCTGGCTAATTGCTTTCTGTACTCTCCCTCGCTTGGACAATAGGCTTTCTCTGACGATAAGAGATGCACCTCTGTCACCCGGCTGATGAGTGTTCTCTGGCGATTGTGGAGGCGCCAGCCCTGGAGCCTGCTTTAAAAGCACTTCACTGAAATAGGTTTAGTGTGCCAGCGCTGTGATGGACAGGGGCCTCTTAAAGGCAGGCAGGCGGGCACATGCTCTCCTCAGTGCTGCTGGGTGTGCAGGCACTGGTGTGCCATTAACGCCTCTCTGGAATCGAGCACAATTGCAGTGTCAAAGAGAAGCCTGACGAGATGGAGCAGAGGCCAGGGGCTGCAAATGAGCTGAGTCACTGCCTCCCAGTTTGCACAGAGACAGGGAATTATTCATACTGCTCATATGGGGCTGAATGTGGGCTTGGTTTTATGAGGCAGTATTCATCTGCTGTACTGATGAATACGCTTAAGCTGTACAGATACATGTAGGTTTTTCCTAGAAGTCAGCAGGAACTTTGCCTTAGCTGCCTTATACAAAGAGACAGGGAGTTACTCATTCTGCTCATATGAGGCAGGAAATTAGCTTAGTTTTCTGAGACAATACAATTCTGCTCTACAGATGAATTCCTTTTAAATAAATACTCAATAATTTTTTAACCCAATCTTTATTTAAATAATTTGTAGCATGTGTGGTTACCACAGGGAATAATTTCATCATGTTTCACTGTACTGAGAGGGGGAAAATGGTAACCTGATAACATGTTTACTCTACAAATCTAAGGGCAACTGTTAGGCACACAATATTTATACAAGATATATTTTAGTAGAACCCATTTCATTAATTCTTCAGTCTGTAGTATTTGTAAATTAAATCTACTTGTCTGTTTTTCAGAAGGGTGAATCTGTGGTTATGTGAACGTCTAATTCTAGTTGTTAGAAGGGCATAGCATAAGCAAGCTGAAACTATGTTTTTCTGTGTTGCTCTAGTGTTTAAGAAATGGATAAAATGACTTGGAAACATACAAGACCTTCTCTCGTGTCTGATAAATCATCAAGTGTTGCAGTTTATTGTTGCATATTTTAAACATTTATTAACAGAATTTAGCAACCATCCTTAAACCTACATTATAAGCGTATTTCAAGCTTTTCCTATTTTTCACACTACAAGGAAAAGTGTTTAGATTCTAGTCTATGGCTGTTACCCATCCACTTTTGTTGGATAGTAAGGTTGATGTTAGAATATTCCTTTAACCCTTAAACAGGCAATAGTGGAAAATGATTAGCAAAAATGTCAATTTTTTTTTTATTATTTGGACTTAAGTAAAACATATCCAAAGGAATTTTTGATATATGTTGGATTTTATGAGTATCCCTCAGGAAACGTTTCCCTATTAAGGTACAAAAAGTCTAAGTCATCAATATTTCTGTGTTGCATTTGATGAAAATATTATGAGTTTTTGATTTCCCCTCTTATTTTAAAACATGGCATACATATTTGTTCATTCATTTCAAATAGTGTACACAACAGAGTTCATCCAAGTGAACAACCAGTTATCAATGACTGTTACAAATAACAATAAATGTCTATTTTTCTTGAATTTATAATTAAGAACAAGCTGTTTAACAGTGGATGCAATGAATAAACAGATAGTTTCTCAGTAATAAACAGACATTTTTGAATTCAACAAAAACAGTGAACATGGACTTCTGTTTCATTATTGATGGAAGCTTGGAAAGCAATTTTGTGAGTTTTTCCCAGTGACAATGCACAGTCGAACTCCACCTGTCAGACATGAGATGCTTTTCTGTCCGTCTGAGCACAGCCTACATCTACCTTTGTCAGAGAATACTGTAAAGTGGTTGACTTTGTCATACTGAGTGTCATCCACAGGTCTCGGTGGTGTTGGGCACTGGAGGCATTTGGTGGGTCTGTCATCCTCCCTTCCCTTCGAGGGCCTTCCTGTCTTTTTTTTCACCACAAATGAGTGCATCTGCAGCTTCCAGCCTGAATGTTTTCAGCTTATTCTTATGCTTTTGCTCACCCAGATGTCTTGCATCTCTGTGATACAGGCAATATGCGTTGTATATTAGCCATCTGCCAAACTCATGTACCACCGATGTGATTTTGCAGGTGTAAGGTCCAAGGCCACTATCATGTTGGCCAGGACAACTCCTCAAGTGTGGACATTGCACTGTTCTGACACGGGACCCAAACTCACCTCCTCTTTTCTTTAGAGAAATGCTTGACCTCTTACAGCTGCACAGGAGCTGTCTAGTATGACGGCTTTGTTGTCAACCCAGTTTACAATTGCCACTTTTGCCTCATTGTACAGTCGTGGCCAAAAGTTTCGAGAATGACACAATTATTAGTTTTCACAAAGTTTGCTGCTAAACTGCTTTTAGATCTTTGTTTCAGTTGTTTCTGTGATGTACTGAAATAT
>CM074964.1:9211604-9227568 GCA_037577455.1 Pangasius macronema | reverse complement strand
TGTTGTTCTGTGTCGTCTTATGTAGCACCTTGGTCCTGGAGAAACGTTGTTTCGTTTCACTATGTACTTGTATATGGGTGAAATGACAGTAAACTCTACTTGAACTTGAACTTATGTCTTTTATGAGGTAGAGCCGATTCTGCAATCTACAGGCACTAATGAATTGACTATAAGTCTATTAGAATAAAGAAATGTTAACAAATCAATATAAGTACAAATCAAATAATATAAAAAGACATACTATTACGATATTACTACAATGACAGTATTGAGTCACAGAATAACGGATATGCTTTTAACTTAGCAACATGACGCATTTGTTTTATGAACATGAAACTTGAACAGCATAGATAGGAGGAGATTCTGAGGTCATATACAAAGTTTGGGGCATGGTTATACAGTTAATTTAGCAACATAACATGCTTTATGAATACACTGAATACAAGTTCAGAAACCCTCACTCTCCCAACATTCATTATGTAACTGAACTTGGAATCATTCCACAGTCATGTGCAAAGAGAAGAATGCTTTATTAAAATGCCATCATTGTGTGTGTGTGTGTGTGTGTGTGTGTGGGAGAGAGAGAAAGAGAAAGAGAGAGTCAGGTAGTATTTTTTTTTTTTTTTTTTTTTTTTTTTTACAGCTGAGTGTTATTTATGCATAGGTAGAACTTGGAGGAAACATAGCAAAAATTGGTGACTCTTTCCTAATGATCAATTTTGGGTAGGTCATCAGCAGAATTCAGCACATTAATCAGAGTTTCAGCTTCAGGCAGTGTCCCAACACTGCCAGCCTGTGACTCTGGTTCATAGCAACCGATAAATTAGGCTAACTCATCTGCTGTATCTGATCCCATAATGATTCTGTCAGATTCATTCTCAGATTCAGAACTCTAGCACTTAAGTCATCTTTGTTTTATTAACACCTACTGCTATTTCCTCAAGATGGGAGAGAGTCGAGATTTTCAGATTTTACGAGGATGTTTTGGTGCACAGGGCTAAAAGGATACAGATATTTACAGAAACTGAAGTGACTTTAGATGTTGCAATTTGAATAATTAATGTAATTTTGTTTGATAGAGAAGTATGAATTATTTAATGTGCTCAGTCTCTTTAACGTTCACAGTTCAAATGGACTGTTCAAAACACATTAGTGAAGCCTTTCACTTTGGCAAGTTTTGAATTGTTGGCTGTGTTGCCTAGCCTTATTTCATACAGAGAATAATCACAAGTTTCTCTGGTGTGGTTGCTATGAAAAAAACATGAATATATTAGCAGGAAATTGAATGAAAAAATATCCGTTTTTTACAGGGAAGTTGTTTGCTCTGTACTGATTCAGTAGATTGACTCTTCTCTCCTCCCAGCATGAAAAGGAAGCACTTGTCTGCTGCACAAAAGCTTTTACAGACTTTTTAAAAGACAATTTCCTGAACATTACAATATCACTGGTGCACCACTTGCTTGTGGGAAGGTCCCTAGAGTGCATGTTTAGTTGTGCATTGTGTTTGACTAGTGGATTTTTATTGTGTACTTTCTTCTAACTTCACTTATTTATTGTTGTCTGATGACCGTTTCATTGATGAGACATAATAATCACTTAGGCACATCACACTGCCTGATTGAAAATGTGTCTCATCCTTGTTTTCCAGGAAAGACTTTTTTCTGACTACTAGCAACATTGATTAAAGGGAAAGCTTTCAAACATGTGTGCCAGCTGCACTGAGAGATTGTTAGACTGTAGTCAGCTTTCCCTTCAATTTTGGAACAGTGGGTGAATGTGGGCACTCTCATGGCATTATCTCATCAGATTCACAAGGTAGTCACCTGGAATGGTTTTCAGTTCACAGGTGTGCCTTGTCAAGAGTTAATTTGTGATATTTGTTGCCTTCTTAACGTGCTTTAGACCATCAGTTGTCTTGTGCAGAGGAAGGGTGGGTACAGAGTCAATAGCCCTATTAGTGCTACTACAACTACTGTACAAATAAATATTATGGCAAGAAACGCTCAGTTAAGTAAAAAGAAAAGACAGTCCATGATTACTTTAAGAAATGAAGGTCAGTCAATCCAAAAAATCTCAAGAACTTTGAATGTATCCCCAAGTATAGTCGCCAAAACCATCAAACGCTATGATGAAACTGGCTCTCATGAGGACTGTCCCAGGAAAGGAAGCTACCTCTGCTGCAGAGGATAAATTTTTTAGAATAACCAGCCTCAGAAACCGCCGATTTACAGCACCTCAGATTACAGCCCACATAAATGCTTCTGGGAGTTCAAGTGGCAGACACTGGTCGAATTGTGGCCGTTAAGTAAAGAAACCGTTACTTCAGAAGACAGAAGAGACTTGCTTGGGCCAAGAAACACAAGGAATGGACATTTGATCAGTGGAAAAGTGTCCTTTGGTCTGATGAGTCCAAATTTGAGATTTTTGGTTCTAACCGCCATGTCTTTTTTAGACGTAGAGAAGGTGAACAGATGGGTCCTGAATGTGTGGTTCCGACTGTGAAGCATGGAGGAGGAGGTGTGATGGTGTGGGGGTGCTTTGCTGGTGAAACTGTTGGTGACTTAGTCAAAATTGAGCGCACACTTTACCAGCATGGCTACCACAGCATTTTGCAGAGACATGCCATCCTATCTGGTTTGCACTTAGTGGGGCCATCATTTGCTTTCCAACAGGACAATGGCCCCAAACACACCTTTAGGTTATGTAAGAGCTATATGTCCAAGAAGGAAAGTGATGGAGTGCTGACCTGGCCTCCACAATCACCCGATCTAAATCCATTTGAGCTGGTTTGGGATGAGTTGGATCGAAGAGTGAAGGAAAATCATCCAACAATTATTCAGCACCTCGGGGAACTCCTTCAGGATTGTAGGAAAACCATTTCAGGTGACTACCTCATGAGGCTGACTGAGAGAATGCCAAGAATCGAAAATATAAAACATATTAACATGTTTTTGTTTACTACTTAATTCCATATGTGTTCTTTCATAGTTTGTATGTCTTCAGTATTAATATACAATGTTGAACACAATAAAAATAAAGAAAAAACAGTGAATAAGAAGGTGTGTCCAAACAGCCATTTTAAGCAAAGGTGGCTGCAGTGAAGGCCTGGCAAAGCATCTCCAGAGAGGAAACTCAGAATTTGAGTTTCGAGAACATGGGCTTCAGACTTAAGGCAGTCATTGACTGCAAAGGATTTTCATCCAAGTATTAAAATTATGGTTATATTTACAATTATATCACTTTGTCCAAATACCTTTGAGCCCCTGAAAATGGAGGTACTTTGTTGAAAATGGCTGCAATTCCTAAATGGTAAATGCCATATTTTTGTGGAAACTTTTAAAATAAAGCTGAAAGTCTACATTTCAATCACATCTTGATTGTTTTTTTTTTTTTTTTTCAAATCCATTGTGGTGGTGTATAAAGGCAAAACCACAAAAACTCTGTAATTGTCCAAATACTTCCGGACCTGACTATATCTGAGTCCCTTAATGTTCCTGAGTAGTGGGTGGCATACTGCACCTTGTCAGATGCAGCCTACGGAATTCCAGCTTGACTGGCCTTACAGGCCTTACAGTTCTTAAGAAACAGATATTTGGACTGAAACTCCACCCCCTATATATGATCACACCCTAACCTTTGCAGGTGGCCTCAGGACTTTGTATTGAATAGTACTGATAAGTGTGTCTTGTTAGTATTTGTGTCTGTAATGTCATGTGTTATGTCTATAATTGTTTATAGGGATCAATTAAGTACTCTATGTCTATCTATCTATCTATCTATCTATCTATCTATCTATCTATCTATCTATCTATCTATCTATCTATCTATCTGTCTGTNTCTGTCTGTCTGTCTGTCTGTCTGTCTGTCTAAAATATATTTCCAATAAATATATACAGCTATTTCAGTAAACCAGCTCAACCGCCTTCAAAGTTAATGATGTGTGGCTGCCATTTTTTTTTATATAAATGTCAATGTGTTTTGGATAATTATTGAGTTGTGAGCATCATTCTGGTACAAGTTAATCTTGGTTTCATCAGTCCAAAGAATCTTATTCCTGAATAATTCCTGTTCTTGAAGGTTACCAGTGATTTTGCACCTTGTTGTAAACCCTCTGTATTTACGTTCATGAAGGCGTCTCTTGATTGTAGATTTGACAATATACACCTATCTTCTCCAGAGTATTCTTGACTTCTGTTGATGTTGTGAAGGGAATTTTCTTCACCAAGGAAAAGATTCTGCGATCATCCACTTTAGTTGTCTTCCAGGCCTTTCTGTGTTGTTGAGCTCACCAGTGCTTTCTTTCTTTTTACGAATGTACCCAACTGTTGATTTGGCCACACCAAAGGTTTCCACTGCTTAACCACTGAGCTACCACTTCCCAACTATCACTTTTCCAACCAATCATAGGATTTTTGGCCTATCTTCAAAAATTTGGTGTTAAAATACTCATCAAAGCACAAATCTCAATAACTATCAGAAACATGTTGACATTTTTAAGCAATATGACCACCACACTTCAATTCTGAGGTGGAGCTTAGCTTACTCAAACAGCTGTAACTCATAATTGCTTGAATAGATTTGCATGAAACTTGAACGTGTTATACAGGACATGATTCTGAGGTCATAAGCAAAACTTGAGGCGTGGTCATTCACAGGGGTGGCATTATGTTCAGGAACCATAAATTGCATCGAGCTGAAATTTGGTATGCTGCATCTATGCTCTAATCTGTGAGTGGTTTCTTTGATGATAACTTAATTAATTAAAAACATGGCAGCCAGCAGCCAATCAGATTTAAGCAGGCATTTGACAGTAGGTTCGGGTAGCGACACTCCACTATTAGATGCAGTCTTAATCAAATTGGCTACCGGGGTGTGTGTGTGTAGGGGGTTTGGGGGTTGGGGGGGGGGTGCTATTCAAGATGTGAACACAAAACAAGCACATCTCTAGGATATGCTTGGTAAGCATGGACAAATTTTTAAACAGTTAAATTTCTTTTTTAGCTTGATTGTCTTGCACAATCCACACAAAATTGACTTTTGGAAAATACTGCAATGCCTACATAAATTTGTGACAAATTAATAATAAATAAATAATACATTTGTTACAATTTAATAATAAATTGTCTTTTGGACCATTTAGCACTGCCTACGGAAATGTGTGATAATTTGCATAATATGTTAAAGCTTTTATAACTCAATACTTTTTGGCCTATCAAAAAAAAAAATTGGTGTCAAAATACTTAGGAAAATGTGAAACTCAGTAATGTTCAAAAACATGCACACATTTACAATGGATATAAAAAGTCTACACACCCCTGTTAACATGGCAGAGTTTTGTGACATAAAAGAATGACACTAAGGACACTAAGATAAATCACGACAGATCTTTTCTCACCTTTAATGTGCAATTGCAAAGTATACAAATAAAGTCAGAACAATTACAAACCTTTATAGGGAGAAAAATAAAAAACTCACAATAACCAAGTTGCATAATTGTGCACATCCCTAAACTACTTTGTTGAAGCACCTTTTGATTTTATTACTCCACTCAGTCTTTTTGGGTAAAAGTCAGCATGGCACATCTTAACTTGGCAATATTTTCCCACTTTTCCTTAAAAAAGATTCCAGAACCATTCCAGATCATTACACATTTTACCACAGGGTGATTTCCTTTTTCCCCCTAAATTTTTCTGTTTTTCACTTAATTTTTATACATTGTAATTTCACACTGAGGGTGAAATTCTGACATGATTTACCCTGGTTTAATTTTTGTTATCACAAAAACTTGCGATTTTATTGGGGTGTGTAGAATTTTTATATCCACTGTATAAATAATATGGCAGTTACATGCCAATCAATTCTTGAGGTAATTTACTGAAACAGTTTTAACTCATGATTTGTTGCATTGATTTGCACAAAACCTGAAATGTACATACAAGCATTTAACAGGGTTAGCACTGACATATTGTCATGAAATTTGAATGATAGGTTCGGATATGGAACCACTACTATTTGATGGTGTACTGTGAAAATAATTTTTTTAGATTTTGTTTCTTTTGCTCGAACTCTTTAATTGCCTTTTGGACACTTTAACTCTGCCTATAGAAATTTGTGATAATTTGCAAATATGTGAAACCTATTTTTTCAATCTAGTCAAATCTAGGATTTATGGCCAATTTTCACAATTCTGATGTCAAAATACTCAGTTGTGTGTGAATTCCAATAATTAACAAAAACATGTTGACATTTCTAAACAATATGGCCGCAATACCTAATTTACACTAATTTAGACTAATTTACACATACTGCTTTAACTCACGATTGCTTGCGTGGTTTCACACAAAATATGAAAGGCATATACAGGACTGATGAGCGATGCAACTCAATCAAATTGAATAATGGGGGAGGGGCACTGTTCATGTTTTTTCCTCCCAAAAACAAGAATTTCTCTGGAAAATATTAATAGTGAAATTTTATTTTGTGTGTGTAATCCTTTGGCTGAACACATAAATTTCCCTTTTGGAACACATAATATGCAAAATATATTTTTGCAAAGTATTCCTAGGATTTTTTGGCCTATCTGTGTCAAATTATTCAGCAGAGTCTGATATTCAAGATTTATCAAAAATATGTTGAGATTTGCAAACCTCATTGCCCCCCCTTCCCCCCAAGTGGGGCAGAGCTTGATTTACTAAAACAGCTATAACTGAGGACTGGTTGTATGGATCCACATGAAGCCTGAAAGACGCCTTGAGTGAAATGTTATGAAGAATTGGGCAATGTTTGGGGTATAGATATTGATAGGGCAGGGTTAAATTCAAGTAGCTGTTTCTCAGGAACTGAAAGTCTGATTGAGCTGAAATTTGGTGTTCTGAATTGCTCTTTTTTTTTTATTTCTATTGGGTTACTTCAAAAACATGGCCCAATGACTTTCAGGAACATTATTGTTCTTTGTTTATAGCCACTGGGGGAGAAAAAATAAATCCTGCCTTGTCTTTGAGCTAGTGTCACTCCTAGTACTAGGATTCATTCACAGTGTGATTTGTGTCTTAGTGTAGACTTTAAAATATGCATATTTCTGATGTAAATATTTGGACAGTCTTAACTGAATGTTCTGTATATCTAGCTATCTGTCTGTTTTCAAATCATGACATTAATTTCTTGGATTTCTAAAGTTCCAAGAGTGGAGATAACGTCTTTCTCCTTACATTTCCTCACTTAATTGCTCCCAGAACAACAACTGCTGATGCACACAGAGATGTCTTAAAATTAAAGTCCATTGCTGTTTAAGTGTCTTCCATCCATCAATCCATTTTCCTGTACCACTTATTCTACATAGGGTCATGAGCCTGGAGCCTATTCCAAGGGACTCAGGGCACAAGGCAAGGGACACCCTGGACGGGGTGCCATTCCATCACAGGGCACACAAAACGATTGGCTAGTCTCCTCTTGGTTTCTCTGATGTATAGCTTATTAGATCTCTTATTGGGAAAGCCAATAAACAACTCCTGCAGTGATGCACAAGGACTGAGGCATAATAAAAATATCCTTTAGGTACTGTGATTTTAGAACCTGTATTACTAAATTTGCACGTGAAACATCTTGAATGATTGCATGTAAGAGTGATAGATTCAATTAACCTGATCATTTAATTCACTTTTGACAAGCAGGTCTTTGATGTTTTGTCTCATTTGTAGGAAATGAGTGGAGCTTCCTTAAAAGGGAAGCTGTCTCAGGCTCATCCTGGAGGAGTGTGAAATTTTTAAGTATAATTTCCTTCTCTTTTTTATTAGTGGGATGATAAGTGGGCATCAAAGTAATTCTCTCTGTCCTAGCAGTGGAATGTCCAGAGGTCAGTGCATCTGTTCTGTCAGTAGTGTTAACACTGGTGATGGCATGATCTATGACAGGGAATCCACAGTTCTAAAAATAATTGCACATTTCCTCGCTTTTCTGGAGAAAGTCTTCATTCTCACTGCAGATGCTTTAAAGTCTCATTAGCTGTGAACAGGGAATGGAATTTTTGCAGCAAGTGAACAGTCAGTTCTTGAAGTTGATGTGTTAGAAGCAGTAAACATGAGCAAGTCTGATCTGAGCAACTTTGACAAGAGCCAAACTGTGATGGCTAGTTGACTGGGTCAGAGCATCTCCAAAATGGCAGGCCTAGTGGGGGGTTCCTGGTATGCAGTGGCTAGTAAAAAGTGGTCCAAGGATGGACAACCGGTGAACCAGCAACAGGATCATGGGTGCCCACAGTATACAGTGTGTGTATACAGTATATATTTTGCCCCTGTATACCACCACAATAGATTTCAAATGAAGCATTCAGGATGTGATTGAAGTGTAGACTTTCAGCTTTAATTCAAGAGGTTTAACAAAAATATTGCATTAACAGTTTAAAAATTACAACCACAGAGTCCTTCCATTTTCACAGCCTCCGAAGTAATTGGACAAACCAACATAATCATAAATATTAGGATTTTTTTTAATACTTGGATGCGAATCCTTTGCAGTCAGTGACTGCCTGAAATCTGGAACACATAAACATCACCAAATGCTGAGTTTCCTCCCTTGAGATACTTTGCCAGGCTTTTTTGAGGGTCTTTCTGCCTTCAGTTTTGTCTTCAATAAGTGAAAAGCATGCTCAGTTGGGTTTAAGTCATTGGAAAGAAGCTCTTTCGCTGCTTTCGCTGCTTTCGCTGTATGTTTTGGGTCATTATCCATCTGTACTGTCCTATCAGTTTTGCAGCATTTGAATGAATCTGAGCAGAAAGTATAGTTCTATACACTTCAGAATTAATCCTTCTACTTCTATCAGCAGTCACACCATCAATAAACACCAGTGACCCTGTTCCACTGGCAGCCATACATGCCCATGCCATAACACTTTCTCCGCATGTTTGACAGATGATATCTCATACTTTGGATCATGAGCCCTTACAATTCCTCTCCATACTCTTCTCTTTCAATCATTCTGGTACAAGTTAATCTTTCATCAGAACTGGTCAGGCTTTTTTTTTTTTTTAGAGGTTTTTTAGATGTTTCACAAAGTGTAATCTGGTCTTTCTTTTCTTGAGTGTTACCAGTGGTTTGCATCTTGAGGTAAACTGTCTGTATTTACATTCATGAAGGCATCTCTTGACTTTGACAAAGATATGCATATCTCTTCTAGAGTATTCTTGACTTGGCTAGATGTTGTAAAGTGATCTTTCTTCAACAAGGAAATAATTCTGCATTCATGCACTTCAGTTTTCTTCTGTGGTCTTCCAGGCCTTTTGGTGTTGCTGAGCTTGCCGGTGCATTCCTTCTTTTTAAGATTGTACCAAATTGTGGATTTGACTACTCCTAAAGTTTCTGCTATCTCTCTGATAGGTCTGTTTTGTTTTTCAGACTAATGATGGCCTCCTTCTACATCAAGTTCCCAAGAACAGCTACCAACCCAAAATTCAACATTTGGAATCAACTCCAGACCTTTTATCTCCTTGTCATGAAATAATGAGGAAACATGTTTCTCTAGACTTCATTCTGCTGTTACCATCATGAGTTACACCATGAATAAAGATTAATGAGCCTGTTCCAAAAGCAGCAATGCAAGCCCAAGCCATGTAACTACACCTATATGCAAAATAACATGTTAAGGGACGAAGAATAATTCTAATTTTGGGCAGAGTCTGTTAAAATGAAAATGAATTTGAACAGAACTTTCAGTGGGTTTTTTTTGGATTTGAGCCATGAATTGATTGCTTCCCTTGACATTTACAAAGCCGAATAGTGCATATGCAATTATGGTTCTTTCTGGGGAAAATGATTTATCAAATGCATTTAAGAAGAATTCATATTTTTTGGAGTGTGAGTGCTTACAGGTTGTGACAGTCCACATCAGCGCTTTAGCCTTTTTATCTTTTAGTAAACATGCACATAGTAAAATGCAGTTATACTGCAAGTCAGGCATATAACTTGCTGCACTTATTAGCAGCATGGCTGGTTTCTTGTATTGAATTCTGCTTGCAGCTGTGTATTCAATAATAATGGCACTGGTCAGCATTAATTAGATACAGTATTTTATAGTAATTACACTTTATGACTACAGTTTATGTAGTCAGATTTTCCTCATGCCTAATCTCTTTTACTGAAGCACATGCTCAGACAACACTTGATCTAAAATGGATCATAATGTTTTGCGCAAACTTGTGATGTCCATGCCAGTGCACAATGTCATTAAAGCAAAAAGGGGACATACCAAATACTATGAAACACTGAAATTCATGTAAATATTTCAAAGATTCTACTTTTCACTCAAGTTGTTGTCAGTAATATTATTTGTAATGAAAATTGTATTAAATTAGAAACAAATTCAAATTGGAACCATTTTCACTAGTGTTCATAGTTATATTAGGGCAAAGATTAGTTTTGTTTCAAGATGCAGTTCTCAGCATTGGAAAAATACACAAATATCAGCACAATGGTTTAAAAATATAGCTGCATGTTTTGAGAGACACTCTGGTGTGTCTCTCAAAACATGAAAAGATATTTGAGGTTTGAAAGAAATTTTCAAATATACAGTAGATGCACAGAATATAAATTTCTAAAGTTCAGATATCTCACTGCTTCTTAGGTTAGATAATGTAGCTAAAAATCTTTTCCTCATACATTGCATGCTCATGCACCACATTCAGTTCTTAAGTAACATCACAGTGCCTTTCTGTGGTTTATGACACAGTATGATATGTGAAGTGAAGTGACGTGTGGCCAAGTATGGTGACCCATACTCGGAATTTGTGCTCTGCATTTAACCCATCCAAGTGCGCGCACACACACACACACACACACACACACACACACACACACACACACACACACACACACACAGAGCAGTGGGCAGCAGGCAGCCTTTTTTGCTGCGGCGCCCGGGGAGCAGTTGGGTGTACAGTGCTTTGCTCAAGGGTCTCACCTTTGTGTTACAAGTCAGACTCTGTAACCATTAAGCCACGACTGCCATATAAAAATTATCAGATCAGGTTGTCACATTTACTTAAGCTCTTGCATGTGTGAACTCGATGTGTCAGTCATGAATCTTCTATGTATGTCATTTAACAGACTGTTGTACTTCAGTTGACTTCATTTAGCCAGTTGCTTTTGAATAAACTTTTCAGTTTTGCATTTCTTAACTCCTTGCCTAATGACAATCTGGCTCTTGGTGATTCGGACAGGCCACAGATGTCACATCCTTCTTTTAAGTTCAGAGAAGAAACAAGACAAGAAAAAAAGGACTGATGATGAAATGTATGTTTCCACATTTTCTGCCTGAGTAGAGAAGATAAATTATAGCTCTTTTAGAGTAGATTATACTTTCACTGCCAGGAAGTATAGAAGTTTAGTGTGGGGTGCTAATTTATTCCTATTCAATTACAGCAGTTTGACCGAATCGCTTCACTAAATAATTATCGGCTAATCAAGATTGAACAGAGTATGTGTGAGCCAAACAAATGTCATTAATGGGTTCTCTGGCTGGACTAATGATCTGTGGGGTTTGAGTTTTATCACTGTTGTCATACTTTGTCTGTAGTGCATACCAGCTAGGCAGAACTTATTCACAGGTGAATATGCTTTCTTTGGAAAATAATTACTAATTAATAAGCAATTACTAAGCAGCCTTAATAATTTTCACTATACATGTCAGCTAAATATTGCTTCATTGTCCAATAGTATGAGTTAAAGCCATTGTAAGTGATGTTGGTGATTTTGTTCATTTCTACCAGACTTAGCCATAGAAACAGTCCATCCCCTCCTCTTAATCCCATGCACGCCATTTAAACCAAACTCTTCAAAGCTTTTTTTGGTCGTACTGCATATGCTAATACTGCACCACTATTATTGGAGATTTGGAAATGTAAAAAATGTAGGCACCCCTGGTAAAATTATTTGTTTTGGTTGTAAAATTAACTTTAAAATGAAGTTTGAGTTGAACTTTAATGCTCATTTATTATTTATTTTCTGAATTTAACTGACTGAAACATATAAACTCTAACTCTAGTGTATATTCAGTGCCAACTTTCAGTAGTAATTACTTTTTGTAGCCTTTAGACTTAACCTTTTGTATTTTTAGCCAAATGAGTGGCTGTTTAGTTGCCATTGTGAAAAAAATGCTAATAACATGAGCATCACTTCTTTGTTTTTTTTTTTTTTTTTTAGTGTGCTTACATTGTGACATTAACCCCCTTTTTTTTACTTGATTAATTTTTCTTGTTTTCCTATTTTGTCATTTTCTTTATCAGGACCAACTTTCTTTCCAAGAATTCTTGGCTCAGCCTGAAGCATAGCTAATTTTAAATATTTATAAAAAAAATTATAAAATTTTAATCTGAATATGACATTATTGCCAAAGCTGCATTGTTGCTCTGTGATCTCTTTTGTAAAGACCCAGAAATCGCATGCTGTCTGTTTGCTCATGAAGAGTGTCGGTAACAGAATGATATTCCATGCTGCTTGAATCCCACCAGGTGCAAGGAACCAGGAACCCATCCAGGCAGGTCTTCACTAGCACACATTTATCAACAGCCAGCTTTTTTTTTATTTATTTATTTTTTATCAGGAAACAACTCTGTATAGGGTGGCAGACAACTTCCAGATGATAATCTGCTCAGAGAAGAGATGTTCCCTCAAGACATTTTCTCAGGCAGTATATGGCGTTTTATTTGGTTTCTGTGATCAAGTATTCATCTATTCTTATAACATATTATGAAAGAAAATTTTTGCCCTTAACTTCATAGAGAAACAGTAGCAGATTTGCATTGATAATTGGAGTGGTGAAATTGCCCTAAATGTAGAGGTGTTGGAAATTAAGATAACATTAATATGCATACTACAGAATAGGTAAATTCCAGATCCTACTACCAATGTGGGCATCTTTAAATTGGTCCATGCATTAAAGCTGGTATTATACTGCAACAAAGGGATTTAAGAGTTTACTAGCTAGATATTTTCCCCTTAAAAAGCAGTCTTGTGAACTCACATATTTTGCAGACCACTTGTGCTCTGCCATATTTTACATGATGTAGTGCTGAAATTGTTATGAAATAATTATGACATTGTTTTTTTTAAAATCATTATTATTTATTAATCATTAAACTTAAAAGGCATACATAGGACAATATTTTGACATAACATGCACAGTTTGGAGCATGATCATGCAAAGGGGGTGGAGTTAAAGTTACATATATTTTTCTCAGCAATCATGAGTCTGATTAAGCTGAAATTTGGTATGCTGCATCCATGTGCTAATTTGTAAGTGGATTTTTAATGCTGAACTAATTACATAAAAAAACATGGCCGCCATTGATCAATCAGTTGTCAGCAGGCATTTGACATGGTTAACATCATGAATCATGGAACCTGATATGGGTAAAGACTCACCGCTGTGTGATGCAGTCTCATTGAAATTGGCCACTTGGTGGTGCCTTTCATTATCTCTCAAGCATATCTCTTGTACAAATAAGGTGTTACTTTGTTTGCACAAACTCTATGAAATTGTCTTAGCTCCAACCGATTTTTGTGATAATTTTTGTGATAATTTGCATAATTTGTGATGAGGAAGAGGGCGGAGCCAGGCTGTGAGGACGCATGCCTGGCACTGAGTTGTCTAATCAGTGGGAGACAGTAATAAAGGAGCGGCTGGAAACACCTGAGAGAGAGGGAGATAAATGCATGTGTGTTTTATGTTGGTGCTACGTTTGTTCTGTTATGTTTGAGTTCTGTTTATTATTAAAACTTTGTGTTGGAGTTCACTTGGTTCCCACCTCCCCCTTGCCCATTTTGAAGTTTCTTACATTGGTGCTGAAACCTGAGAGGGAGGAGGGACGCGCTGTAGAAGATCTCTCGCCAATGTGTGTGGTGCTGGAGCAGATACTGGAGGACGGAGGAGTCACTGCAGTTGGCCTGAAAAGGGGAGGTGCAGCTGCCGTCCGCCTGATAAGGGGAGGAGCCATAGCCATAACGTTAATTTACAAGAACAGGTCATTGTGTAGCTCATCTTCATTTTATAACTTGTACATAGTAACTGTTCTCTGAAAGGTTGTTTCATTTGTTATTGTTTATTGTTTGTAAACACATATACCCTCTTTAACCCCTTTTCATTGTTCTCATTGAGGTTGTTTCTTGTTTATTCTTTAGCTTGATAGAGGGATGATGTGGGAACACTGAAGGTGTATAGGCCAATGCTGATGTCACAGATTGCAGAAAGGGTGACTGGCAGACATCGACTTGTTTGTTGTACAATCTGAACTAGTTTACTTGGGTGGGCTTTATTTTGTTTTTTTTTTGTTTCAGGGTCCTGGGAAGGGAGGGAGTTGGTATGATAGTAGAATTTTGATGATAAAATTTAAGATCTCTCTCTCTCTCAGGCCTAGTTCTTATTTTAAATCAAACATTTGATAGTTATGACTGACCTCAACATTTTAAGTTGGAATATCAATGGCCTACATGCTCCCCATAAACACACAAGTTTTTAAATTAATGTGAAGGAGAAATATTATATAGCTTTAACGAAGAATGACATGTAGTTCCAATAAGAAATTCTCTGAGGCGATTTCTTTTGCTGCTAATAACAAAAATAAAGGTGTGTTGAAAAGGTGTTTCTATATTGGTTTGGAGGAGTGGTGCAGGTGGAATAATAGCTCACATTAAGACTCTGATTGAAAATAGAAAGATAGCCTTCCTTTCTGTTTATGCTCCACCTACTAGTGCCCCTGAATTTTTTTCTGCACTCTTAGCTTACCTACTTAAGATGACAGATTTTGAAGTAGTGATTGGAGCAGATATGAATGCTGTAATGTCCCATAACTTGGGTAGGTCTGGAGAAAAAGAATCATACTCACAGGCACTCTCCACTGAGGCTCAGTTAATGAATTTTCTCTTCTTCACTGGTTGACCTGTGGCTTCTGCATAACATATCTGCAGAACATGTACATTCTTCTCAAGGCAAAAATCCTATTAATGAATCTTTTTCTTTCTTTTACTCTCTCTTCCACAGTGCATACAGCAGACATTTGGCCTATGTCCCTATTGGATCACAGTGGTAACTTCAGATTCTCATTATCTGCTTAACCATTGTGCGCACCTTGCTGAATGATGAAGGATTCTGTTGTCAATTTAGAGCTAATGATGAGTTTATTCAAATTAACCAAGATTCAGTTCAAAATCAATGAATTCTTTGGGATGTAATTAAGGGCCTCATCAGAAATAACCCAATTTCATATGCCTCTTTCATTATAAAAACCCATCTTAAAATCAGCGCTCAGTGCTCTTTTATTGATCACAAAACAACTAAAAGTAATGTTGTTAAAAAGAGCTTAATCAGTTGTACCAGTCCAGAGCTGAATTTCTTATTCAAAAATATAGACAGTACTACTACTTCAGTGGCAGTAGAGCAGAGTAGAGGTAGTACAGAGTCGTTTATTAGCCTTAAGACTGCAATGAAGTCCCCCTCCGGTCAAATTCTGACTGATCAAAATCAGATCACATTTTAAACTATGTACCTTAGAATCTGACTGTGATACCTCAACTATAGTCTAATTTCTTGGTTCACTGGATTTACCATTTCTAACTAACTAACTAAGAATCCCTACAGAGTTCTGTGCTGCTTTTTGGGACAAGTTGGGTCTTCTTATGTTAGATATGATAAACTACTCAATTGATCAGGGTTGTTTTTGGCAAGTGTTAATGCAGCCATTTTCTCCCTTCTCCTGCAAAAAGACAAGGACCCAACTTCTTGCTCAATTAATCACCCCATTTTTATTATTGGAACAGATATTAAACTGTACAAAAATGTCTTAGCACAGCATTTGGAGATGCATGACCAAATTCAATTCAATTCAATTTTATTTGTATAACGCTTTTAACAATGGACATTGTCACAAAGCAGCTTTACAGAAATAAATCGATTCACAAAAAATATATTGTAAATATT